>CP139508.1:101745513-102141730 GCA_021014915.2 Artemisia tridentata subsp. tridentata | reverse complement strand
AATGAGTCACCTCAATTATTCCTCTTTCCGGGTCGGTTGGAAGCACTCCATAAGGATACAAATAAAGATTGAGTCCAACTGCTCCAAATATGTCTCTAAGAAGTGAAATTACTTGTAAAGCAAGTACATCTTGTCGACAGTCATCTCCAACCTGCATAAAGAAGCTTATTTAACCCGCTGTAGTTTCTGTTTCACTGTATTATGCAGAGGTTCGAGAGTAGTGAAACGTACCTTGAAAATACAAGCATGGGGTTTTAGATCATTAGGGTCCCCATCTCGATCAGCCACATCAAAAGTGATCATAATCGGGACTTTGGCTGCCGACTGCAGTGGAATTCCACTATTTACCTGAATACCCTTCACAAGTTTATTGGGAGCTGTAGGTAGATAAAGGTCATCTCCATCCAACTGAATTTTTTCCAACTCCCTGTACGCAAAATCATATATGGAATTAATAAAATATATTTTTAATGAAGTAGTATATTTATACAAAAAATACCTCTTAATGCCAGCTCTCCTTTCTTCTTTTGGAAGTGGATATAAAACACCTGATATAGAGGTGACTTTTTCGAAAAAATCAAATTCTCTTTTAAACATATCACGGGCCTCAGGACCGAAACCTTCAATGATATGTTCTCTAACGACAGGCAGTAGAGCTAGAAAAGCTTGCGTCTGAAGAGGGTAAAATGGTAATTATCTAAACAGGCATTTTCTTGTTTTGTGCATAGACAACACAAAGTGAGTATGGATGAAGAAAGTACCTCTGGTGTCATTGCTTCTTTACCTTGTTCTGGAGCACATGTCTCGCCCTGTTATCAATAGACACTCCAATTACCTCATGAAATGTAAAACGCGAATTCTCTTTACTCGTAATATGTATTTGCTGACCTGTAACTGCCAAATTAGTATATGAGCAAACACGTCACTCCTTTGAGCAGCTCTATGCAAATACCCTTCAACCAACAGCTGCAAGTTTGAGGTAATTGTGAATTAATAAGACTTTGGAGAAAACAAATAGTAATTCAATCAAAGGTGAATTTTGGTCAAAATACAGCCAAATTTTCTTTTGCATGTTGAGCTAAGGAAAATCATCGCTAACTAAGCTTCAAAGATGGCAATAGTTTTTTCAGAGGTGGTAATTTTGACCTGTATACCTATGAGTTGGTCACTCTCCATTGTGTTTTATCTCATACTGATCTAATAAAAAAATTAGCTAAAAGGGGAATTTGGTCGAAGTGTCAAACCAGTCAAATAGGCTGAGAATTGCCCAAAATATATTTCTTATGCCACATCTTTCTCAATTATTTTGTTCAAATGTTTAGATTATTATTGTTATGGTTTTGATTCTGTAACCATAACAAAAGGATTAATTATTACTAAGAAGTTTTCAAAATGGACAAAAAAGTGTTAGCGGGCCAATTTCACTCACCTGGTCTTACTGACACATGCTATAAAATGATTTGTATCAACCCAAACCGGTTACAATCTGTTCCCGCACATTTTAAAAGCAATACAAAAGATAAGAAGAATCCTTGCCAGTACCCACCTCATCATCATACCTCAAAGCTTGAATGAGTTGGGGCATGAAGAAGGTTACTTTGGAGGGAGGATAAGACTCCAATACTCTTAAGATGTAAGCCATAACACGTGGGTGACCCTTGTATGCTGGAGTAAAAAACTCAAGACATTGTGTAATTGAACAAGCAGCCCAGTATGGCAATTGGCGCAAAAGGGGAGAATCTTCATCCACAGCCTTAGGGGTGACAAAATATGGCAAAGCCTCGGGTATGTTACGGATCTCCAAGATATGTGTCTGCATCATAAAAAATGTTTATAAAAATATAACATAAAAACTACTAGTAGTATATTTAAACTTACTGAATATCAACATGGCTGACCTGGACCAACTGAGTAAGTTCTGTCTTTAGATCAGGATTTGTTGGAAATCTAGCACCTAACGAGAAAGCAACCCGAGGATCAACAGCAAATGCAGTTCTTGCATGCTCAGCAGGATTTTTTTCCAAGGCAGTTCTCGCCTTAGATATTGTGCTCTCTCTATAATTGATCAGTATAGATTAGTAAATGATTGATTACAAGATTGTCAATTATGTAAGATCATTGTTGGTCAATTTACTTGGTGTTAACAGGCTGTGCCCAAACTTCGAGCCTATCAGCTTCATGCTGGCATAACATTAAAAGTAGCTGCTTCCTCTTATCTCTACCCGCCGCATAGCTCTCCATTGGTCCCCATACAGGATGACACTGATCCTTCTGCAATTGGAAATTTTAAAATTAAAGTAATTAATAAAATGTTGTGTAAGCCCGAAATGAATTTGCAGAATATCACTAATTTACCATATCGACCAAAGAGCTCCCATTCGGATTGTTTATCTGATTTTGTAAAAACTGGACAAAGGTAGAAACGGACTGAGCCTCACTCTGTGCAAAATTCCCATGATCAGCTTCATACCATTCAGGTTCATGTGCAAACCAACCTAATGCGGCCCTACAGTATTTCAGAAAAAGTCAAATTCACTAGTTAATATGAAAAGAAGTCAGGATCTACAACTTTAATTTGAAATTTACCGATAAATCATGTCTTCCAACAGCTGAAGTCCTAATCTAATTTTTTGTAGGCTGCCACGATATTGGCATGAACAAAATTTAAGTCCAAGTAGCATAACTGTGAAGAATGTACCAGCAGCAGCTGGGTGGTGTGAAAATTTCCATTGAAGTTTTGTAGTCAATTGTAACATCCTACCAAGAAGCAAAAGTTGTACCAAACTATAATGCTGCACAACCTGCAAAAGCACAGCAAAATGAACCCATAACTCAACAACATATAGTTCAAGTTTCAAAAAGGCTACAAAGATAATTTTCTCACCTCAAAACGATCAATGAAAAATCCAATCAATAGCTTGTGTGGCATAAGTTGCTGAACGGGGTCCTTTTCAGGTGGTGATTCTGGTTCACCGGGTGAAAAGTGGGGCCTTAACTTGGCAGCAGGTCCTGAATATCTTGTGTCAGATGCAAAGAGACCTCGTTTTGTATCTATTATCCATAGCCATGCATCAACAAGCTCTGCAAGGACCACGGGGCCTAATTGAGGTGCAGCGGAAACTAACCAAGTCCAGATGAATATACCAGTCTCCATTGCATCAATCGTAGAAATGTCAGCAAGGCACCAGCAAAGAAGACGCAACAGTTGTGAGAAGCTCTCTACATTGGTTTTCGAGTCTGATTCCTGAAAAAAATTTATTCAAGATTCTTACGCAAATTTGGATCACAGAAGTGTTGATTTTGGTTTGTTTACTAATGAATGGGTAAATTGGGTTTTGATTTATTTTAAATGGGTCAAAAAAATAGTTAACGAGTCAAATGGGCGGAACGGGTTGTAAGTTGTCTATATTTTATCCATACAACCTCCTAAAACGCTTAATTCAAAATTTGGTATATCATTGTAAGCATATTGTTTTTCCAATCAGATATAAAACATTACTCCTTTATTTTTACAAAAGTAAAGTGTTAGAAATTAAAAAAATGTGTTTAACGGTCAAGCATACTGACAGACCATTTTGACCCATACTAATAAATGACATGTATGAACCTGAATCCATTTTAACCTATTAGTATTGCCAAATCTGCCTGAACTGGCCATCTTGAAACCTATAGGGGTGCTTGGCATTGCATTTTGGAAGTGATTATGACCGAATAATCAAAATCAGATAACCAAATATATGAAACCTATAGGGGTGCTTGGCATTGCATTTTGCCAAACCTGCCTGGCATTGCATGTTTGAAAAAAAAACTAGAAAATATGTAACTTGAAAAAATATGTAACAAATATATGATCACTTTCAAAACGCAATGCCAAACATCCCCTAAATATCATACTGATTCCAGGTACACAGATGCCTATTGCTAGTATGTTTACCAGAGTTGATAGAAGCAGTGCAGCAGCCTGAGAACAAGTTTCTCGGAATGAAGACTTGTCCACTTCACCACCTTTCTCAGCACTAAAAACAAACTTTTGAAGAAGACGAACAAACTTATTAAGTAAAATCGACCCAAAAGATTCTTTTTTAGGCTGTGGTGCTTGAGGAAAAGCTCCGGATATTAATCTCGAAAGACCACTAGAACTAGGAGAAGGTGCAACTTCAAAGTCATCGTCTGCTTTTTCCATATTCTCATATAACCGCGTCATGCCAGCAATTTTACCAGAATGATTACACTTAACTGTAGCACTAACAATGGCAGTACTAAGAACTTCAAGATTAAACGACTCCATTAATTTAAAATTTCCTCCCGATGAAGCAGCTGCTGCAGCCATCACTGCTGGAATATTTGCAGTTTTTGCTCCGGTCCAGCAATCACTTTTGCCAGTACCTATTCGTATTTCAGATCGAAGTGAAACAACATCTGTTGTGGGCTGTGCCCTTTGCCACACATTTGCTTTACAACGTTTTTCCTGAAGTATACAACAAAATATTTCAACAGTTTTTCTCATTGAAAAATAACTAAGATCTATTTTCTAGTAGACGTACCTGAAGAAGACCCTGGCTTGTGCATGGGGCGTGTGATAGTGATATAATAATCCATTCACGCACAATTTTTTGGTATAATGCTCGAACGGAAGCTATCCAAGCAGGATCACTAACAACAGCTGAAGGTGGATCATTATTCACAGAGAATAGAAGAAAATCTAGACAAGATGAATTCCACAAGATCTGCAAACATGTGATCGCGTAATTATAGGATTATAATTATAGTAAATAAAAACGTTATGAGAAATACGACATTGTACCTGTGGAAACGTATCTCTGAGTTGAGACAAGAGTTTAACAGAGACTTCTCGAATCTGTTCATCTCTTTGAGACAAACTTTTGATGAGAAAACATGCATGGATTGCAAGAGTCGACTCTTTCACATCCATAGCATACCCTGTTTCAAATATTTGATCCTCCTGTACCCATTATAAACACAAATCAGTAATTTTCAAACACTGCTGAGACGTAACCATAGCCCAAAAATTAGTGTAACAACGACAGCTTAAGGAATGAACAATAATGCCCAGCAAGTAAACATAAAAATTACCAGCCATGACAATGCTGTCTCGAAAGCACGGTGGACAATGGCCATTAAGCATTGGAAAACAGCAGGCAAGAGATTTGGACTTTTGAGATACTCAAAAGCACAGCTGAAAGCACTCCTGGATGCCGTAGAAGTGGGGCTACAATTAAGGAGTCCACCATTGCTACTGAACCTTATTATTTCCAAAAAAGCAACTGCAAGAAGATAAGTTGCCTTTACTCCTGAAAAGTTTCAGCAATAAATTAGATCATCTTTCATGAATAGAAGTATAACAATAATTTACTAAAAACAAATGCTGGCTATCTTGAGAAACGTTAGCTGTATTGCTTAGTACATAAAAAAAGATGAAGAACATGCATGTCTATATACCTGAAATTGTGCTCATTGCATAAACCTCAACACGCCCACCTAAAGCAGCAGAAAGTGCTGATCTTTGGCTTGCAGCAGCTTTTTCATTTCCACTTCCTCTACGACTACCAGGGTTGTGAAGAGCATTAAGTTCCAACTCGTCTTCAAGCCATTTGACCGAGCTAACAACCTGACCAAGACATCATTTTTACAAGACTCAAGTTACTAGAAAATAGCATCGTGTCAAAACAATATATACAACGTTTCAAGTAAATGCCAACTCACCAAAGGCGGGGTCCCTTGAGAAATACGTTTGACAGCAGAACACCACTGAGGGTTCCACATGTATGGTCCATTCACAGCTTGAAGAGAAACTGCAGTTGTGCTTCCTGAAGTGTTTGATGGTGTAGCATTTGGCTTCGTTGGAGAAGAATGATTTAGCAGCGGGGGTGCTAAACCGAACAGAGACACATAGAACCATAGGTTACGAAATAACTTTAGAAGTGAAGGCTCAACATCCACTGTCGGATCAAAATCAGAACAAATTTCAGCCACAGCAGGAAGTAATGGCCCAAGAAACTCAGCACCACAGCTGCAATACAAACGAATACACCTTTTTAGATAAACTCACATGCCATATGTTACATGGAACACAATGAAATAACTCATACCTTCCACTTTTGGACTCAGCAGCCAAGCCTACATCTGAGCATAATGATAACAGGCGTTGACGGTAGTCGACCCGCAGCTTATCATTTGTAAGGCCTCTAGCTATCGATTCAAATCCTGCAGGAAGAGTCTAGAATTAATTGAACTAGTGAGCATCTACCTTAAGATAATACTATTGTACAAAAACTTATAGTTGTTTCAACAGTTTTTATCTTATATATTATTAATATAACAATTTAGACATCAGCTTACATAAGTTACTCCTTTTATGTTTAGAAAAGAAGAGCCAACACTGGACTAGAAAGTGTCAAACAGGAACTAAAAAATTTAACTGGTAACAATAAATTTAACTAAAAGAAAATATTAATTACCTCAACTCGTTCTGTATTGGCTTCTTCTGGCAATGAATTGCTTTCAGCAGAGCCAATGCTAGAGAGTTTACTTAAGTAGCTTCTCATCATTAGCACAATAACTTCACGATACGACTTCTCAAATCCTAAACTTGCCATGCGCGAAACCGCTTCAATAATCTTCAGTAAACCGGCAAACAAAAACTTAGTATGTCATAAAAGAGCCAAAATTTCAATAAATTTGTAATCATTTAAAGTATAATTAATTGAGATTATACCCGCAGGCGCAGTAAGCCAGGTGTTTTAGCATCACCCTCCTCTAAATTTTCTATGAATAAAGGCAAAATTGTGTCAACAACTTCAGCTTTATTAACTTGCACATTTATCTCCGCAAGCAAGCGAATAACATTCAGTTGTACAATGGGAACAGCCTTTTTCTCGTTAGCATCCTGCAATATAATTAAAATTGGTAAATACATATCTGTTTCGATTAATTAACCGGGGAGTAAATTCTGATACATGCAAAGCCCTGCCATAAGATTGAAAGTTTGATTCTGAAAGGTAATTTTCTGCATTTTCCAATGATATGGACAGTGGATCACAGCAAAGTTTTGACAGATCATGTACCACCAAGACTACTTCTAGCGAAATTGGATTCTTATATATGAGGTATTAGCCTGTTTATGTCATAACAGCAAGGAAGACAGTATGTGTGTTTGTACTTAAGGTATAGATAAAATGCAACCAACCTTTTCCTCATAATCGTTGTGTTCACGAATACTTGTAGCCAATCCCATAATAAACGTATCCACTGGGGCCCGGTCTTTAGTCCATCCATATTCGATTATTTCACAGCTCGTCTTTAAGACACTGTCAAACATAGCTCCTTGGCTACTTTCCCAAGTCTCAGCCTACTCAAAGTGTCATAATGCAAAGAAACAATTAAACATCTAAACAAAAACCAAACAAGTATAATAACCAAAAAAACATCTACCTGCGCACATGTGATTAGCACAAGCTGTTTGAACCGAATAAGTAGAACCCTTAGTAGATGACCTCCACGACTGAAAGCAATTTTTGAGATACCATCTAGCAATGAGCTGAAAAGATCTTCACATGTTCTCAACCTACGCCATACTGAGTAGAGACAAGCTTCAGCAGCTTCTACTAACAAAGCAAGAGCCCCGTGCAATAATTTCTTTGACGTCTTCCCCTCTGTATCAGATGTGACATGGCTTCTTACTTTTAACTTAGCAGCAGCCTTGTAAACCGAAAGCTTTAGATTAATTCTCGCTTTCACCGAGGAACCATGATCTATCCAGTCATTCTTCCTTATCTGTCAACAAAACACTAGCTCAAGTAGAAAAGTACTCGGCTCTTTTTATTTCTCAAATTGTGCATATGAAGTTGGGAGGCCAATTGCAAAAAATTGTAACCAACTTTTTTAGCCAGTACCAAACTATCAACCTTTTGACAATACTGATTTAAGGTAACAAACTTTTAAAAACTTATTTTAGATAGTAAAAGTCAAAATAATGACATGATGATGTGTCAGTAAATTTTGACCATGCTGACTTTTTCCATAACCCCGCATCTGAAAATGGTTGTGCTAAGTAATTACCTTAGGGGGTGTTTGACAAAGCTTATTTAGGTGCTTATTAGCTTATAATGTGATCAAACACCAAAAGCTTATCCAAACACTTCCCAAAAAGTGCTTAATAGCTTTCTAGAGGCTTAAAAAGTGTGTTTTGAAAACACATGTTTTAAGGCGTGTTTCCAAAACACATTAAGCTTCTTTCAATGAGCTTAGCCAAACACCAACTAACTAATTTGTTTTGAAACTTTGATTTTTTCCGAAACTAAAAGCAGACCATAGTTGCTTCCCTTTATATGCAATTAGCTCTACGAAACTAATGAATTGCAGCAACTTATACTACTAAGGTGACATTTTTGAACTACAAAATCGAAGTACTAAATGACAATATTATAAGCTCTTATATACCTTCAGGAAAGACGTCATCAAACGCAATTGCTCCTTGGTAATAAGGCGTATACGTTCCAAAAGCTTAGTATCAACCTGAACTTTATCAAGTACACATTCAATCAACTTAAACGCAATCTCCTGCTTCTCCAAATACTCAACCGACTCCTCTAAAAAATACGAAACACCCTTACTCTCCCTAGCACTCGGACTACCCAATCCGTCAATACTATTACCACCACTAGACGACGCACCTGTATCACTCAACCCCAAAAATGAATCAAGCAACCGCGTCACCAACTTATTTCCATCCAACGGAATAATCTGCGGAAAACTCTCCGCTAACGCAGACAAAAAGGTTCTAGAAATCGCTAAATCAGCCCCCACATCATCTAGAGCCGCAAACACGATACCTCCCATAAAACCAGCCACATCCGTACTAAAATCTGGATACAACTCCGTCCCTTCCACAATGTACGACAAAAACTCACTATAAAACGACGTGATCAATGCATGGGAATACGACTTAGGCCAAAACGACATACTAAACGACCAAGGAATAGATCTAAGAAACTCTAACACAGTCATGCGAGGCGTGTTGTCCTCGTAGTTAGGACATTGTGAAATGAATCTAGCGGTCGCTAGAATTGCGTTGAGTTGGAAACGTGAGATTCGTGGTGTACCGGAGAGAAGTGATCCGGGCTGTGGACAACGTTCGCATATCCACGCAATTTTGGACGAGTATTGGCTTGGGTTTTTCGAGATCAAATCACATAGCTCGTTTAATTCTTCCATTTTATTTTTTTTATTTTTATAAAAGATTAGTTATGGTGAATGTTTTTAGGTTGATCCTGTCATATGTGCATGGTGATTATGAGGATAATTGCACATAGTTATGTGTTTCATATTTTTGGGTCTTTGTGATTGTGGAAATGAGAATGTGGTTCAATGTTGTTTTTCTCCGTCTTTTAGGGTTTGGTTCCGTTTTTGTAGGTGTTAAATGATTAGCAAGAAAGTGAAACCGTTCATTATTGCCGCGAAGATCCTCATGTTCGACATTAACTACAATAAAACAAAAACTATACTCGTATAAAATACAAGGCGGTGGCAAGCCCGTGCGTTACACCAATTGTGTCTAAGTGTTCATAGCTTAATGGTTGGTACTCATTAGGTTTACACTATTTAAAGTAATTACTTTACTTTAAAAGGGTACATGTGAAGAAACAAATAGCTAGATGAAGTATAATTACAAAATTTACAGCACATCATAAAACATAAATTTACAAAATTTAAAGCACATCCTTCAAGGATTAATGATGCACTACTATAGTTCTTCCCTAATTTCATGAAATTTTTGCTTCTACTAATTCTCTCTTTCATGCTTTCCAATTTCCTCATGCTATTTATCTTTTCTTCAATTGTTTCTGGCTTTTGTGACAAATATCGTTGTAAACTCAAGCTTCCTTTCATAACCTGCATAAGTAATTATTTTAGTCATGGTCAATCATATGTTATGATTTTTATGAGACATGTAGATTGGCACTACCATAAGATGCATTATAAAAAATTTGTGTCACGTATTTTATTAACGGTACATACGTATTTTGTCAACATGAATATTAGAACCACTCAACAATAGAAGAAAGTAATTGAAGATGATATGTACCTTGGTAGTTTGTTGAGGAGAAGAACTAAACTCCTATTCCTTACAAAATTGAACCAATCCTAAAAGTATCATAAACCGATGACAAATCATAACCAATGCTTTATCCATATTCTATCATCAATTAAAATTATCTAAAACTTGAAAAAAAAACTCATATTCAATATAACATTAAAGAATTGAAATTTTTGCACACCTTACGTAATATTTTCTTGGACCATAAATTGCCATCCGTAAGTTTTAATCTTATTATAGTTTGGCTGAACTTTGTTTAATTATTTACTTTGGGCTGGAATCTGCACCAATCGAAAATTTAGGATGGTAAGTCAAAAACAAAAAGGCTTGAAGTTAACCTTTCAAAAAAAAAAAAAAAAAACAAACAAAAAAAAAAAAAAAAAAAGGAAACAAAAAGGCTGGAACGAAATTTGAGGTGAATTAGCATAGTCGGACAAATTTTTTTTGATATATAATATTTTAGTAAACATAATCACAATTCACAAATAATCAGCCCATCACACCTCATCTCCCTCACCTACTTTTTCATCTCCATAAAAAAAAAACTTATCAAATTCAAATCACATATTCATCTCCTCTTCACAAACATAAGCACAACCATTCCCAAACCTTATCTTCGTTTGCTGCACAATCCGAATCAAGAGCACGCTTAAAGGCTTCAAGATCCTAGGATGGTCTCGGGTAGGTTTCTTGTGTTTTGTTTTGTTGTTTTTCACCTTTGAACGAACCAAAGAGGATCGTAACCAAATCGTTATAGATCCGGCTTTATTGTGTTCGGATATAAACGAAGCTTGGCTTCGAACATGGATCGATGAAGAGTTATCTCTTTGGTGTTTGTTTTTGGACTTGTATATGATTACCAAAGAGTAAACTGAGATATAAAAAAAAAAATTCCTTTTCGTTTCTTGTTTTGTGTGACCGAATGAAGGAAGGGTTCAAACACATTTGTTATGATCTTTTTCTTTATATATATCGGATATTGTCGCTGTGTTGTGGCGGCTGAATATGATGTCGGCATTGGTGGGGTTGGGTGGTGTGGCGTGGTAACCCAAATGATAGTGGTCTATTTATACATTAGAATGCATAAAACGTTTATAGGGGATATGTATAGACCCCTTTAAACAGAGGATGGTTTGTATACCTGCATTTTTTGTGTTTGTGTTTGTAAACAGAGGATGGTTTGTATACCTGCATTATGGTTGCATTAATCATAGACGAATGCAAACCTTTTGTGTTCTGTAACAGCAGTTTTGATGTGCCTGCATTCAAGTATCTATACGTAATAATTGGTGTAATTGATTTAGGTTTCAACATTCAATAATGTTTTGGTTATACATAATAATTCATATAGTCTAGCTCTATATGTTGCTTAAACTACTTGTACCGTACATGAGTCTATACACAATCACTCTTCCATATTTAATTAAGCCATTGAATCTTTATATATAATAGATTTCTCTTGTAATATGAAACACCCCAAATTCTGCCTTCCTATTTATTTCTAAAGCTTTACCTTAGAGAATGTTGGAATTTAAATAGCATGACACGCATCTAAATAAATAAACACATCAAGTACGCATAGCGGAAGCAAAGATCTTTATTTAACATGTATAAAAAATTACCGAATAATAAATAAAGTTACCTCAAGATCCTAGCAAGAACAAGGATCAATCTTTTCTTTTCTTCTCTTGAATATATAATAGGATTAACGTGGAACCCCTTACCCTTTTGTTCCACAATCTAAGATGGAATAACTAAAGTAAGTTATTACCATGGTCTTGTACACACGTACTATAACCAACTAACGTTAGATGCTAGTGTAAAGACACGTTATTAAACCAAAATCATTTGTTTAATAAACCACAAATCGACCCACCATATAAAATAGTGCTCGATCAGTTTTAAGAAGAAAAGAATGAGAAAATAAAACCTAGGGTTATAGTATCATGTACAAGGTAAAGAAACTAATGAACCCAAGGTTTGTATTTATAGTGTAACCTTCCTTGGAGCTCAAGAAATCGACTAAGGGTTACAAAACCCTTAAACCGATCGGATCTAACCTCCTCAAGGGGTTCTAGATTATTCTTGAGCCTCTAATTACACTAACGGTCCTTCCTTTATTCCCTAACGGTCGTTTAGTTAATTCCGTTAATTACTTAACGTCCGTTAGTTATTATTTCGTGTCCTAAATAATTAAATACATAACATAGTTATATATTAATTATTTCCGTTAGTCATTCATACGTAAAGTGTGCAATCCCAAGGTCCCGTGTTCGATTCTAGTCATATACATTTTAATATTTTTCCATAACTCTAACAGCTCCCACTTGGAAATCTATTAAAAAGTATAATTGACATTGGTTAGCGTCTAGCAACACACCAATGCCCCTAGTACAACTCGGGTGTGTGGTCTCCTGGAAAAACCACTTGATGATTAATCATCATACTTATCCTTTTGTTTCTAATACTACATTAATAAAGATATGGATCTTAGTCATTCTTTATTAATAATTCTTTTTCTCGTTTTTCGATTAAGCAAGATTACCAAATCTTCTGAATAAGTTCAGGGGAGATCTTGGGCATGGCCATGCAAATATCTTGCTAACCCTACGAGGGGCCCAGCAGTATTATACTTCAAATAAATTTGAAGGAACAAATTCTCTCTTGACTACGAGCATAACTCATGCACTTCGCAACACTTCCAAAAACAATCCTTATAGCTACCAGTTACGTATAGCGTTAAATTGAATCACAGAAATGCACTACATGCATGAAAGTTATCTGGCATCTCAAGTCCGAGGATAAATATTCATGATTTACTTGATGACAACGATCCATAAAGTACAATCATGTGATTGGGATAAATCCTATATTCAATTTATCCAATATTGAATATCATGTGAATTTGGCATGCCCACGCATCAATATACTCAAGTATATTCTACCAACACTCACATTTGCCTTAATTCAATAATACTCCCATATTATTGATCGACAACGGACTATTTAGAATAACATAAGTTATTCATGGATTTAAACATGCAAATATAGGATACAATTTATTATTAATGAAAACAAACGTACCACGTACTTTAATTCATTGTAAATAATAATTGCTTAACATCCCTTATCCAAATACTAAATAGATCAATGCATGATAATTCCCATTAATGAATTATGCCCCAAGTCATGTTCAACATACTTGTTGACAAAGCATAAATCAACTAATTTGATCTATCGGAAATTTTGAGAATACTTATTTCAAGAATTCAATTAATGAAATTCTTGTATGTGTGCATTCATCAATCTTGATATTGCCACATAATATTTCATAAAATGCGTGACATCCTCATCCACGAATTTATGACAATAAACTATCAAACCTTTTATAGTTTAAAGTATTCTAATTCTTTAATGTATAATGCAACTATGCTCATATTAAGCATAACTAGTACACATGGCCTTTACAAGGATAAACTCCCACCATGACTAGTATTGAGTATCATCTCAATCTTATTGCATCATTGTATCCACACAACAATATGCTCTTTAAAAATTCCGTAAACTTTTAATATTCATCGTGTAATGTTTGATATCTTCAAATTTTTCAAGATTTGTCAACTATATCAATTACGCAATAATTTGCCATATGGTTCATATTTAGAATTTTGGAGCAACTCCAGGCTGAGGATGTTAATTCTAATCCAATCATATCCATTACACTTAGCTATCTAATAACTATCAATTAGATGCTAATGTTGTCAAATCATCTTGCATCCAAGCATGATACAACAAATAATATGATGTACATGAAAAATCCTTGTGTCAAACTTAGGTTTATTCATGTCATATCTTTTTAAATATATGCATCTATCTAGCCTTTCTAATAGATTATCATGTTTATTAGAATCAATTATTTTACCGCTTATGTTTATAACAATAAACATATATTTTAAGGTTGTATGTTTATTTTCTGAATTTCCATTATGAAGTTTCATTCCAAACCAAGACTTAACATTTAATGTTAATGGAATGGTACTTCCTATATGTTATACAACATATATGAAATAAGAAAATAAATACAATACTCCCACTAGCATTCAGGAATATTAAGAAATATCTTATTTTAATTATAAATCAAAACTAAGATTTAATAACTAAACATAAGTATATCTCCTAGATGCATGCATTAATCTAAACGATTGCACTTTGTATACTTTCAAAGATTATTTGAATTCAAATACTCCTTTCAATTACTTTTCGTCCTCGCACAAGTAATTACTCAAGAAAGAGTTTTGATATTCCATTATTAATTTCATATAAATGAAACTAAGAATGACAATCATAATCTTTATACATTTAATGTGCTTAGAAAGACTTTCAATCACATTTAATTGCTTAAGTGTGATTGATAATCTTTTCACACATTAAATCTGTATCCAAATTTGTCCATTATGATTTCTACACAAAAATTTAAATCTCTAGGATTTCCATTTCCTTTGTAGAAATTCATCTTCATTCTATAGTGTAACTATAGAGTTTAAGATCAACTACGTTTCCAAACTAGTTATCTTTTTGGACTGCATCTAATTATTCATAGTATGAGTAATTTTTCCAAATTAAATATTTGCAATTTATCAACAGGTTTATCATAATCCTGTAACTCATAATCCTCAACATATTATACAAATATTTGAGATATCCTTGCGGATCTATGAAATGAGAATTCCATCATCTTGAGATTTAACATTAACATGTTTAATCCTCATTATGATTTTTGCTAGTGTATTTAGAAGATTATGTATCTTGTAATTTTATCTTTTCAAGATAAAACTCCCACTTGCCTTTTGCAATTTATAGATAATCTATAAATTCTTAGCAAATAGAGCAACACAAACTTGTTCTCTTTTGGGACTTTTACAAATGCATATTGACAGTTCATAACATTAATTTATTAATTAACCTACTCATAAGTAGTTTAACAAATTCCGAACTTCAATTTTAAGACTTAATGTGATTCATCACATTCCATAATAAATGGTGTCTTATTAATCTTCTAGGTTGGAGTCTAATTGAGTATATACTTTCCATACTCAATTTCCTAACCTTGATATCTTTAGGAAGAATAGAAGATATAATTATCTTTAATCAAACAATATAACAAGAGTTTGATTTTTCTAACTGAACATACCATACACATTATGTATTTCATTAGGATTAATATTGTAAGTCAATCTTACAATATGTGAGATAAATATATTTTGTTTTGGCTTACCTATTTACCAACTAAGTCAATTTAATGGTACAATAGATTTTCCAAGCCAATTACATGCTGTATAACATAAGTGCCTTTTTGCCCAAGCCACTTAATTTCTATATCTTACCAAAAAGACATAGACTGTTATAATCCCAATATACGTTATAAATCATTGATCAACTCAATGACTTCTTGTATATGTCTTAATTAAAAAACATAACAAGTTAGCGTCTTACTTTATTATAAGTCTTATAGCAATAAAAGACTTCATATTTATATCTTTATACTAAAATATAAATATGCATAACTAAAGTAATCATGAACACCACAATTTGGTTTCAATAGTAATTTCAAGTTAATTTATTACTTCATTTATTTATGTCATTCCAAGAATACATAAACACTCAAATTTGAAGTAGTATTAGATTACTTCATATATTTATGTCATTTCAATAATAAATATTCACATTTGAAGTAGTCTTATTATCATATTGACACTTGTTCTAATAATTATCTAATTTAGAAACTTGTAAATTAACATAGTTTCATTACATCAGCTTAGGCTGCTAGTAATAAAAGTATGTAATTTACCTTGTCATTAATATCTAGTAATGAAAGTAGATATTAACTCTAAGTGTTCTATTAATTAGATGTAAATAAACCACATTAGAACATCAATCTCTTACCTTGCAGTCAAGAGAACCCTTTAAATCATATCCCTTTATGTTGTTGCTTGCACATAATAAAGATTTCTCCCACTTGTGCATGGAACAATATCATGCATCAGATAAACGACACGTCAATAGTTTGTTTATGTGATCAATATGATTGTGTCATAGATATTAGTAGATATAGAATCACCTAGTCTAGTAAGGAAACGTACACGACTATCCTTAATACCACAAGTGTCTATGATTGGAAAGTAGTTATCTCAAGAGATTCTAGAGATAATTTTGGGTTACTACCAAGATATCAAAGCTTGTAGCTCCCACTAAATTACAGATCATTACATGAACTCATAATTCAGTAATCACAACACAATGCTCCCACTGGATTTGACAACATTATAAGTGTTTCATAACCGGTAAAAGCAAATAGTGTGCTGTTTACTTTCTTACACCTTTGAGGAATCCCTTACGTAACATTACTAAGGTACTCAAAGAATGTATTCTACTTTGTAAATGATGGAATATCCATCTTTACAATTAACTTGAGAAAATTGGGTATGCAGTTTCTTCCTCAATTAGGTCTACCATCCCCACCATGGTATGTAGCACCTTTAAATGGTCAAAGCACAATAACTAGAACAATCATTCTAGTTTGCCTTTTACCAATTCTGCGGTAATTAGTCTAGCTTCTAATTTTAATAACTCCTAAACATGCAATTTCTTAAAAAAATTTTTGCCGGTTTCCATCATCTAAGATCGAGATAGCCGTTTTACGTCAAACTTCTGGCGGTCATTGCAGAAAGCTTTGAATACTCAGTTAGATATGAGTACCGCCTACCACCCGCAGACTGATGGTCAGAGTGAGAGAACTATCCAAACCTTGGAAGACATGCTGCGAGCGTGTGTGATCGATTTTGGAAAAGGTTGGGATAAACACTTACCGTTAGCAGAATTTTCATACAACAATAGTTATCATGCTAGCATTAAAGCTGCTCCATTCGAAGCACTTTATGGTAGGAAATGTCGTTCACCTATCTGTTGGACCGAAGTTGGGGATGCACAAATCACGGGACCCGAACTCATTCATGAAACCACCGAAAAGATTGTCCAAATCAAACAACGCTTACAAGCCGCCCGAGATCGACAGAAAAGTTATGCCGATGTGAGAAGGAAACCTATGGAATTTCAAGTTGGGGACCGAGTCATGTTGAAAGTATCTCCTTGGAAAGGGATGATTAGATTTGGGAAGCGTGGGAAGTTAAATCCTCGATACGTTGGACCATTCAAAATCCTAGAAAGGGTTGGTCCTGTGGCATACAAGCTCGAACTTCCTGAAGAGCTTAGTAGAGTACATAGTACCTTCCATGTATCAAATCTGAAAAAGTGTTTATCTGACGAAACCTTGGTTGTACCATTGAAAGAAATTCGACTCAACGATAAGCTAAACTTCGTCGAAGAACCAATGGAAATTTTGGATAGAGATGTCAAGCAATTAAAGCAAAGCCGTATTCCCATAGTCAAAGTTAGATGGAACTCTAAGAGAGGACCGGAGTACACATGGGAACGCGAGGATCTAATCCGTTCTAAATACCCCCACTTGTTTGATAAAACAACTCCGACAACTACTACACTTTAGGATTCGGGAGGAATCCAGTCTAATGGGTGGGTACTGTAATACCTCATAAAAATCCCATGTCATTAATAATGATAATCACCGAATAATTCCAGTTTATATTAAATAACCTTTTGTGCGGGTTACATTTTTTTATATATATAAATGTATGTATATATATATTTGGCAACAATCACCAAGCCTCCCGAATGATTTCAAATTCACTATGAATAGCTCACTTGCGTACCGACCATGAAAGCCACACGAACATTACAAATTACTACACCGATTTTATTAGTGGACGTATAAAGCGAAAACCATCAATTATTTCACAAACACTTAAACTAATTTACTTCCTTTCTATCTCCACTTGGGCCGAACCCAACAGCCCACTCGATCTTTATTTTTCTTTCTCCTTGGGCCGGACTAACCCACAACCATTTCACCCTTTTCTCTTTATCTTTGGGCCGAACTAGAACACCCACAACCCATTTTAATTCTTGACTTTGGGCTGAAGCTACACAAGTCCAAATGCCCCAATTCTTTTCTTTGATTTTCTGTGGAACGAGCACCTCACCCCTCGCACAAGAACTCAACATAATTATTTCCTACACATGATACTTGAATTCTCGACACAAGTGGAACACAAACGCCATACGAGCTCATGCAAACTTAAGCATCTTGGCCTCGTTTCTTTGGCACTCACACGACACAAAGTATCAACACCACACTTTCATTTCTTTTCCTTTCGTTAGAGCCGAACCCAACAAACACCCTATGGAACTTTACAATAATTTAACCCTTGACACATTTAGATGCTAACCCCATCACTTATGTACTAATGTCTCCTCTCAAAGGTTATTATCCCATGGACAACTCTATTACCCACTTGAAGTCAACCTTTATGAAAATCTTAAACAAAAATCTCTACTCCCCAAGATATGATAATCGACTACGTACCTAGTACCATGTCCTTATTTCACTTCCAAACCACAAAACCGAGCAAAGCATCCACGGTTTAGTGCTAAACCACCTTAAACCCACAAAAGACATGACATCCTAGTATGGTACTAGTTAACAAATGTCAACCCCTAAGTATAGGGTCGAATGACTATAAAATGCAACATATCCTTCACCCTTTACATTACACGAACAATATACAACACTCTTAACTTATCAAAAGCAAGCACACTCACCACACCACTGTCGAACAAGGAAGAAGAGAAGCAAGGGATTTGGGTCACTTCAAGCTTTATAAATTCACTTTGGGGTATAGTTTAGATCGTGGGTTGTATTGGAAGGAAGCTTGGGTTTGCCTTGTTCGAAAGTCTCGCTGTCCTCACCTCCACTCGAACACCCCACCAAATATTTGGTGTCGTAAGTCTTTCTCACCCTCTTCTTTCGTTCGTATTCTTTCTTCATGCACCACACCACTTATATAGGAGCACACCTTAAAAACTGAATACAGAAATGAATTATGAAGACACTTGAACGCCTAAACTTATGCCACGATAACTCTTTATTTAGACGTACAACATGTGTAAAACTTTTTGCCATTTGAATCATTGCTAAGTGGTTAAACGAGATAACAAAACATTCATAAGTCACGACTTTAAAATCACACGAAACGACCCTAGTTTCCACACCCAGTCGAACCATGAAACTTTTCTTTTAAAAATCGTTTGGGCCACGATGGGCTAACTAGCCCAACAAAAATCCTATTTTCTTTCTTAACTTTGTTTCGAAACTGAGGAGTATGTCGAGGATAAAACTAGCACATTGAGTCAAAATATAAACACGATTCGCTAAGAGAAGTAACGTGAGTAATAAGGGAAGTGTAATCCTTCGAAATATAAAAGTTGGATTTGTTTTGCAATAATTTTCGTTTAAAAGGGCTTAAATCGTAAGGTTAGATAAAAGGAGGATTAAATATGAAAATGTTATTTTTGAAATATAAGTCGAGGGTCTAAAACTGTCATTTCAGAAAGTTATGGTTTAAAATGTGATATTTATTATTTGGACTAATTTTGCAAAGGACGCGTGGTTTGAGGACCATTAGTGTAAAATCCGAAAGTTAAGGACATAAATTAGAAAAATACGAAAGTTTGTATAATGAGGACCAAAATTGTAAATATCAAAAAGTTAGCGATTAACGTGTAAAAAGGTATTTTTGGACTAAATTGTAATTGGTTTAACTTCAAGGTTAAAAGTGTAAATTTTGTAAAATTAAAAGGGGGAACATGTGTAATTGTGTATTAGTTTAAAAGTAATATATATATATATATATATATATATATATGCATTTTAAGATTTATCAATGTTACTAGTTACATGTTTTCACACAATTTATTAACGTATCACGATTATTATGAACGTAACTATTTTAACTTAACTTCAACTTCTTAAAAATGTTTAACTAAATATTTTAACTTATTATTCGTACGTTAAACAAATATAACGTGATTATGGAATCTCAAACTAATAAAGTCACTACCCTAATAGATTTTAAATATCTATATCACTCGAACTCGTCGCGACATCACTCGTAGTGTTCACGTCCATCATTTTCCATATTAAACCCAAAGGGTTAATAATAATCTAAATATATCACATTATTCTAGGTCGCAAGTTGGGAGCTAATCATTTCACTATTTGATTCACTACCCGTTTACTACACTACTAAGGTGAGTTTATAGTCCTACATTTTACTATGTTTTCAAATCCCGTGGGGAGATACATGCTATAAATCTGAACACAAGTATTTTTCTGTATGCTTCCCTGATTGATATTGCTAAGTAATATTGCCTAAGTTACCACCCTGCCAAAAAGTCCCTCATATCATGAACCATTAATCACTTGCGAGTGAACGCGAATTCTGTGAATAGATCTATTGGAAGTTACGACCCATTTATACTATCCGGATAGATAACTATAGTGTTAGCCGGATTGATAGACAAATGCACTTTATTCAAATTAAGAGTCTGGTAAAACTCCTACGACGAGGGCATTTATCACCCACATCATTGCTATGATGTGGGATATTTGTTACAACTATTATTACCCCTACATGTTAAGGTTTGCGTGTCGTGAGGCTTAGGGCAATATTCGTTTATCTATATGTTACCCCGCAATATCATTGTTTCCACTACTATTTGACTTGTGTTCAAACTATTACAAATTAAACACTGTGAATTCACTCAACCTTTGTGTTGACATTTTAAGCATGTTTTATCTCAGGTAACTAAGGAAATCTCAAGCACGGAATTGGCATGGGCATTGGAAAACTACCCACCTTTATTTCAATAATTATATCATTCTTTTCAAACTCACCATCACTTTTGTGAAATACTACCCCCTTTTGAAAACTATTGTGTAATCTCTGAATATTGAGTTTTCATTGAATGATATAAATCCTACTTTTAACAATTATCTATGCTTCGACTGTGATCTAATTGGTAATATCCCGTTTAAGTCTTCCACTGCTTTCCAAAATTTTAACGGGGTGTTACGCTTAGTGTTTGCTCCAAAACGGTATACAGTCGTGGGGTGATCTCCAGCGACTCACTGAATCGTGGGTGCACTTCGGTGTGTCCGTGTAAGCCCTTTCGGGGGTATCCGATTCAGAACGGCCTGGGTTTGGATTAGAGAAAGTCTTCACACTATGCTATTGATGATCTCGAAGTCCAAATCTGTAAGTACCGGATGATTTATTGCTAACTGTTTACTTGAAGCGAATCATGAATACCTGGAGTTCCATCACCTTTCCATCATGCTAATATTCTGAAGCAAAGTTCTCACAAAGACTATGGAATATCAAAAGCTCAGAGTAATTCAAGAAAAGTGAAAGATCAAGTATGTTAATCTTTCACAAGTCTAAGATCAAGCTTATGATGAGAAAACTAAGTGATACATAAAGAACAAAAGTCGAAGAACATATGGGCATGATGGAAACGACGTAAAGACACCAGTTCTAAAGACCATTGGAGGACGGCAGATCATTACCATACCATACCATATCAGATCAAGAACATAGAACAAAGATTATGAAGACGTCAGAAGCCTAAGAAGCAAAGATGACGTCAAGCAACCAAGATGACCAAGACTTAGGGGGAGATTGTTGGGAACACGTTTTATTTGTAATTCCAAGTCTTAGTCATGTTTAGTTAATTGGTAGCTTAAACGAAATGGGCTATATGTTTAATAGAAAGCCCATGGCACATTAGTAGCCCATGTGCCATAGGAATCCAAAGAGCATATTTCTAGAATATCCTAAGAATATACTTAAGCACATGGAGGCCCTAATCTTTGCCTATAAATAGAGGCTTAAGGTGTCCTCATTTCTTGTTGGTTTTCATTACATCGTGCGGAAGCTTTGCTAGTTTATCAAGTGTAATAAAATCATCCTTCTTCTTCTCTTATTCTCTTCTCTAATCTCTCGTAGCTTATTATTCTATCGTTATTAGTTTTACTCGTAGCTTAGTTGTAGTTGTTTACGTGGTGTTTAGTAGATTAGATCTTGTGTTACATCTTTAATAGGGACCATCAAGTGGTATCATACGCCAAAGGATTATTAGGAGTGTGTTATCGAGTAGATTACATCGTTATTTAATCAATTTTTTGTTTGGTTTAAGTGTTTAACGTGCTTTTGTTCTAGTTTAATTCGTATAATCACTTGTTTACTCGTTCCTATTCGTAAAATTTCACCAAACTTTTGGTTTTTCACGTTTCGAGTCTTACATTTCTTCATAATTTACGCTTTGATTAACGTTTAAAACCAAAACCAATCGGGTTAATTACTGTTCGTTAAGTATTAACGTAATTTGGAAAAGTTGGTGGAAAAAGAGGGTTTATCGAATTTGTGAAAAAGAGGGTTTATCGAATTTGTGAAAAAGAGGGTTTATCGCAATTCCAGCAGCCTACGGATTTATCAAAATTGGAACTCAGTATTTTCCTTGCTTGTATAAGTTAGTGAAAATACTTCGACTTGGTGGTTATTCTCATATCTTGTATAAGATTTTGAGAAAGTGATCGAAATTGTAATTTAGATAAATCTATCGAAATTTCAAAATCTATCGCAATTCTGTTAACTTATCGAAATTGCCTTTTCTATCGCAATTAACATAACTTATCGAAATTGTAAGATTTATCGCAATTAGAAAGTTTATCGCAATTATCAATTTTATCGCAATTGCAGGAATTATCGAAATTGGTCTTCTTATCGCAATTGGTCTTCTTATCGCAAATTGGACTCTTATCGCAAATTGGATTCTTATCGAAATTGAGCAACGTGAACAGTGTTTATCGAAATTGTGGTGAACAGTAATTATCAAAATTGAACAAAAACTTCACTTAACCAAAAACAAATCTCATAACTCACAACACACATCTTAATCATCTACACGATCAACAAAAACACAAGGATGTCTCAACCATCATACAATTACAACTTCTACAATCAACAACAGCAACAGTACCGTCAACAACCATTTCAGCAGCAATATCCTCAGCAACAGTATCAACCATCATATCCACCTCAGTATCAACAACATCAAATGTTTGTGCATCAACATCAATTCCCTCAGCAGCAACAACTTTTTCCACAACCAATGCAGAACTACCAACCATCCTCCAGAGAACCACATTGGTTTACCAAAATGTGTGAAGCCATAAGTAGTTAGCAATCAAGGCATGAAGCAGGTTCTTTTGACACACCACCTATGCTCACACCTGGAAACTACGTGCAGTGGTCCAGTCATTTTCTACGCTTCATCGAACTAAGGAAACCTCACGGGAAGTATCTCAAAAAAGTCATCATTGATGGACCATATCCAACACCTACAACAACCATTCCAGCTGATCCAACTCAAGTACCTCCAAGAGAAGCAACCACAACCCCCATTCCTCTAGCTCAACTAACTGCTGAACAAGTCCTACAACAAGAGGCCAATGAGCTAGCTATGTCTTATATACTCCAAGGGATTCCCAATCCCATCTTCAGGAGTATTGATACCCAAAAACAGCCAAGGACATGTGGGAGCACGTCCATCTGCTTATGGAAGGCACTGAACTGAATCAAGAGGACTTGGAATCAAAGTTGTACATGGAGTATACACATTTCATGATCGAACCTGAGGAATCCTTGGAATCATACTATCATCGTTTCACAAATATCATTAATGATCTGGATCGCCACAATATCATCTTACCAAAGATTGCTATCAACTCCAAGTTTTTGGGATGTCTCGGCCCAGATTAGCAGAAGTACGTCACATTCGTTCGTCAAGCCAAGAAGATAAATGACGTGTCTTATGGGTTGTTATATGATTACCTAAAACAACATCAATCTGAAGTTGATAAAGAATGTACAGCACGTGGAGGATTCTCACCAGGACCTAATTTAAACTCACTTGCTCTCATGGCTCAATCACATTTTGCACCAAACCAGGAGTTTGTTCCATTACCACCACCTCATTCAGGGTTTACACCACAACCGTCAAACCAATTTGTCCCTTATGAAGCACCGTCTCAATACCCTGATAATCAACTTGTTCCATACGACAACAATGATTATAGCATGTACTCAAATGTTAACACTGATGAAGATGATGCCTTCAATTCTTTAAATGAGGGGTTTGCATTAATCGCCCGTGCATTCAGCAAATTCTCCAACAGGACGAACAATCGTTTGAGGACATCCTCAAACACCAGAAATCAAGCAGTAGTTAACGATGGACGGGTTGAGATTCAGAATCGGTCTTCAGGAAGGTTTGGTTCTGGAAACATGGGGAATTCTGGTGGGCAACGATTCAGTTCAGGAGGAGGTAGTCGAAACAGCATGGGTAACAATCAGAGAAGGAATCAGTTTGCTGACAAAGGGAAAGGGATTGCTAATACATCCATCACTTGCTACAATTGTGGGGGAAATGGTCATATGGCTAATGCATGCCCCAAGCCGAGGACTATGGGTAGTGCATATCATAAAGAAGCTCTTCTCATGGCATTGAAGGATGAAAAGGCCAGTGGTATTTTGACAGAGAAGGAGCAGAGTTTTATGGCTAATGCATACTCTGATGACGAAATGGAGGATCTGGAGGCTAATGCTGCAGTCATGTTAATGGCCAACATGCAGGAGATGAACATGAGCGAGACAGGCCCGATATATGACACCGATGGCTTATCTCAGGTATCTGATGCAGATTGTCTTATTCATGAAATTGCCTCACCATCTGCATCTGCATCTGCACCAGAAACTTTTGTTCAAAATGATTTATCATTTTCATCTCAAGACAATGATCAAATAAACACAGTGGTTACCTTTGATGATGATCAAATTAACCCATTGGTTTCCTTTGATGATTCTTTTGATGGTGACAATCATGATCATCTTGAACAAAATGATCTTATGCCAGATTAGGATCTAGAACTCATGACCTTATTGCTTGCCACCCAATCACAATTGAATGCACATAGATCCTAGATGGACAAATGCAATGACATTAACAAAAACTTAAAAGCCAAAGTTGCACCGTTAACCAAGGACCTTGAGTGCTACAAGCAACAACTTTCAAACTTTGAAAACAAAGAAAAACGTGAGAAAAGTTTTGAGTCTGCATTCCAAGAGTCATACGTAAAAGTACAAAATTTGGAACATCAAATTCGTGAATTGACCATTTCTAAGAATGAAATAATTTCACAAAAGGAACAAGAAATATTTGGTTTTCAAAAACAGGTTGACATTCTCCAAACGGAAATTTCTAAAACCAAAACAGAGTTGTCAACTAGTCAAGCAAATTTTTCTGAACACAAAGAAGCTTCAAGGAAACGTGTCGATTCATATCTTGAAGAAATTGTGACATTGGAAGGCAAACTTAAGGATTTTCAAAACGTTGTTTATAAAGCGGGTAATTCTGTAACAGCTCTTCGAAATCTAACTGTCAAACCAAATCCTCGCGGATATGGATTTGCAATCGGATGTGATCAACCTCATTTTTTAAACAAAGCACTAGAGGCACACCCTAAGTTGTACAGTGCCGAATTGTTGTTTGATGATACTTTTCAACGTGTGGTTGTTTATAGTACTGAAGAGGAAGAAGAACATGATATCAAGTGTCGATCAAAGATGAGTCATGTAAAATATAACAAACCATATGATTATTCGAAAGCACCTCACATTAAAGAATCTTTTGTACCTCAGAAAGAGAAATCTGTACAAACGTGCTCTTTAAATGAAACAAATACTTCATCTGACATTGGTCCAGTTACCACTGTTGCACAAATCAATGGTCCTTTACCAAGTCCAGGTGTTAATGAACAAATGCCAAAGGAATGTCGCATTCTTAAATATTTCAAAACATTTATGGAGGACATTCAACTTTTGGAAAACGCAATTGAAAGAAATTCTGAAATAAAAATCTCCACTTTTCTCTCTCCTTATGAGAAAGAAAAGCGAGAAGTTTTTCAAAAACAATTCTTGCCACTTGTTGACTTTGTGCAACTCAATGGGAACAGGAACTCCAGTCAGAAGTTGTATCAATGATGAGTATTTTCAATGCAAAAGATGTCAAAATTGCAAAACAAAAAGGTCAAAAGAAAGCTTTAGAAAAAGATGTTAATCGACTCTTGATGAATGTTCTCAGTTCTGATGTGATATTTGTGCTTATGAATGCTATCTATTTGTCGTGCAATGAATTGCTTGTTGATGATCACTATGTTGAAATTGAGACAATGAGAATTGAGAATGAAAATCTGAGAAAAGAAAATGAGAGACTCAGACAAATCAGTAATGATGTGGAAACCAAATGTGCAAAAAAAAATTTCAAAATTCGTCAAACTATGGATAGGTGTCAGACTCAAAGTATTAAATTTGAGTTAGCATTACAAAGTCAAAAAGAATCTTTGTCTTCTCAAAATGTTTGTGTTTCAACACTTCCAAATCTTGAAAAAGAAAATGAGGTTTTAAAACATCAAATTTTAGAGTATGAAAAAGATATTGCTGAAGTTTGTGAAAATCGAAATGACACTGTTCGGTTAAATAGAAAGTTGGAATCAAAAATTCAAGAACAAAACCACATCATCATTGAAATAAAAGAGAAACTCAGAACTCTTGACAAAGGGAAAGCTGTATTAAAAAATGTGATTGCACCAGGAATGTACAAAGTAGACAAGGCACCTAAGAAAGCATCATCACAAACTACTAATGTGAATACTTCAACCTCCACAGGATTAGGCACCACATCTAAGGCTAGCAGCTCAAAGACCACCAAGAGTCAAAAGAAAAGTCAAAAGAAGATTAGAGTTTGGCAACCTAAGAGTAGATTATCTAAGAAGGCAGAAGTAGAAGTTAATGCTAGTAGTTTGAATAAGACACATGTTACGTCTAGTTTGGAATCTAGCTTGTCTAAGTGTCATTCTGAATCTGATGTTGAATGTTTCTAATGCTATTATGGTTGATGCTTATTGTGTATTCTGTCACACTAGTATGTTGTCTGGAAATCATCAGAAATGCATTGCTAAGACCCTTTTGTCAAGAAAACAGAAACGTACTTCTGGCAATTCCTATAGGCCCATAACCGCTGCTAAGTCCATATTAGGAAAACCACCACAAGTAGTTTCTGAGACCACCGTTGACAAGCCCGTAGTTGCCACTAAGAAGAAAGCACAAACTAGTTGGACGTGGCAGCATTAGTTACAATATAAACCTAGTTTTACATGGGTTCCAAAGATGCTTAAAACATGTATTACTAACCCACCTGGATCCACTGGTTCCAACTTTCCTGTGTCCTCTTCTTGTGATGCAGGTAATTCAAATTGTGCTATGGATTGTTGATAGCGGGTGTTCCCGGTACATGACAGGGAATTTAAAGCTTCTAGTAAACTTCATTGCGAAGTTCATAGGCACTGTCAGGTTCGGGAATGATCATTTCGCAGCTATCATGGGTTACGGTGATTATGTCAACGGGAACATTGAAATTAGCAGGGTATATTACGTTGAGGGCCTAGGTCATAATTTGTTCTCAGCCGGAAAATTTTGTGATGGTGATCTAGAAGTGGCATTTAGAGAGAAAACTTGTTTCATTCGAGATCTTGAAGGAAATGACCTCATGAAAGGGAAACATGGCACCAGTCTGTATACTATTTCCTTCCAAGGCATGACAGCTTCCTCTCCAATATGCTTACTATCCAAGGCACATCCCATAAAAGCTTGGCTATGGCACAAATGAATGTCTCACCTGAACTTCAAAACTATGACCGAGCTTGCTCGCAAAAAGTTGGTAGACGGTCTTCCAAAATTCAGATACGCCAAAGATCATCTATGTCCCGCTTGTGAACAAGGAAAAAGTACTCGTGCTCACTTTCCTCCTAAACCCGAGCACAATACTGATCATGTACTTCAACTGTTACATATGGATCTGTGTGGCCCTATGCGTGTTCAAACTATTAATGGGAAGCGGTACATACTGGTAATCGTCGATGATTATTCAAGATGGACTTGGACTTATTTTCTTCGCAGTAAAGATCAAGCACTGTCCATGATCATCACCTTTCTCACAAAGATTCAAGTTCTGCTCCGAAACACAGTCAGAAAAATTCGAACAGATAATGGAACAGAATTCAAGAATCAGACTCTTCGGGAGTATTATGAGAAAGTGGGTATTGAACATCAAACGTCCATTGCTCGCAGCCCCGAACAGAACGGTGTGGTCGAAAGGCGAAACCGAACTTTAGTGGAAGCAGCTCGAACAATGTTAATCAATGCTTAGTTACCGGATTACCTATGGGCCGAAGCCGTTTCAACTGCCTGCTACACCCAAAATAGATGCATGATCACCAAAAGGCACACCAAGACACCATATGAAATCGTTCACCGCAGAAAACCAAACATCAATTACTTTCATGTCTTTGGAGCTCTCTGCTATCCAAAGAATGATCATGATGACCTCAGAAAATTGAAGGCCAAAGCGGATATAGGGATTTTTGTCGGTTATTGTGAAAATTCCAAGGGATTCAGAATTTAGAACCGTCGCACCCGGGAGATTCAGGAGACTATCCATGCTAATTTCGATGAGCTCACAGAGATGGCTTCTGAGCAACACAGCTTAGGACCCGAAACCAACCGTCTCAACTTTCCTGATCCTTCAGTTGCACCCTTTTCTCTAAACCGCAAAGATCTAGAAGATTTGTTTGCTCCATTGTTCGATGATACTATGGTTTGTCGTGCTCCTGATGTATCTACAAGCTCCGCTGCACAACCACTCATCAATAATCTACAACCTGATACACCAGTAACAACAACCACCGCAGTTGCTGAAGATGCACCTCAACCTGACATCTCATCATCAATAGACAAATCATCATCAATAGATCAAACACCTTCTACTTTTGCGTCTGTAGCTGAAGGACCCCCCCCCCCAACATTCTTCTGAAATACCCACTCCAGCAGATTATGACGGGAATGCATTCTTTAATCCATTTGCGCCGGCTCCAACCATTCCTGATATCGCAGAGTCATCTTCACGCAACTTGGAACCGTCAAATATGCACCATACCTATCAACATTGCCCATCAACACACAAATGGACAAAGGATCATCCCCTTGTAAATGTGATTGGCAACCCAGAAAACCCTGTTATGACATGACAACGACTCCATACAGACGGTGAAACCTGCATTTATGCACTCACCGTTTGTCAGTCCAAACCCAAAAACATTTAAGAAGCCCTTACATACGACAACTGGATTGAGTCCATGTAAGAGGAATTGGATCAATTCAAAAGGTTGGAAGTTTGGGAATTAGTCGAGAGACCAGATGGGGTATATGTCATCGGTTTAAAGTGGATCTGGAAAAATAAGCTAGATGAGGATGGTACAGTTATTCGTAACAAGTCCCGCTTGGTCGCCAAAGGGTTCAGTCAGGAAGAAGGGATTAACTTCAAAGAATCGTTTGCACCAGTGGCACGTCTTGAGGCTGTTAGAATGTTCCTGGCGTACGCTGCTCACAAGAACATCATGGTATACCAGATGGACGTGAAGACGGCATTTCTCAATGGTCAACTCCGGGAAGAGGTATACGTGTCACAACCAGAGGGCTTCGTCGATCAAGAGCATCCAAACCACGTCTACAGACTCAAGAAAGCCCTCTACGGCCTTAAACAAGCCCCGAGGGCATGGTACGACAAACTGTCTGCATTCTTATTAGCCAATCATTTTACTAAAGGATCTGTTGACCCGACTTTATTTATACAAAAACACGGGGAGGACATTCTCATCGTACAAATTTATGTAGATGATATCATTTTCGGATCAACTCATAAAAAGTACTCAAACGCTTTTGCAAGACTTATGAAACAAAACTTTGAGATGTCCATGATGGGTGAACTAAAGTTCTTCTTAGGATTGCTAGTTCATCAATCACCCCGTGGTATATTTTTAAGTCAGTCCAATTATGCACAGGAAATATTGAAAAAGCATGGCATGAATACTTGTGACACCTATAACACCCCTATGTCTTCCTCATCCCCAAAGCTAGATGCTGACATACATGGCACACCCATTGATCCTACGAAATATCGTAGTATGATTGGGTCTCTCATGTATCTCACTGCTAGCCGGCCGGATGTTGTATTTGCCACGTACTTATGCTCCCGTTACCAGTCTCGACCTACTGAACGTCATTTGTCTGCTGTTAAGCGGATCCTTCGATACATTAAGGGAACCATTCACTTGGGGATCTGGTATCCGAAGGATTCCGGGTTTGAACTTGTTGCTTTTTCAGACGCTGACCATGCAGGTTGTTTAGACACGAGAAAAAGTACGTCTGGGGGAGTACAGTTTTTAGGTGACAAGCTCGTCTCTTGGCAGTCAAAGAAGCAAGACTGTACATCACTGTCGTCTACAGAATCAGAATACGTCGCCATGTCTGCCTGCTGCGCTCAAGTCATTTGGATGCGATCTCAGTTGATGGACTACGGATACGTGTTTAACAAGATTCCGATGTACTGCGACTCCAAGAGTGTCATCGCTATTTCATGCAACATGGTTCAACACTGCAAATCGAAGCATATTGCTCTCCGATATCATTTTATCAAGGAGCATGTAGAAATGGGTATTGTTGAATTATATTTTGTGGGTACTGAACACCAATTGGCGGATTTGTTCACCAAAGCCTTGCCTCATGCAAGATTTGTGGAACTAGTTCACCAAATTGGTATGCGATGTTTGACTCCTGATGACTTAAACATTTTATTACTCAAAATTAAGGAGTCAATCATCAAACTATCTTTGTAAATATTTAATGAAAAAATCACAAAATGATTTTCCATTTTTTCTCTTAAAAAAAATGCAAGTACAAGATCTTTCATCAACACTTTGTTTATTTTAAACCGTTAACAATTATTTTTTGAACAAGTGTTGAGGGGGAGACAGAAATTTTTTCCAAAAATTTGTACTTGCATATTTTTCATCTAAAAATTGTTGCTAAAAGAAGTGGTGATGATAATATCATAGGATAAAAAGTTGTGTGCCAATATTGCTAAGTTCAAATACTTAGAGTTAGCTAGTTAGGACTTTGACTGGAAAATATAAGGTTAAGGGACCAAAAGTGTGCGAGTGACAAAGTTAAAATAAGTCTAATAAAAGGTTGAAAAATTGACCGCAGTTAATACACTCACTTATTCATCTGACAAATTCACCCACCAACATAAATACGCTCAACCACCAAGATCAACGGCTGACATCAAACCTGCTAATCCATTCAAGATTTTGCAAATTTGTGAGTGTTTAAATGTTCAATATATAATTATAAGCAACGGATTCTAAGGATTTTGCAATCCAACGGTCAAATTTGTCACAATCGAATGCATTAGATCTAGGGTTTATGCAAAATTGTAGAAATTTAATTCTAAGTGTTTATGTTGTATTTGTTTGGTGTGTTAGTGTCGGAATGAGTGCCTTAACATAATGCATGTGTTTAATTAAGCCCAGAAACATGAGTTTTGAATGTTCTTAGTTTAGGGTTTAAGCGAATGATTTGGAGAAAACTGTGTGGTTGTGCTTGAGTGTAATTAAACCATCAAAGTAGTGTTGTTATGACTCGAATTGAATGTTTGTACCTTTAATTTGCACCCAGAAACATCACAAGTGTGAAATTTGATTGGTAGGGTTTAAGGACACGTTCAGTTTGAATCTTGATATTTTGTGGATAAAAAGTGTTATAACCTGAACACTAGACTCAGAAACATCATTGATAGCTATTGGAACAAATGTTTGATTCAAAGTTAACAAAAAATTTCATCTACAGTTGTTATCGAAAATCCTTGTATAAGGGTTTATCGAAATTGCCAATAATTATCACAAATGTGATTTTTATCGCAAATGTGATTTTTATCGCAAATGCAATACTTATCGCAAATGCAATACATATCGCAAACGCAATACTTATCGCAAAAGCAATACTTATCGCAAATGCAACACTTATCGCAAATGCAATACTTATCGAAAATGCAATACTTATCGCAAATGTGATTTCTATAGGAATTGAACAAATTCCTTAGACTATTCAAGGTCTATCGAAATTGCACAAATTCTATAGAAATTGGCAAAATTGATATAATTTGATAACTACTATAGTTAAACATGTAAAATCAATCTAAGCAACAAAAGGATCACATGTGTAACATCAAGCTTAAATATTTTCTAACTATCACGTATCCTGCATATTTGTGCTTGGTTGATGTTTCAGCATTCTTCAATGGCTGCACCTCAACAACAACCACTCCCAATGCTCACAAGAGCTGAAGTTCTTCCTCGTGGATACAAGGCTGATTTTGGGAACAACAACGCAAGGGTAGATTTTGAGAAGATAAAATGTCCTGAACCAAGCTGCCAAATTGCTGTGGAAGTACTCAAGGAACATGAATGTAGGAGCTTATTGGATAGTTCTGACAACATTCCTGAATTGTATATTCATCAGTTGTGGAATACTTTGGAGTTGGACACAAAACTGAGATGCTTCACATGCACACTGGACCGCAAAAAGCTCAAAATCACACCAAATCATCTTTGCAGAGCATTAGATTTACCCGAACCACCAGAAACAGCTAACAAATATTGGCCTACACCATCCAAAGATGAAGTCCTTAAGTTCCTCATCGATATTAGATATGATGTCCAACCAGATACACCACTGACCAAGATATTAAAAGTCAATGCAAAACACATCCCTCAACCTTGGAGAACCATCTACTATATAGTGGTTCGTTCCATCTCGGGGAGGGACAGTGGTCATGAACACCCACGGTTATCTCACCTTCAACTATTATGGGGTTTAGTGAATCAGCAAAGGATTGACTATGCTGAACTTTTCTGGGAAGATATGACCTTTCAAATGATGAAACCATTTACCAAAGTTCCTTTTGTACGATACACCAAAGTGCTCATCAGTCTGTTGCTGGATGAAAACAAAGACATCTCTCCTCGTGTTGGTGATCTAGAGATGCATCTGTTCAGAATGGATAGGACTATCAACTCTATCTACTTTCCCAAGGATAGTTCACACAAGCAAGGGACTAGACAACCAGAGGCCCTGATGAAAGAAAATGTAAAGAATACTCAAGCCTACAAAGACTATGACAGAGCATTCAGACTTGGTCGCGTAGGATTCTTAAAACTTGGTGCAGAAGGAACTGGATCAACCAAGACTCGTTCGAAAGGGAGTAGCAAGGCTGGGAGTGCTTCAAGTGCTTCTAAGAAAGGTCATAAACCTCGCATGCCAAACATCATCAAAAGAAGAGTCAAAGTTGTCCCAAAGCCAGCACAAGAAGAAGGTGGGGTACTTGCTGAAAAAGAGTATGATTCTGAAGCAACTGAATTCGAAGAAAAAGAAACCATCTCCATGGACGTAGAAGTTGCTACTATTGTTGCAATGGAACAAAGCAAAAAGTCTCTGAAAGAAGATGAAGCCAGAAGAGCCGAATTAAGAGTTAAAGAACAAAGGGAATATGAGCTACAAAAGGGAGCTGGAAGTTCTGGAAATGTCAAAGAAGTAGCTTTAACCCATACTGATCTGGTTAATCAACCCGGAGGGTCTGGAGTTACTACAACTACTACTCCTCAGCCCGATTCGGTTATTCAACCCGATAGGTCTGATTCACATTCTGAGGACATTCCTCCACCTTTCAATCTAGTTAATCAATCCGACAAGGAAAGAGAACCATTGACAGATGAGGAAATTAAGGATGACATGTTCGAAGGGGGTAATCAGGAGCAGGTTGATCTTAATGCACCCGTTGTATGGTCTGATTCAGAGGAAGAGGAAATTATTGGGGATAAGACTACTAAAGCTGCAATCGAACTAGAAATTGAACACGAGGTAGAATTAGAAAAGAGGAAGGAAGAAGAGAGACTAGCAAAGGAGAAAGAAGATGCAGAAAAGGAAGCTGAAAACTATATTCAAACACCACCTCTCACTCCGTCACAGCTACAACTCACCGTTTACAAGTCTCAATCTGAGGAACAACCAAAGGATTCAACTCCTCCTGCCTCCCCACCAAAGGATTCAACTCCTCCTGCCTCCCCACCAAAGGAATTAACATCCCCAGTCTCTCCTCCAAAATCTTCATCACAACCATCACCACCACCCCAACTATCAAAGGCAACAACAGAAGAAACCCTCAAGAAAATCATTAAAGGCAAGTATACTAAGAAGATTGCTAGGGTTACTCGTGTCGAAGTTGTTTCTCCTGCAGCAAAGAAATTGAAGAAAGCAGCAAAGTTAGCACAGGCAAAGAAAGACAGTATGTTAAGTGACCAAGTAATAAGATGCAGAATATGGTCAAAGGTCTTTCTGAGCAAGTAAAAGAGTTGCAGGAGACAAAGAAGAAAATGGATGAACTCCTTGAAGATGATGTCAAAGCTCAACTACTCAAGGAAGCAAAGGGACATACAAAGAAATATGTAAAGCAGTACATGTCAGATCTCATGGAGAAGATTGAAGTGTACATTGACACCAACATTGAGGAAAAAGTTCAAAACATCATAGGATCGATTCCTCAAGACACAGCAACCCAACCAAAGCAACTTGAAGACTTCACAACCGACGAACTCCAACGCGCACTTCTCACCAGACTTACAGCCCTTACCTCTCCATCTGAAACAGAAATAGCTCTCTATGAGGCTATCAATGCAAATCTGGATTCGTGCAAAGTTGCGGCCAATAAAGGAAAACGTTCACGAGATGAAGAAGACCAGGACCCTGACACCCAATCCAAGAGGCACAAGGGTGAAGGAGGATCTGGTTCACAACTCAAAGAACCAATCGGACCGTCAACAACAACCACATCTTAACCATACAAGGCTTCAGAGTCTGAACCTAAGGAGACAGAGCATCACTTTGAGCACTTTGCCACAGAAGATATGGAGTTTCAACAAGAATATAATCAATCTCAGTCACCACCAAAGTCCAAAGCTACGTCAAGCAAGAAATCTTCCGAAAGACCAAACGTTGTTTCATGGCTCGATGATGATGACACACCCGGAAACGAGTTCTTTGATCAATTAGCAAGTGCTCAAGTACATACTGACGAAGACTCCAAGATAGAAGACAGCACATTTGAGTTTGCTCAAAAACTCAAAAGTACACAACGCATCAAGAAATTGACCAAGAGGGAACTTCGTCGGATTAAAAACGATGCTTTTAATCTTCTTAAGGACAACTCTTCAAGTGCAGCTGAGCTCGAGTATCACCTCGAGAACATTGCTCGAGCTATGTCTTCAGACTTCAGCTGGACTAATCCAGATGTGATTGGCAGCAGAGACAGTAAGAACAAGCCTTACATCACAGATTGGACAAAGCCTCTACCGGTGATCCGAGTTCACAGCAAGCCAGCCATTCCATATCGTTTCTTCTTCAATAAAGATCTGGAGCTACTCATGCACGGGGCCAACTGTCAGAAAAAGTATGCTACTTCACTTACTTTGACTCCAGCAGCAATATACGAACACCCTGCTATCGAGGAAACAGCTTCTCATCTCTTTGTTTCCGAGAAAGTGAATTAGGAATCTACCACTGGTTCGAAAAAAGAAAGACTTGGTATAAAAGCAAACTAACCAAGAAATCTCCAGAATCAGTAAGAAGTGATCTAAGGATTGTTGCTGTAGTTAGTCTGAAGGGGGACAAGAAGTATGATTACACGTTCCTCTCAGAGATCAAAGTAAGAAGACATGACATGCAACTCTACACGTTCTCTGAAGCAGATTTTTCGGACTTAAGTCTCAACGACCTTGAAGACATGTACCTGATTAAAGTCCAAGGAAAACTGCAACATGTGACACCAGAACTCCAATACGCTCTCAACACATTAATTCTTCATTTCATCAGAAGGAAGATTATCAAAGAACGTGTGGAAGATCTTCAACTAGGGGTCGAGAGCTACCAGACAAAGTTGAACTTGACTCGACCACTGCTACATCTTGAGAATATCAACAATGAAGCTCAGTACACCTTCAAGAGTCAGCCAACTTTTGGGTTCGTATACAAAATTGATCTGACTATCAACTGCTTCATGGCATATCGTGATATTTACAAGTTCTGCGATACCATGTTGAAGAAGGTCCGTGATAGGTTAGTGATTCGGGTTAGTGATCAACGGTTGTAGATAAAGAAGAGATGGAATAGTGATCAGCTGAGACAGATCTACCAGTTTGTGAATAGGATTGAGAGAAGGTTATTCAGAAGAGATCAGATGCGAAGGTTTGAGAATTATGTAGGAGGTCGCCCATCCTTCCCGGTCAGAACATTTCAAAGACCTGACCCTGTCTACACATCATTCAAAAGAGGAGGATGAAGTAAGAGTTTGATTTATTCTTAAAATTCATTATTCTTGCCTATATGATTGTTATAATATGGCTTGTGCACACATCACAATGTATAACCCGTTCCTGTAAAGAAAGGATCCTGAGGTACGCTTTAGTGCCTCAATCCTGATCAAAGGAGCGAAAGCTTCTTACTTATGAGTAGAATTAAATCAGAATTTTTTCTAAGTTTTTCAAAAATTTTGCTCATAAGGACAAGTATTCCCTCATTCAGGGGGAGTAATTGAAAAATAATCTTGGTTACATAAATAAAAAGTTCTTGAAATTCTTCCCACAAAACTCAAATGGCATATTTTTATCAAACGTTTATCAAAAACATCATAAGTATGCTATTTTTTAGGGGGAGAATAAAGACATGATAAAAATATGGTAACACAAATGCTGGTATTTCATGTGAGCTAGGCTCAGAATTGACCCTCGCAATCAATTGACGATAGCAAAAGTCAGTAGTCGAAAAGACATATCCTGGACGGGTAATAATTTCAAGCCAGTTTATCTGGTGATGTAAGCGTGTCTCGCAAAGGATGTGTCTAAGTAGAATGTACCGATTTCGAGCGATTTTCCTTGATTAGATCTGGAAGGGTAATAATTTCAAGCTAGTTATACTAGTGATGTAAGCGTGTCTCGTGACGATCATGTTCATTGAAAATCAATCAATTCAAAAAGTGCCAACTTTACCCGGCATGTGCAAATTTACTTCAATCATTTATGAGCACATGTTAAGGGGGAGTCTTTCTGAAAATCACAAAACTCTCAAAGTGTTAACAAAATATGTTTTCACAATCATAAACACTTTGAGAGATTTTCAAAAGGTTTGGTTTATGGCATCAATAGGATAGTCATGGAGTTATATGGTGACTAAGGTTAGGAATAACCGTCCTATGATCCGCTAGAGCCGGAGGGATCTACCCAAGGACAATACCAATAGTTTAGAACTAGAAAGTCCTAGGTATGATTAAAAAAGAGATATGAAATGAAAGGAGAAAGAAGGGGTTGAAGAATTAAAAAGAAAAGTAAAGAAAATGGTGAAAGAAATAGCCCTCCGTTTGTTCAACCTTAGGGCAGACACCGGGTTCAATACATAATCTACTGGTTGATTGGGCATCACCAGTATTGAAGATCAAAGTCGCTATGGACCCAGTGACGCACTGCACTAACCTTCTAGCCACTCAGGTGTCTCTCAAAAGGCACTTGTTTCATTTCACACGGAGAACCTTTCATCATCTATCGACCTCTCACTATGAGATGTGTTGATATTAAAAAGGAGGCACTCTGCTCCACGCCTCCGACGACCAAACAAATTGTGCACTAATCGAGTCTAGAGCCATGAGATTCATCAAAGATCTCTTAGGAACACTTAGTATTACACTGTTGTTCTACATCATGGGCAGCAGTTGTAAAATTCAGAAGAGTCCTTCGCAGATCTTAGCAATCTGCCGAGAACATTCTTGAGAGAATTCACAATGGTGATTCTCAGTGATAGAATGGAAATCCTGCCAGGGTCAACATCAAACAACCCTGACAGCAGGTCACTTCGGTAACTCCTTGTGGGTTACGCTTAGTGTTTGCTCCAAAATGGTCTACAGTCGTGGGGTGATCTCCAGCGACTCACTGAATCGTGGGTGCACTTCGGTGTGTCCGTGTAAGCCTTTTCAGGGGTATCCGATTCAGAATGGCCTGGGTTTGGTTTAGAGAAAGTCTTCACACTATGCTGTTGATGATCTCGAAGTCCAAATCTGTAAGTACCGGATGATTTATTGCTAACTGTTTACTTGAAGTGAATCATGAATACCTGGAGTTCCATCACCTTTCCATCATGCTAATATTCTGAAGCAAAGTTCTCACAAAGACTATGGAATATCAAAAGCTCAGAGTAATTCAAGAAAAGTCAAAGATCAAGTATGTTAATCTTTCACAAGTCTAAGATCAAGTTTATGATGAGAAAACTAAGTGATACATAAAGAACAAAAGTCAAAGAACATATGGGCATGATGGAAACGACGTAAAGACACCAGTTCTAAAGACCATTGGAGGACGGCAGATCATTACCATACCATACCAGATCGGATCAAGAACAAAGAACAAAGATTATGAAGACGTCAGAAGCCTAAGAAGCAAAGATGACGTCAAGCAAAGATCGGATCTAACCTCCTCAAGGGGTTCTAGATTATTCTTGAGCCTCTAATTACACTAACGGTCATTCTTTTATTCCCTAACGGTCGTTTAGTTAATTCCGTTAATTACTTAACGTCCGTTAGTTATTATTTCGTGTCCTAAATAATTAAATACATAACATAGTTATATATTAATTATTTCCGTTAGTCATTCATATGTAAAGTGTGCAATCCTAAGGTCCCGTGTTCGATTCTAGTCATATACATTTTAATATTTTTCCATAACTCTAACAGAGAAAACGAGGTATGCGTCGAGCCGCCGCGTTGCGGCGGGGCGGCGAATACTTATTCTAATATGCGCGCGGTTTTTTAAATGATTTTCTGACATTATATTTTCCTAGTAATCTGTTTAAGAATCGAACTTATTGAAAGTCATCTAAAATGTATTCAGATGCATAAAGCCTTGTATAACATTTTTAAAAACTTTACTGTATTAAAACCTGTGTTTTGCTCAGGTTTAGACATAAGCACATTTAGAACTTTAAACTTCATACCACCCATCATGTGTAAGACCAAAATTAAGTTGATAACACTGATTTAACACCTAATTCAATATCTAAACACGTGATTAAACATCCTCAACATGTTTTAAGGCAACTAAGGTATGATTATAACATCAAAACAGCCACTTGGCTCACAACGGATCCTAATACTAAAGATATATATCCTAACATAGCACCCTCATGAGAAAATGTTCCACATAGGCACATAGCTTGATTCAAATACTTGTACTATTTTCAACATGTGTCAAAGCCCCTAAAATATCCTAATGTTATTCAACTAAAATTGTAACATTTATCCATTTTAGTATTAAAGCCAAATTCACCGTTCCTACATATTATGAACTCACTCATTGCATACCAATTACCAATTAATATCTATTATATATAAAGATTCAATGGCTTAATTAAATGTGGAAGAGTGATTATGCATAGACTCATGTACGGTACAAGTAGTTTAAGCAACATATAGAGCTAGACTATATGAATTATTATGTATAACCAAAACATTATTGAATGTTGAAACCTATATCAATTACACCAATTATTACGTATAGATACTTGAATGCAGGCACATCAAAACTGCTGTTACAGAACACAAAAGGTTTGCATTCGTCTATGATTAATGCAACCATAATGCAGGTATACAAACCATCCTCTGTTTACAAACACAAACACAAAAAATGCAGGTATAAAAACCATCCTCTGTTTAAAGGGATCTATACATATCCCCTATAAACGTTTTATGCATTCTAATGTATAAATAGACCACTTTCATTTGGGTTACCACGCCACACCACCCAACCCCACCAATGCCGACATCATATTCAGCCGCCACAACACAGCGACAATATCCGATATATATAAAGAAAAAGATCATAACAAATGTGTTTGAACCCTTCCTTCATTCGGTCACACAAAACAAGAAACAAAAAGGAATTTTTTTTATATCTCAGTTTACTCTTTGGTAATCATATACAAGTCCAAAAACAAACACCAAAGAGATAACTCTTCATCGATCCATGTTCGAAGCCAAGCTTCGTTTATATCCGAACACAATAAAGCCGGATCTATAACGATTTGGTTACGATCCTCTTTGGTTCGTTCAAAGGTGAAAAACAACAAAACAAAACACAAGAAACCTACCCGAGACCATCCTAGGATCTTGAAGCCTTTAAGCGTGCTCTTGATTCGGATTGTGTAGCAAACGAAGATAAGGTTTGGGAATGGTTGTGCTTATGTTTGTGAAGAGGAGATGAATATGTGATTTGAATTTGATAAGTTTTTTTGATGGAGATGAAAAAGTAGGTGAGGGAGATGAGGTGTGATGGGCTGACTATTTGTGAATTGTGATTATGTTTACTAAAATATTATATATCAAAAAAAATTTGTCCGACTATGCTAATTCACCTCAAATTTCGTTCCAGCCTTTTTGTTTCCTTTATTATTTTTTTTTTTTGAAAGGTTAACTTCAAGCCTTTTTGTTTTTGACTTACCAGCCTAAATTTTCGATTGGTGCAGATTCCAGCCCAAAGTAAATAATTAAACAAAGTTCAGCCAAACTATAATAAGATTAAAACTTACGGATGGCAATTTATAGTCCAAGAAAATATTACGTAAGGTGTGCAAAAATTTCAATTCTTTAATGTTATATTGAATATGAGTTTTTTTTTCAAGTTTTAGATAATTTTAATTGATGATAGAATATGGATAAAGCATTGGTTATGATTTGTCATCGGTTTATGATACTTTTAGGATTGGTTCAATTCTGTAAGGAATAGGAATTTAGTTCTTCTCCTCAACAAACTACCAAGGTACATATCATCTTCAATTACTTTCTTCTATTGTTGAGTGGTTCTAATATTCATGTTGACAAAATACGTATGTATCGTTAATAAAATACGTGACACGAATTTTTTATAATGCATCTTATGGTAGTGCCAATCTACATGTCTCATAAAAATCATAACATATGATTGACCATGACTAAAATAATTACTTATGCAGGTTATGAAAGAAGCTCGAGTTTACCACGATATTTGTCACAAAAGCCAGAAACAATTGAAGAAAAGATAAATAGCATGAGGAAATTGGAAAGCATGAAAGAGAGAATTAGTAGAAGCAAAAATTTCATGAAATTAGGGAAGAACTATAGTAGTGCACCATTAATCCTTGAAGGATGTGCTTTAAATTTTGTAAATTTATGTTTTATGATGTGCTGTGAATTTTGTAATTATACTTCATCTAGCTATTTGTTTCTTCACATGTACCCTTTTAAAGTAAAGTAATTACTTTAAATAGTGTAAACCTAATGAGTACCAACCATTAAGCTATGAACACTTAGACACAATTGGTGCAACGCACGGGCTTGCCACCGCCTCGTTATTAGTATATAGATAGAGCAATCCAAAAACAATAGTTATTTCATATTTCATTATAGCTCAATAGGTAAATGTACATGCCATTTAAACATGCTGTTGTTAAACTACTCAGGGTCTGATCGCATTCTTTCAATATTTTGACAAATCTATGAACTAACTTCTTTCCTCGCAGTCCATATTTAGATAGTTGATTCATTAACAATCTTTTTTTGCAAGATAATACCTAAATATGATATTGAGCAATATCTAATTCCTATGTCTGAGCTTGTTATCACAAAAGAGTTGCATTTTCGTCTAGGATCAGAAATTTAAGGTCTTTCCCGTGAAGCTTTCACATACCTAAATAGTGAAGACCGTTTAATTATGCTAAATAAGAAATTTATGGATGATAAGATTAAGAAGTAACGTAGTACTGTTTCAGTAAAAGTATAATTTGGAATATACAGAAGATTCCTATCAACACTATTTTTTTCTGCTTTTATCTTGCCGTTTTGGAGGGTAACCATCATTCATTTTAGTTTTATCCCGACCCATCTCACATTGTTAATAGCATTTTAGTTTTATCCCGACCCATCTCACAGTATATATCTGATATATCATATATGTTTTGCCTGACCCCCTGTTTATAGTGTTTATTGAAGCACCACATATACAACAAATAACAATCATACTTCATACCACCCATCATCTGTAAGACCAAAATTAATTTGATAACACTGATTTAACACCTAATTGAATATCTAAACACGTGATTAAACATCCTCAACATGTTTTAAGCCAACTAAGCTATGGTCATAACATCAAAACAGCCACTTGGCTCACAACGGATCCTAATACTGAAGCTATATATCCTAACATAGCACCCTCATGAGAAAATGTTCCACATAGGCACATAGCTTGATTCAAATAATTGTACTATTTTCAACATGTTTCAAAGCCCCTAAAATATCCTAATGTTATTCAACTAAAATTGTAACATTTATCCATTTTAGTATTAAAGCCAAATTCACCGTTCCTACATATTATGAATTCACTCATTGCATACCAATTACCAAGTAATATTATTAGTATATAAATAGAGCAATCCAAAAACAACAGCTATTTCATATTTCATTATATGTTAGGAAATCAAGCTATAGCAGTTAGTACGGTTGAAAAGAAAGTTAGTACTACTGAAGAGTTTTGAAGACATAAGCAGTTCGTACTGTTTGTATGAAGAAGTTAGTACGGTTTATATTTTTGTGTAAGATAATTATAGAAAAGATATTATGTATATCTTATACGATTAGGTTGATAGTTATCTTGTAAAGGAATCCTTAGTCTATAAAAGGATTGCCTAGGTTAAAGTTTTGGTACGAATGTTAGAAACGAATTAGTGCGTATTGTTTTGTTAAGATTCAAGGTTGTAAACCCTAGTGATAGGAGATCACTCGTATTATTCATTAATAATATTGAATCGTTGAAGTTGAAGTATATTGTGTTCCTTGTTCATTCATTGTTGATTCGTTAATACAAAACACAAACAAACAAATCTTCTAAGTGCTAGCTAGTAAATTCCGCGTGCTAGACTAGACATCATTCAAAGTATACATCTAACACAAGGAGTGTGTGTAGATCCGATCAAGTGGTATCAGAGCCAGGTTACTGATACTTTGGTTTAGAAGATCCAGACGAATTTGTTTAAGAAGAAGATGGACATGGAGATAACAACAAGTCAGACTAATATTTCTGCTAAGCTTCCAATGCTTAAACCCAATGAGTTCGATATGTGGCGATTAAGAATTGAGCAGTTCTTCCAAGTTCAAGATTATACTCTCTGGGAGATTATTGAGGATGAGAATTCGTTCAAACCTACAATTACAACAACTGTTGTTGAGGGTGTCACTGAAACTAAGGTGCAAACTAAGCCAACCACTACTAAAGAGAAGGCACAGCACAAGAATGATGTTAAGGCGAGAAGTTTGCTTCTGATGACTATTCCCAATGATCAGTTGTTGAATTTTAGCAAGTTTAAGTGTGCTAAAACCCTTTTTGAAGCTATTGTTGCAAGATATGGTGGGAATGAAGCCACCAAGAAAACTCAGAAGACCCTTCTCAAGCAACAGTTTGAGAATTTTTCAGCAACAAGCAACGAGTCACTAGATCATATGTTTAATAGACTTCAAAAACTAGTGAGTCAATTGGCTGTTCTAGGAATTGAGATGCCTCAGGAAGATCTCAACTCCAAATTTTTGAGGAGTCTACCAACTGAATGGGCTATGCATGTGGTTGTATGGAAAAACAAGCCTGATATAGATTCCATGAGCTTAATGGATCTCTATAGCAACTTCAAGAGAGTTAAACATGATATTAAGAAGTCTGCTGGATCAAGCTCAAGCTCAAGCTCAGGGAATTTGGCCTTTGTATCAACTCCCAGTACCTCAAGTCCAGATGAAGAAGTTCAAGTGACTGGAGCAGTTGGTACTGCTAGTTCCAATATTGGTACTGCTAGCACTTCAAGCAGTACTAATGGACTCTTGAATGAGAATACTTATTGTGCTTTCTTGACTACTCAGCACAATGGAAGTATGTTGACTCATGCAGATCTTCAAGAGATTGATGAAGATGATATTGAAGAGATAGATATCAAGTGGCAGCTCTCTCTTCTCAGCTTGAGAGCTAAGAGATTTTTGAAGAAGACCGGCAAGAAGATTGTCATAAATAGCAATGATGTTGCAGGGTATGACAAGTCCAAGATTGAGTGTTTCAATTGCCACAAGAAAGGTCATTATTCAAGGGAGTGCAGATTGCCAAGACAACAAGATGGAAAGAGCAGAGGATATGGAAGCAAGTCAAGGGTTGTGGAGGTTACTGATTCAAGCTCAAAAGCCATGGTTTCCATTGATGGCTTAGGGTTTGACTGGAGCTACATTGCAGAGGAGGAAGCAGAAGCATCTACAGAGATTGCTCTCATGGCATTTTCAGACTCTGAGGTACAAGTTTCTAAATGTTCTAAATCTTGTGAAGTTTTAAAAGATCTAGAAACTCTTAAGAAAAGATATGAGGATCAGAGAAAAGAGCTAACCCAAACTGCTTTTAACTTAGCAAATCATAAGAGGGCTTTAGCTGTGTTAGAAGAACAAATTGTTCATTATAAAAGTAATGAGTCAAAGTTTTCTGATGATATGATTATTGTTAAGAGAGACTTAATGTTTAGAGAGAATGAAATTAGTGTGTTGAAACATGAGCTAGAACAGGTTAAGAAAGCAAAGGAGAACATTCAAATGACTATTGACACACTAGAATTTGCAACTCAAGGTGTTAGTAAGATTGTTGAGTGTCAGATCCTCAATAAAGCTAAGTCAGGCCTAGGTTATAAGTCAGTTCCACCTCCCTATAGAGGAATTCCAACACCCCCAGGCATAGACTTAGAACACACAGGACTACCTGAATTTCAACTACCTGAGCTTAAATATGGTCCTCAACCTAAAGAGAATGTAGTTGATAAACCTGTGTATGAAAGTGCAAGTGATGCCTCATTTTCTGAGGATAAGGTGTCCTCAGCTAAGGACTCAGATGCTCCAACCATTGAGGAATGGACTTCTGATGATGAGGATAATCAGGCTGTGGTTAAGTCTGTTAGTGTTAAAGTGGAGGAACCAAAAGTTCCGAAGATGGTTAAACCTGAGACTGTTAGACCTAGATCAAATGCCAAACCTTTTAGACCAACAGTTAGGTATGCAGAAATGTATAGAACCACAAACAAGCCAAGAGGTAACCAAAGGAATTGGAATGACCTCAAATCTCACCAATTAGGGGATGATTTAGATTGCTATAGGAAAGCTTGTTACTCGTGTGGTAGTTTTGACCATCTTGCAGATTTTTGTGATAAATGGTTGAGTGGATATTCAAACCATAGGTTGAGCATAGCAAGACTTCAAACTCTTCCTAGGAATGATAGAATGATACCCAGATCAGTTCTATTAAAGTCAGGCCAAAGACCAATTCAAACTGCTAGACCAGCAGTTCAGCCTGTCAGACCAATTAGATCTATTCACTCAAGGCCAACAGTTCAAGGTGCAAAAATGTTTTCCAAATCAGCACCAACAACTGTTAAAAGACCATTTCAAAACAGACAAGTAGTGAAAAACCAAGTTTGGAAGCCCAAGGTAACAACTACTAAGCCAGCAGTTTCAACTGCTAGCAGAGTAATTGGTATTGGTGTTAATAACAACACTACTAAGGGAAATATGGGAAATGGTGTTAATGCATCAGCATGTTGGGTTTGGAGACCCATCAAACCCAATGGTGCTAAAATTGTTTTGAAAAGAATGAATTATGTTGATGCAAGAGGAAAGTCTAAGTCTGTTTTGGCTTAGGTACCACAAGGAAATTAATTTTTCTTGTTATGTGCAATGTTAGTCATATGCTTGTATCTTGTTTCTTTGTTTTTGGACTAACACTTGCAGGTTTTGGATGATAAGCACCAAGGAATTAAATGCTTTATGTTTTGGACTATATGGTGATTTAAAGCTGAGTGTGTGATCTTTGCACACAAAAAATGGTAATTGGTTCATGATGAGTGTCTAAATACTCATCATTTCTGTAACATTTTATCTGCAAAAACATTTAAAAACATGCATATATGCTTCAAAATGCAGAAAATATCATAAAATGTGTTTTTTATATGATTCAGGAACAAAAAGATTGAAAACAGTTGAAAAACGAACAAAGTTTGCATAATTGTCATTTTCAGTCCCTGAAGTTTCACAAATTGGCAGATTTAGTCCCTGAAGGTTTAAAATGAAAGAAAAGTCAACTTTAGTCCTTGGGATATCAAACATATTCACTTTTAGTCCCTTGATGAAAGTTTTCTAAAAATGACAACTTTTACCCCTCAAGTTTCAAAATTGGCAAATCTAGTCCTCGGGTTTTAAAAATTGCAATTTATCAAATAAAACCCTTGTGCTATTCATAATTGGCAAAATAGACCCTTTTGATAACTTTGGTAAAATTACAATTTCAACCCTTCACAATTCAGAAATTACAAGATTGGTCCTTGTGTTTAATAAATCCAATCCGGACCCTATCTAAAAACTAAACCCAACTATTAAATAACCCAACCCAGTTACATACCCCAAGCCCACAAGCCCAATCCTTAAATAAACTATACCCGACCCAACCCTGGTATTTAATACCAGTTTGACTTCGGTCAAACCTATCTCCTTCCTCACAACCCCGCCAAAACCAAAACCACCACCATAGCCCATGGTTTCACCATCCCATCACCCCCCAGCTCACTACCTACTATCTCCTTTGTCCCCTCCACCTCCACAATCACCCAAAAATCCTTAATTGCTAAAACCTGCTCGAATCCACTACCATCAATTTTGGCGCCAAAATCCAAAAGAAGGGCTGAGATTAATTGGAAGCAATCCAAGGGTGTAGAAGTGATCAGAGATGTCGACAAGGGATTTCCCAGCATTATTTAGTATATATAGGTCAATGTAATAGATTAGAAAAAAAGTAGTTAATAGTAGCATAAATCGTATTTCATTTTCAGTAGTGATAATTTGTAATCTCATGTTTCAGTAATCAATACAAAGTAAATTAAGCTTGTTTGATGTCAATCTTTGTACAATTTCAGTAGTTAATGATGATTCTAATTTTCCATGTGTACTGAGAAATCAAACCTAAATAAGTAGTAATTGAAATAGCTTATCAGTTGTTTCAATAAGCTTATGCAAGCTTATTATAGCTTGTGGTAAGTTTATATAGTGTAAATCAGTTCTAAACTTAAGAAATCAAGAAAGTCAACATAAGTCAACACAAGCTCTCATTAAGCTCTTCTGAAGTTAAAAGCTGTTCTGGAAGGCTTTTTGTGGTTTTCTAGCTTGTATGAACAAGCTAGGTTGGTTCTTGGTCCTTGTTCCTTTGTCCTGTTAACAAATCAGTTGTAAGCATGTTGCTAATTTTCATTAATTTTGCATTTTACTGTGCATTAGCTTATTGTTAGCTTATTAGTGTTATTTATTGCTTATCATTAGTTTCTAAGTATATTTGATCTATTGTATCAGTAGTTAAATAGTTTTGCTTTGGTTTACTTAAAAACTCTTAAAAATCCAAAAATAACCAAATCTAGCATAGCTTATTATCTAGCTTAATTTTGTTTTAAAAGTTGCTAATCAGTACTTAACTAAGTTAGTGAAACCTTTTAAATAAACTCCATAAGTTAAAAAAAGTCTTGTGCTAGTTCAAAATCCTACACACAAACGTGAGTTTTTGCAAGTATCCTTTTTCACAAAAGGGTGATTTGTATTTATTCACGTGTATCCGCTATTTGCATTTATTTTTAAGTGTATTCAGCACGGATCAAATTTTGGCGCCGCTGCCGGGGAGGTGTGTGCGACAATATTGTTTAGAGTTTAAGCGATTAGTGATTTGAGATCCTTCTTCCAGAAGTTCCTATTTCCCATAAACCATATAAAATACAAAAATATTTTTCTTTTCTTTTTCTTTATATATTATTATATAAAAAATTAAAAAAACCCAAAAACATTTTCCGTTTTCTTTATTTAATAAATAACAAATAAAATTTACCATTGAGAACCAAGACAGAGTACTACCTAACTGGGGGTACGACCATAATAAGTTCTCAAACATCAGATTTAAAACTTGCCTTTGTATCACTTGCGAATATCGGCTCACCTTTGATTGATAAACAAACTATAACGGAGGTTTAAGGATAGTTTGACATTAAATTGTCGGACTGAAAGAAGCGGGTTTTTAAGGAGCTTTAATTGCCCACCTTTGCTTCTCCGCCACTCTGTGCGTTTATCTTTTAGAGAGCTACCGTACGATTTTTGATTATTGGTTTAAGTTCACTTGTGTTTTGCTTCGTTCTTGATTTAATTAAAATATTTTATTTAGTGCATGCGCACTCGTTCTTCCACGTCATCAAGCCCTTTACGTGAACTAGTAGATATTCCGAGAAGACGTAATCGTAGACGTGCTACCCAAATAGTCGAACCCGAGATTCGTACTGATCTCACTGATAATATGGCAGACAATCGCACAATGGCGGAAATGCTCCAAGCACCCACCGAAGGTAACGGAGATGCCATCGTTTTACCAGCCATCGATTCTGATCATTTTGAACTGAAAACACATTTGATTCAGCTCGTGTCTACAAACCAATTCCACGGGTTTGAACGAGAGGATCCATATGCACACATTCGTTGGTTCAATAAGTTGACCTCTACAATCAATTACAAGAATGTGCCGCAAACAGTTATCAAATTGATGCTATTTCCATTCTCACTCGAAGGGGCAGCCCGGATTTGGCTGGATAAAGAACCCCCTCGATCCATTGAAACCTGGGAAGATCTCGTAAAGAAATTTGTCAATTATTTCTTCCCTCCATCAAAGACGACTAATCTAAAAAATGAAATTGCTGGATTTCGTCAAGGTTTTGATGAAAATTTCGGAGAGACATGGGACAGATTTAAAGATCTCCTAAGAAAATGCCCACATCATGATTTCACGGAGTTACAACAGATAAATACGTTTTATAATGGGTTGACCCAAAACGATCAAGATGCACTTAACGCAGCCGCCGGTGGCAATATCTTGAATCGTCGACCTAAAGAGGTGGTTGAAATTTGTGAAAATAAATCAAAAGTTCCTATTTCTCGAGACAAAGTGAATGTTCCTGTCACTCCTGCTTCTTCTTCATCCGGTAACTCATCAGAGTTAGCCTTTCTAACGGACTCAATGCGTTGTATGATGAAGGAAATGAAAGAATTGAAGAGTGAAATTCATAAACCGGAACAAATCAAAGCAATAAACAAAGTGTGTGAAACTTGTGGTGGCCCACATGCGTACTATGATTGTCAAGCAACCGATGCTTCTCTTTACCCAGCTCCCGTAGCTGCGGTAAACCAAAATCAATACCGTCCGCATGCTGAGACTCAGTACCGAGCACCTAATGCTATGGTACCACCTGGTTTTCCACCCGTACCAAATCAAAATAATCCAAATCGCTTTGTTCAAAATCAGGGACAAAATTTCAACAATTCCCAAAATTTCAATCAAAACCGAGGTCAGAATCAGGGTAATTTTAACCAAAAGCCATGGAATGTCCAAAATCAAAATCAGACGTCCTCAGATGAGTTGCTTAAGCAATTCATAAAGTCTCAAGAGGAAACAAACAGGACTCAATATAAGACAAACCAGTTATTGGTTACCCAAATAAATGACATAAAAAAATCTTTAAATGATCTACCTTCTACCTCGGGAGGTCTCCCAAGTAACACTGTTGTCAACCCAAGGGGTGAACTCAAAGCTGTCACTACACGTAGTGGTAAAGCTCATGTTGGACTCAAGGTGATAAAGGACCCGGTACTTCCCTCTAACAATGGAAGTGCTAAATACGTCCAACCTAAGGTTGTCCAAAATTCTACACCCACCATTGCTCCACAACCGTCAAGAATCGATCCTACTCTTTCACGATTTACGGTTAAAAGTTTGTCAAACAAACTTAGTGAGCAAAGAACAGCCAGAGCTTATTCCAAAATGCTCAATGCTGTTCCTGTCAGTGTGCTTGATGACAGTGATGATGATGAAAATACCACTTTCGTCAAAGCTATCACCACTCGGAGTGGTGCTGCTTATGAGGGACCCGCTGGTCCTATTCCTCCTCCGTTATTTGAAATGGAAAAAGAGACGGAGAATACAACGGACAAAGTGCAAATTCCAATCCCACAAAGTACAGCACATGTCCATCTTCCGGTTGTCCCTAAAAAGAAATCCAAACCAGGAGTTGTCTTTGAATCTGTTGAGACTCCTGAAGTTGTAGCCCCTAAATCCAAACCTTATATTCCTTACCCATCGCGCTTAAATGAGCAAAAGCTCCGTGAGAAGGCTAGTCAACAAATGGACAAATTCTTTCAAATCTTTAAAGAATTACATTTTGACATAAGTTTTGCGGATGCTATCATTCTGATGCCCAAGTTTGCATCAACAATCAAACACTTGTTAAGCAATAAGGAAAAACTGATTGAAATGGCTAAAACTCCATTAAATGAGAACTGCTCAGCGGTTATCTTGAAAAAGCTTCCAGAGAAGCTTGGAGATCTTGGAAAGTTTCTACTACCTTGTGTATTTCCGGGAATGGTTGAATGCTATGCCTTAGCAGATCTAGGTGCAAGCATCAACCTGATGCCTCATTCAGTATGGAAGAAACTTTCTCTTCCGGCTCTTACTCCTACCTGCATGACTCTTGAGCTTGCAGATCGAACCATATCTCATCCATGCGGCATTGCCGAAGATGTGTTTGTGAAAGTAGGAAAGTTCCATTTTCCAGCTGACTTTGTGGTTGTTGAATTCGACGCAGATCAAAAGGTTCCTCTCATTCTTGGAAGAGGATTCCTAAAAACGGGTCATGCTCTTATTGATGTATTTAAGCATGAGATCACATTGCGTGTGGGTAATGAAGCTGTTACCTTTAACCATGATCAAACTTCGAGGTACTCCTCAAATTATGATTCTGCTTCGGTTAACCGAATTGATGTCATTGATGTTACTTCAAAGGAGTACTCTCAAGAAAGTCTTGGTTATTTTCATAATTCTGTGAGTGGGGAACCCACCACATCTTCTCAACTTGTAATACCCGACTCTTCCCCTTCTCTCACTTTGGTTGAGGGAAGTGATCCCTTTTGGGATGAGGTCGATGCTTTTCTTGCTCTAGATAGTTCACTTCCGCATGAGGTTGATGATAACTATCTTGATCCTGAGGGGGACATTCTTTTTCTAGAAAATTTGTTAAACGAAGATTCATCTTCCCCTCTTCCACCAAAACAACTTGATAATGAGGAAGTCAAGTCAGTTGAGAAAACTGATAAATTTCCAGAGATCAAGTTTTAGGACTTGCCTCCTCCACTTGATTATACAATTCTTGAGGAGGAAGTTCTTATCTTAATTGCTATTCAGATCTCTCTTCTTCCCTTCACCTACCCGGTGATTTCCCCTATCTTTCACTCATTTGGGAGTGAGGATATTACCTTTGACCCCGGCATTGTCCATCTAACATTGGTTTAAATGCCGGATTTATCTCATCGGTGTGGAACTTTCTTATGTTCAATTGGTTATCTAAACATTTTGAACGAAAGTCCGATGGAGATGGTTTCTTCCACATGTTGCTTCCCCATGAACAAATGAATTCGGGGTCGAGTCAAGCTAGCGACTCGGTTAATAAAAACAGTAGTAAAACATGGGTTTTCACCCATGTCTCACCCTAGTGTGGGGGAGATGCCCCACATGTTGTATATAAAATAATAATAATAATAATAATAATAATAATAATAATAATAATAATAATAATAATAATAATAATAATAATAATAATAATAATAATAATAATAATAATAATAATAATAATAATAATAATAATAATAAAAATGGCTATTAGTATTGCCTTTTCACGTTCTAAGTGTTGGCTTAACAGCCGGTACTTTGAATATTGAGGGCAATATTCAGTTCTAAGTGTGGGGGGGAATTCTGGCGAATTTTGTCACATGTGTGCTCTAGTACCCCCATTTTGGCCAAAATTTTAAAATTTTTTCTCACTTAGAACGCAATAAATGGTTATCAGTCCGCCATGTCTAACCCACATAAGGATTGGCTAATCCGAGAGCAAACGGCTCTTGGTAAAGATATCTCAAATCAGTTTATGGCTTACAATTTGCCGAAAATTGTATGGTATTCGACTCACCATATCTTCATAAGTGAAGAGTTGGCTAGCCCGCAAGGTTATGGCTTGTGGTAAAGGTAGTGAAAAACCATGATTGGTAATCAGCTCACCAAAGATAATAACTGTATTTTATCTAAGAGTTGGCTAGTCCAGAAGCAAACGGCTTCTGGTAAAGACAAATCAAATCCGTTGACAGCTGATGATTTGCTCAAAATCATTTGGTTATCATTGTACCAAAGTATCACATACTAAAACATTGGCTACTCCAGAAGTAATGGCTTTTGGTAAAGAGATAAAATCCATTAAATTTTCATAAATGATTGCTAGGGACTAGCAATAGTTTAGTATGGGGGATTGATGAGTGTCTAAATACTCATCATTTCTGTCACATTTTATCTGCAAAAACATTTAAAAACATGCATATATGCTTCAAAATGCAGAAAATATCATAAAATGTGTTTTTTATATGATTCAGGAACAAAAAGATTGAAAACAGTTGAAAAACGAACAAAGTTTGCATAATTGTCATTTTCAGTCCCTGAAGTTTCACAAATTGGCAGATTTAGTCCCTGAAGGTTTAAAATGAAAGAAAAGTCAACTTTAGTCCTTGGGATATCAAACATATTCACTTTTAGTCCTTTGATGAAAGTTTTCTAAAAATGACAACTTTTACCCCTCAAGTTTCAAAATTGGCAAATCTAGTCCTCGGGTTTTAAAAATTGCAATTTATCAAATAAAACCCTTGTGCTATTCATAATTGGCAAAATAGACCCTTTTGATAACTTTGGTAAAATTACAATTTCAACCCTTCACAATTCAGAAATTACAAGATTGGTCCTTGTGTTTAATAAATCCAATCCGGACCCTATCTAAAAACTAAACCCAACTATTAAATAACCCAACCCAGTTACATACCCCAAGCCCACAAGCCCAATCCTTAAATAAACTATACCCGACCCAACCCTGGTATTTAATACCAGTTTGACTTCGGTCAAACCTATCTCCTTCCTCACAACCCCGCCAAAACCAAAACCACCACCATAGCCCATGGTTTCACCATCCCATCACCCCCCAGCTCACTACCTACTATCTCCTTTGTCCCCTCCACCTCCACAATCACCCAAAAATCCTTAATTGCTAAAACCTGCTCGAATCCACTACCATCAATTTTGGCGCCAAAATCCAAAAGAAGGGCTGAGATTAATTGGAAGCAATCCAAGGGTGTAGAAGTGATCAGAGATGTCGACAAGGGATTTCCCAGCATTATTTAGTATATATAGGTCAATGTAATAGATTAGAAAAAAAGTAGTTAATAGTAGCATAAATCGTATTTCATTTTCAGTAGTGATAATTTGTAATCTCATGTTTCAGTAATCAATACAAAGTAAATTAAGCTTGTTTGATGTCAATCTTTGTACAATTTCAGTAGTTAATGATGATTCTAATTTTCCATGTGTACTGAGAAATCAAACCTAAATAAGTAGTAATTGAAATAGCTTATCAGTTGTTTCTATAAGCTTATGCAAGCTTATTATAGCTTGTGGTAAGTTTATATAGTGTAAATCAGTTCTAAACTCAAGAAATCAAGAAAGTCAACATAAGTCAACACAAGCTCTCATTAAGCTCTTCTGAAGTTAAAAGCTGTTCTGGAAGGCTTTTTGTGGTTTTCTAGCTTGTATGAACAAGCTAGGTTGGTTCTTGGTCCTTGTTCCTTTGTCCTGTTAACAAATCAGTTGTAAGCATGTTGCTAATTTTCATTAATTTTGCATTTTACTGTGCATTAGCTTATTGTTAGCTTATTAGTGTTATTTATTGCTTATCATTAGTTTCTAAGTATATTTGATCTATTGTATCAGTAGTTAAATAGTTTTGCTTTGGTTTACTTAAAAACTCTTAAAAATCCAAAAATAACCAAATCTAGCATAGCTTATTATCTAGCTTAATTTTGTTTTAAAAGTTGCTAATCAATACTTAACTAAGTTAGTGAAACCTTTTTAATAAACTCCATAAGTTAAAAAAGTCTTGTGCTAGTTCAAAATCCTACACACGAACGTGAGTTTTTGCAAGTATCCTTTTTTACAAAAGGGTGATTTGTATTTATTCACGTGTATCCGCTGTTTGCATTTATTTATAAGTGTATTCAGCACGGATCAGTTCACCATGTCTAACCCACATAAGAACCAACTAGTCCAGAGCAAACGGTTTCTGGTAAAGACTAATCAAATCCGTTGATGGTTGACAATTTACCAAAAATTGTATGGTTATCAGCTCACCATATCTAACTGTGAAGAGTTGGCTAGTCCAAAGCAAACGGCTATTGGTAAAGACATATCAAATCCGTTGATAGCTGATAGTTTGCTAAAAACTATGTTTGAGCCATGGTATTTTAAAATCCTTTTCAATAAGTTCATACGGCTCAACAAAATTTTTCCAACAGTTGGTACGGTTAGTACAAAGTTAGTACGGCTCAACTAGCCGTTGTAAAAATCTGTCAGTAATTAATTTTATAGCCGTTGGGGTAAAACCGTTATTCTTAAGGTACTTATAGGGATTTTTCTAGAAGATAATTATCTTTTTACCATAAATTTATTTATTCTATTTCTCAAGATAGTTTATCTCATACGCATATTTCGCAAAACCCTAAACAGTACCTATAACCTCCAATAGGCTACATAAAACCTCAATTCCACTTTAAACGATCATCTTATTGCTATAATATTTCTTTCTTCATCACTAAAAATGGCTGGATTGGAATTTGTTAAGCGTCACAATCAGGTTGCGTTTCTTGAGAAAACAGAGGAAGGAGATGGACCAAAATTTTATGAGATTGTGGACTTTCTAAACCACTCTTACATAAGGTATGCTCTAACTGTTTCTCCTACTCTTTATGTCTCTCACATCACATAGTTCTGGCAGAATGCTACTGTCTTGACTAGTGAAGATGGAGACTTAGAAATTCATTCTGAAGTGGATGGTGTATCTTTTGTTGTTACCGAGTCTATACTTAGGAGACATCTTAAATTAAAAGACTCAGATGGTATCAATACTATGCACAACACTGAAATATGGCAAGAACTTACCAAAATGGGGTATGATACATCCGAACACAAATTAACTTTTCAAAAAGGATGTTTCTCACCTCAATGGGGATTTTTGATACATACCCTTTTACATTGTTGAAGTCCTAAAAAGACTGCTTGGGCGCAGTTCAGTAGCAATATTGCTATTGCTCTCATTTGTTTGTCTACAAACAAGGTTTTTAACTTTTTAAATTAATTTTTGAGGGTATGGCATCTAATGTAAACAGCAAAACCAAGTTTCTAATGTATCCAAGGTTGTTCAAACTCTTTTGAATAAAAAGACATACCTGCTTACAAAACCAACAGAAATTTTTGCTACTCCTAGCCTTCAATCAAAAGTTTTTCAAAACATGGTTATGGCTAGTAGATTTTTTCAAGGGGAACCAGTTCCATTGTTTCCTCAAATGCTTCAAACTGAGTTGGGTGAAGGGTCAGCAGTTCCAACTGATCCCCATCACACATCCACTCAAGTACTTGAAACAACCCAACAACCACCAGAGGTCACAACTTATAGGAGAAGGTCAACACCTAGGATTCCTAGAGTGGCTACCGGATACTTGCCCCATGATTCACCTCTCCTAGCAGGTCACACAGCTAGAAGTGATGAGGGTAGCTCTAACCAAAATGCATTGATGGAATTATGTACCAATCCAGCTGCTAAAGTTGATAGTTTGGAGACAGATCTTACAAGCACCAAGGAGGAGCTCAAAGCCCACAAGGAGAATTCTGCTAAAATTTTTACCAGGTTATCTTTAAAGGTGAAAAAGTTGAAAGATCAACTCAAGCAGAAAAGGGCAAGAATGGTATTGGATGATGATTCTTCTAGTGATAACTCAGATGATTCAGATGATGCTGATGGTGGAAATTCTTCCAAACAGGGGAGGAAATTTGGTAAAGACAAGGATGGATCAAGTTCTCAGGGGAGGCAAAATGAAGAAGAAGAAGAACAACAACAACTTGATAAGGGTACTGGTAATATTGACATGGATGTTGAAGAAACAGCTCAACCACATGGAACAGTTGCAACTGGTGACACTTCAGCTGAGCTAGTTTATGAAAGAAAAAGAGCAGACAAAGGTAAAAAGGCTATGACACAAGAGGAAGAGGAAGCAGCTCAAGAACTTGAAAGGCTCAAGACAACAAAACCAAAAACTCAAGTTCAGATAGACTTTGATGCAGAGGTAGCAAGGAAAATGATAGAAAAAGATTTGGCTGATGAAAAAGCTAAGAAAGCTCAGATAGCTCAAGATGAGGAATTAGCAAGGAAAATGGCTGCTGATGACGAAAGGAACATAGCTGGTTTCATGGATAGAACAAGAACTGAAGATTTTAATCAAGAAGAGTTCAATGAGCAACTTCAATACTTGTTGGATTCTGATTGTATTATAAAAGCTCATGTTGTGATGATTCTTAAAGATCAGGAGTTAAATGAAGAAGAAAAGTCAGAGGAGCTCAAAGAATTTATCTTGAAGACAAACAGAGAAGCTACTTGGAGTGATTTAATGCACAGAATCAGAGAAAGGCAAAAGTCAAGTTACAAGACAAAGTTGCCTACCAGGAAGGAAAAACTCAATTTCATGAAGCACTATTTGAAGAATCAAGCTAATTACAAGATGAGTGACTTTACTGGATGGACAGATGCTGAGATTGAAAGGAAATTCTTTGAAACATATGCAAGACTGAATACTCCAATCAGAGAGGACATGACAAGGAAAAAGAAAAGAGAACCAGAAGTTCTTGAATCTGATGCTGCAAAGAAACAAAAGTCTGAAGAAGAAGGATTAACCAATGAGAAGATCAAGAGCATGATGATGATTGTTCCAGAATCTTCATATATCAAACCTTTACAAGTAAAACATCCAATCATTGACAGGGAAGTTTTCACTGATGGAAGAATGAAAGGATGGAAGATAGTCAGACTTGGTGATATTTCTGAAAGGTACAAGTTGTTTGAAGATTTACTTAGAGGATTTGACAGAGAAGATCTTAATCAACTATGGAGCTTAGTAAAAGAAAGATTCAGAGATAAAGATCCTATTGAAGACAAAGACAAAGAATTATGGGTTCAGTTGAAGAGAATCTATGAACCTGATAGTGGAGAGTCAATGTGGAGGTTTGAAGCACAAGTTAAAGATGTGTATTGGTATTTGTTTGAATCGTGTGGAGTACATAGAGTTTCTACTCCAGATGGGATAGAAATCTATATGTTGGTGGAAAAGGACTATCCACTCAGATCATTTGTGTTAATGGCTATGTTACAAGGAAGACTCAAGGTTGAAGAAGACTCTGAGATGGCAGATTTGTTAGTTACAAAGATTTTCAACCTTGCACAGCAAAGAAAAGTCAAAGACTAAAGTGACTGATGTGATAGATGTTTGAAAGAATTTTCCCCATTGAGAAGAAGAAGCTTAATTCAGAGAAACTTAGTGATTTGGATAGAAATCATAAGTTTAGGGGAGGATTGTTAGGAAATTAAGCTATAGCAGTTAGTACGGTTGAAAAGAAATTTAGTACTGCTGAAGAGTTTTGAATACATAAGCAGTTCGTACTGTTTGTATGAAGAAGTTAGTACGGTTTATATTTTTATGTAAGATAATTATAGAAAAGATATTGTGTATATCTTATACGATTAGGTTGATAGTTATCTTGTAAAGGAATCCTTAGTCTATAAAAGGATTGCCTAGGTTAAAGTTTTGGTACGAATGTTAGAAACGAATTAGTGCGTATTGTTTTGTTAAGATTCAAGGTTGTAAACCCTAGTGATAGGAGATCACTCGTATTATTCATTAATAATATTGAATCGTTGAAGTTGAAGTATATTGTGTTCCTTGTTCATTCATTGTTGATTCGTTAATACAAAACACAAACAAACAAATCTTCTAAGTGCTAGCTAGTAAATTCCGCGTGCTAGACTAGACATCATTCAAAGTATACATCTAACACAAGGAGTGTGTGTAGATCCGGTCATTATAGCTCAATAGCTAAATGTAAACAAACTGCCATTTAAACAATATAAAGTCATATATTGCCTTATAAGTTTTTTTTATCTACCGTTTGGATTTATGATTTTTGTCGTTCATTTGTTGTTCTTCGTTCACGGATTTGAGATACTTGATATATTATTTCACCACCCAGTAGGCAATACCACAGATTCCAAAATATGAAAGCTCTTGGATAAGTGAGCAACAGGCAAATAACTTTTATTTTTATTGGCAACTCTTAACAGCTAAAGTGTAATCGCTTATATGCATACAACAGATATCAGAAAACATTAGCAACACTAAATGACTGAAAACACGTAAAAACAAAGGAACCAACCACACGATGCCATAGCAGCATCCACATGACCAGCCAATGGAACATCTGAATTAGAACGTGCCGACGACGTTTCACCATGAACATGCACACCTATTGGACGAACAAACGTAGAACCTGTAACTACAATTGAAGATACTGTTGTTATTAGATATCATGGAAAACAAAAGGTCACATGTACAGAATACGTATCGTAAAACATCATAAACACCAAACACCGAAAGATACATAGGGAAGAAGAACGTAACCGTACGTCACCGTAGCAGCGGACACATGACCAACAGATGCAACACCTGACTCAGATTGCGCAGATGATGTTTCACCAACAATATGCAGACGTGCTCCTGTTGAAATCAAAAAAAGTTACACACAATAAAAACCACAATCCGTAAACAGTCAAATAGCAAAAGCAGACACCACAAAACTGTGAAGGAACACACCTTCAAGAATACTAATGTGGCCAGCAACCGGCAAGGTTGGAAACTCTTCCGAAGTTGAGCCACCTTCAGTGTGACAACCCGCAAACTGAACGCGTCAGAAGAACCCAACAAACATAAATATGACAGGTGTTTAAGAAAAGATAAAAAGACGATGCGTCACTATACCGCTAGACCCATGAAATGGCACATCATCCACTTTCCTTTTCCCCTTTCCGATAGCCTCCGCTTCTAACAAACACTCGCGATAACGATAAGACGCACGCGTATGCAGCATTTCCGGTTCGTTAATCGTTATACCATTGACATTCGACCTGGTAAACACTTCCTCAACATCGATAGGAGTTTCAGCTAAGGTTTCCGAATTTTCAGCCACAGTAGAATCGAAAACGGAAAGGTGCAGACCTGCTCCTGTTGAACTACAAAAAAAAAATCACACAATAAAAGCTACAACCAACCCGACAAACATAAATACGACAGGTGTTTAAGAAAAGATAAAAAGACGATGCGTGACTATACCGCTAGACCCATCAAATGACACATCATCCACTTTCCTTTTCCCCTTTCCGATAGCCTCCGCTTCTAACAAACACTCGCGATAACGATAAGACGCACGTGTATGCAGCATTTTCGGTTCATTAATCGTTATACCATTGACATTCGACCTGGTAAACGCTTCCTCAGCATCGATAGGGGTTTCAATTAAGGTTTTCGAATTTTCAGCTACAGCAGAATCCAAAACGGAAACGTGCAGACCTGCTCCTGTTGAAATACAAAAAAAATTGACACAATAAAAGCTACAACCCTTAAACAGTTGAATAGAAAAAATAAACAGCACGAAACCCTAAAAGAACACACCTTCAGGAAGAAGTGGCACATCATCTACCTTCCTTTCCCCCTTTCGTGTGGAATTTTCAGCTACAGCAGAATCCAAAAGGGAACCTCCACATACATCAGCCACAGGAATAAGAGGCCCGTCCCGTTCACTAAACTCATTCGTATCGATTCTACGCACAGCCTTACTCTTCGTTCGCGTATTTAGAAACGAATACTAAAAGCCACAAAAGAAGAAAAAAAAACCACACAACACACATATACAACAACCTCTAGTACACGCAGCTCATAACCCAGCAACCATGTCGAAAAATAACAAAAAAACAGATATAGGCATACGACAGGCAGCAGAAAGCATAAAGACATAAATCGAACGTTATTAGCACCTACGCAATTAGTGAAACGCAAATAACGGAAGATTCAGATGACCGACGATAAGAACAGAAGACGTTGCAGATGACCGAGGATAAGTATGGAAGACGGTGGGTTTGGTACTATCTGCTAGCAGAAACCCCCAAAAGAAGTAGCTTTTTTGGGGCGGGCTAACGCAGATGGGCCAAACTAAGGAAAACCGGATGACGCAATGATGACTTCGGCGGGAATGGGGAAAGAGTCGATGCTCTATAGTATATATATATATAATTGTACCAAATAGGAACCGACTATTTCATAATATTAATTACCAAAAAAGTAAAACTACTACTATTAAAAATCGTTATATATATGACTAACTAAAACTACATATGCCTGTTTCTTGAACATTTTTTTGAACATTTTGCATTAGCACAATAGATAATTTTAAAATATATATATATATATATATATATATATATATATATATATATATATATATATATATATATATATATATATATCGGGTCCATTTCTTGCGAGAACCACCTTATCTACGAGAACTGCGAGAACCACTTATGTACTCCTAATAATGCATATTGTGCAACAATCAATGCAAAATGACATTTTTTTAATAATAATCTTTTTTATTTAATCCGAAATGGTATAATAGTAAAAGACGTTTTATTTTTTTTATTTATTATTTTTTTTTTTTAAGAATTGTTATTTTTCAGATTTATTGCATACATGTTTTTTAAGCTAGCATGTTTAGTGCATATATGTTTTCTTTAAGATGACATATTTGTAGATTTAGTGCTACAATATATGATTTCAGAAATACGTAGGTGCATATGGGTTTTTTAATATAATGAAATTTATAACAAACCAAGAACAGAAATGTCGTATGCAATAATCGCATCTCTTCAAAAATATACAAATACAAATACAAAAACAAAAAACACATATGCAATAATCGCATCTCTTCAAAAATCACAAATTATCTTCATGTATATACGTGTTCATCAACTTCTAGGTCTTCAATGATCATCATCTTCATCAATCTGAAAAAAAGAATAGACAAAAATAATTAAACAACAAATAAATAGGAAACAAAATTTAAACACAATAACTATGATAACACATATGCACAATATAAGATGCATACGCACAATTTAAAATATATATGCATAATTTCTTCCTTAATTTTATATCAATCATAAAACACATGTTCACGTTCTTTCAGAAATTTTATACCAACTATATAAACACATATGTACCATTTCATTCATTTTATATTAACCATAAAACATGTATGCATTTGAAGTTTCACATCAGATTCTTTCGAACATATGTGCACCGTTCCTTAAAACACGTATGCACCATTCCATAAAACTCGTAGGCACCATTCCCAAAAAAACCAATAACATGTATGTACCATTCCTTAAAACTAATTTTTCTCATTTAATAAACACGTATGCACCATTCCTTAAAACACGTATGCACCATTTCATAAACACGTATGCACCATTCCAAACAGAAACATTGATCGAAACCGTAAATCCGTAAGTACATATTATAATCGTCCATTCAAAATTCAAAAGACCATATATCAAAACTATATGTAGCCACTTATAGCAAAATCAACAAACTAAAATTGGAAAACAAAAAATAGTCCTTTGTGACCACACTGACAGTAACCATTCAAGTGCTTCATGAGATCAACTATACATACGCTATAGCAACTCGGCTAGATCTGCTCTCTTGAAAAAACATAAACAAATTCCATAATAATCAAAATCCCAGATCTAATATGAAGCATCAAAATATACATAAAGCCAAAACATTATGAAACACGTGGTATAAAAACACATGAAGACCTATTCAATCAAACAAACATACTATCATCAACAAATACCCTACACAATCAAATGGTAAAATTTACAAATGATAGAAAAACAACTAGGAAAATTTTTTAGTATCAAACAAACGCAATATTAATGATCCCTTACAATGAGGAAAATTTTTAGTATCGATCATCGATATTATGCATATAAATAATTTTGTGAACATGTAAAATTGAGGCCTCTTACTAGGAATTCAATGGTGAATATTAATGATCCCATACAATGAGGAAAACTGCACAAAGCCAAGTAGTTTAAAGTTTGAGTGGAGTTATTTTGCAAACCAAATAATGCTCACATACTAAGGGACACATCCCCACCCTTCATCTAAATCTGATCAACGACCGAGATTAAAAAGACATTTACTAACTAAAAAAAAATTAAACACGGAGGGGCACTTTGGTACATTTACAACACACCCAAAATACATCAGATCCACAAATTTCTCTCACCAAACGTAAACTAAAAACACACACTACTCAATTCCAACCCCGATCCCATAACTTCCGGCCATAACTTCCGACTCAAAATCATCATAACTTCCGGCCGCACATCCCGGATCCCAATCCCAATTCCAACCGATGACCATTTCTGTGATAAACGTATTGAATTAGTTTATCTTGTAACGCGTTTCGTGAATTTGTTGTTGAGTTCATGAACACGATGACGTCACTTAATTATGTATGATGTTATTATCACTAGTTTTAAGCTTGATTGTGTTACTTGATGTTACGATGATTTTGAGTCATTTTTTTTTTTTCTTTTTTTTTTTTTTGGTAACCATGATTTTGAGTCGTTTTTGCGTGTTACTATATGGATTGTGGTAATAGAGTGAAATTTATCTGTTCTGTTTTGAATTTATTCAGTTTGTAATTTTGATGAGAATATGGTGACGGTGATCTCAGTTTTGTATGTCTAGTTGCTTTTTAGCTTAAATGCACATTTCTGATCTCCTGTAGTAACACTGTTGCTTGATTTTGTGATCATTGTGAGTCGTTTAGCGTATGATAGTTTTTGTTGTTGTAGTTATGATACAGATCGTGGTAATCCTATTGAATGTATCTGTTCTTGTTATAATTTGACTTTTGAGTCTCGATTTGCTAGTAGTGATTTTATTACTGTATAAACGGATTTTCTCATACATTTTATGATTCATGTTGTTAAATTCTGTTGACGACGTTTTAGATGAATTGTAGTTACTGAAATTGTAGAATTAGTTGATTACTTGATTCTCATGGTTGTATTAATAATGTTTGTTAGACTGATTGCGGTAACGGTGGCTTATTAAGATTTCATCGCGTAGTATATAGTAACTTCATCCATTGCACTCTAAGTTTTGTTCATACATTCCTGATATATATGAGCTAGCTGATATATATCACAAGTGATATATATCGTGTAGAATATCACAAGTGATATTCAGAATATCACAAGTGATATTCAGAATATCACAAGTGATATTCAGAATATCAATATCACAAGTGATATTCAGAAAATCACCAATACATTATTTTCTTATCATTTATCAAGATCTCTAACCTCACACTCTCTCTCTTTAAAACTTCTAACCATAACATATAATATTCGATCCAACAGGTGTGATAGAACCTGGGAAGGTGATGAGAGTGAGTTTTGTGAAATTGAAGTAGAATGTAAGTGAGGATGATAAGAGTAAGGTTTTGGAGGTGATTAGAGGTGTTAAGGATGAGTTTGAGGGAGTTGTTGAGGAATTGAGTGTAGGTGAGAATTTTTCGGAGAGGGCGAAGGGGTATGAGATTGCGTCGGTGGTGGTTTTTAACGGAGTTGAGGAGATGGAGAAGCTGGATGCTGAGAAAGTGAGGAGGGAGAAGGAGAAGGTGAAGGAGTTTGTTGAGAGTGTTGTGGTGGTGGATTATGTGGTGCTGGTTGCTACGCACTCGGCTAATTTGTAATGTGCTTGTTTTTTGTTGGTTGTTGCGTTTTGTTTGGTTGAATAATAGCTCTTGTTTTATAACATCGACTTGTTATATTGGAATAAGCAATTAATTTTGGTTACTTGTTTTGAGTGTTTAGCAAGTTGTTACTTATTAATTTAACATTTAAAAAGGACTTTAAGATGAGAAACGACCAAAAATATAATAGTGTATGATTTTGTTTCGAATACGAATGCTTGTTTGTTTAAGTTAAAGATGAAAGGTGAAGAGAATCTTTCACTTTTGAATTGCATTGGAGTGATTAGTGTAGTTGAGCTTTGAGAAATACGGAGTACTCCATAATGTTTAATGCTGTTTTGCTTATATGCCTAATTTAAACATCTATTTGAAAGTGAGATATTGTCAAGGAATCTAGTTTCGAAGCAACATAGAAAAGCTAGCCAAGAATAAGTATGCATGTAGTTAGAAGTTTTACTTAATTGCAATCGATTAAGATCCACAAAGGACTCAAACTTAGTAATCCTCAATAGAAGAACCAATATTAGTTATGGCAGAAGAGGGGCCTGGTAGTAGTTCTTTGTTGTAACTCAATTCGATAAACTTTTTGGTCCCATAGGAATCTGTCACAAATTTGGCAACTGAGGTTTAGGCATTTAGCTGTGACTTTGGTGAGCTGTGATGATTCCGGTGTCTAACTTGTTTCTCTAAAGTAATATACGGCATGAGTGACGTAATGACATCATGAATTTTGCATTAATTGTCATGTTGTCAATGTAAATTGCTGTTCAAAATTCTCTAATTATGAGAAGAGCACAGTGGCAGTAGTTTCATATATGAAGCCCCTGGAGTTAACATGATTTTGGATCATCCATGTTTGGACCATATGCTCGTGCTTACAGGTGTTTTTGTCCTAAATCTGACCCTGTTGCTTTAACAATATGGCACAGTAGAAATCCTTATTGTAATTGCAGTCACAAATTACACAAGTAGTTATTAGGAGTGAGGATGTCTGACATGTTTGGAAATTAATAGGATGTTTGTTTTCCTATAAGTGCTTGATTTCCACTTATTCTGCTGGTATACTGAGGTACTTTTACGTCCACCTAAACATTGGTCAATCGTTTTTACCAGCAGATATAATATTTGTTTTCTATACAGAAAGAGATGTAGTTGTTTTGGAGAAAAGTATATTTGCCATTGTTTGGGTCTTTTTTCTTAGCCCTCCCACTCACATTATCCCTTCACTCTGCCTATATTTTCTTGCCTCTCTCAACTGCCTGCCTGTCCTGTTATGTCATTGCCTCTCATGATCTATTACCTTCTGAATAAGATATTAGGTATCACCTGTGATACAAAATAAGATATTAGGTATCACCTGTGATACAAAATAAGATATCACTATCACTTGTGATATTCTGAATATCACTTGTGATATTCAGAATATCACCTCAGAATATCGTTTGTGATATTCAGAATATCACCTCAGAATATCGTTTGTGATATTCAGAATATGGCTTGTGATATTTTGAATATCACAGAATATCACTTGTGATATTCTGAATATCACATGTGATATTCTGAGTACCACAAATTCACTCTGGACACTAATTTGGTATTTAAAATATGACATATGTTCATTTTCAAACTAAAGTACTTAGAAATTTGATTTATGAGAAATTCAAGTAAATAGAGTAACAACTATGACTCAAACTACATATGGACTACCTGCACAAGCATCACCAATTTTTATATTTGAAATCTGGTATTTCTTCTTTGACCATTGGTAGCAACTAAAATGCAAAATTTCTTCCATTCACTTTCCAACTTACTTTCAGAATACCTCAACGACTCATTAATAATTAACCGACAACACGCATAAAATATGCCCACATATAAAACTCGGGGACCTTAACCAGTCCTTGTACCGAATGGCCTGGTCCTAAAATGGTCATAAAAGCCGAAAACATTACACAATCAGTTATAAAGAAGAAATACCATAACAAAGTATGGATTCCATATGCTAATTAGGATTTTTCAACCAGAACTTCAAAATCAAGGTGAATTTGCAGCTACACTGGCATTTGAGACAAAGTAACTTTTAAAAAAGAAGAGAACAACGCTCAACATACAAGGTACCGACCATACGGATAAGATAGCTTTCTTTATGCAGACATATAGAGACAGATTTCCCACTGTAACCCAAAAAGTCAGAAGGGACGGTCAAGTAACTCTTTTTGAGTGTATGTTCAGACCACTTTGAGTAAATCTCCGGTACAGACTGAATCGATAGAGAGGTTTCTGTATTTTTTGCAATCAGTTGATATTTAAAAGAGGTTTTTAGAGTACTTGGGCCCACACAATCAACATTAAAAGCCCATCCTTGTTCTTTCACTTCATGATTGAGAATGAATATGACACTTTCATGTTGTTCTTGAAGAAGAATATGCTTCTGGTTTAGTTCAACAGGAAAAGTAAAGGTGGTGTTGTAGGTGAATCGGGTGGTGGAAGCCGCATGTTGGATGCCAAAGTGAAGGTAAAGGTTCTAGGAAGAACCGGCAAAAGGACATGATGGGTGAGGGAAAGAGCATGTGACATGGGGACACATTTGTTCGTGCTCGTGTTTCTTATTGTAAGTCATAGTCTTTTTGCAACCACGCTGAGCATTTTTGCATGATATTTGGACTGATTCAGTGACCTTCTCGATAGCTCAGCAACGATTGTAACCAATCGGCATGCAGCAAGAAGGACATTTCTTTTCACCTTAGAACTTAATAGGTATCACCTGTGATACATACAAAATCACACATTGGTTAGTACTGCTAGTTGGTTTTAATGATGTTCAATAGAGCTTAGTACTGCTGGTTATCTTCGTTAGTGATGCCACTTACATGATTAGTACTGTTGCTTGTTGAAAATAGATTGTTACAGACTTTTAAGCTTATTTTTTTTGCTAAATACTTATTGTTACAATAGCCCAATAAAGAAAAATAATTTGGTCTTAGTGACCAGCACAAAGAGTTTGCGTAAACTGTAGTTACCTACTTACATTATGAGGTATCACCTGTGATACAAAATAATTTATTAGGTATCACCTGTGATACAAAATAACTTAATAGGTATCACCTGTGATACATACAAAATCACACATTGGTTAGTACTGCTAGTTGGTTTTAATGTTGTTCAATAGAGCTTAGTACTGCTGGTTATCTTCGTTAGTGATGCCACTTACATGATTAGTACTGCTGCTTGTTGAAAATAGACTGTTACAGACTTTTAAGCTTATTTTTTTGGCTAAATACTTGTTGTTACACTAGCCCAATAAAGAAAAATAATTTGGGCTTAGTGACCAGCACAAAGAGTTTGCGTAAATTGTAGTTACCTACTTACATTATGAGGTATCACCTGTGATACAAAATAACTTATTAGGTATCACCTGTGATACCTACAAACAAGGAGTGATACTATAGTAAAAGTTGCAGGGTCAATGATGGCTTCAATCTCTTTCAACACCGGTATGTCACTAGCTATAACAGTTGAAACAAATAATTTGTGTAAACATCTACTGAAAGTGTCTTTTTATCAGCAAACATGAGGCATGTATATCATATATGTATAAACTTAGACAAATGTAAAGCGTATGTGCAATATTTAGACCAATTAATAGTTACGTCAACCATATTTTTCATGCCAGCACATAAACTCTGTTCATCCTGTTTCAATGAACTTTGCTCCAAAATTGTTTTAATTTTAATCACTGTTTAAAGCCTTACGACAACTATTGTAAAACCTTGAAAGGCGTATAATGCTTATGTGTCTTTCTGTTTCAGTCATCCTGCCCAAAAAGGTCCACACAATGTTCCAAGGTCCAGATTGCTGTAATGATTATACCACATCTGTTGCATCCTACTGATGCAATGAATATCATCAGGGAAAATTAAAATGCACTGAGACACATTTGCTAGTCTTACAGCTCATGAAGCTACAGAGGCTCATATCTTATCAGATTCATTAACAACTAAAGTACAAGTGATTATCTCAGAACACACTTGATAATAAAACTATGGGGACATGATGTAAGTTCTTATTAAATATGATCACTTGTAATCTACCACATGTAATTCTCTACAACTTAACTTAAGAACATCATTTTTCAGAATATCTCATACTTCACACGGGTTCCCTATGCTAGTTTTACATCACATGTGATATATTTAACAAAAAGCTTATATAAAACAGAGTCTCTAATGCTAGTTTCAAATCACATAAATCTGCTTAATTCTCTTATGACTTTCAACTAACTCGAAATCTCGCATTATATACAGAAATAAAGCTTCACAAGAATCAGAAATCCAAAACATTATACGAACAAAATCATTAAATTAGTAACTGTGAGCTTACTAATAGCGTTTGGTGTTTGATTGATGCATCTGTACGCGATAATCTCTTCTTTATATCGAGCCTTAAAATCCGCCAAGGTCGCAACCGTATTTCCCCCAATTTTTTGTTCCAAATCTATAAAACCTATTTTTTTCTTTAAAAAATCATAATGAATTAGATTATAATTTGATCGTATAGCTTTAGATTTGATGATTAACAATTTTATTGTGATCGATTACCTTGATGAAACATATCAGAAATCGAATCTCCAAAATTTGATCCAAATCGTGGTTGTTTGTTAACATGAAGACAACAGTGATAATGAAAAGAGAAGATTTTGATAATCAATTGATGAGTTAAAGATGGAAATTGCATTTTAGAAAGTAGTTATTGAAGACGTTGAACGGAGAGAAACATGAAGAGATAACATGCACTAAAGTGTGTTTGTGTATTTTTTATGAGAGTTTAATATGATTTTTAGTTTATATACGTGAGGAGAATACCCTTGCAGTGTAAATAATGAATTTAATCTCAGCCTTTATATCAAAATGAATGGAAGGTAGGGATTGGTCCCTTTGTATGTAAGCAATGTTTCGTCCTCAAATGATCTTTTATCTTAAAGTTTATCTAATTGACGGGTTATAGAAAAATATAATTTAGACCAACCAATTTGTCCATGTATAGGTCGGTGTTGCCGCCTCTATGCTTTTATTGCTAAAAGGATGCAGTTTGAACCAGCCAAGAAACTTAAATAATATAACCGAACTAAAGGAAAATTTTTATGTTCACAAAACTATTAATTTCATTAAATTCAATAGAAAAAAAAAAAAAAAAAAAAAAAAAAAAAAAAAAAAAAAAAAAAAGACATCTTACCTGATACCTCTTTTTCAAGATCTTGAAACAACATCGACAAAAAAAATTAATATTGCATTCCTTTGTGATCCAGATCTCATCAGATCAACAACGTACACATTTAATGTGTTTTTAAGATTGATACCACCTGGTGATAGTTAATTAGATGATGTTGTTGATGGCGTTGGAAGTGGTTGAAGGCTTTGAACGGCTGATTAAGAGAGGGGGGGCGGCTAGGGTTGTGGAGAAGAAGAAGAAACGTGAAAACTGATTTGGAAAGAAATATTATCTGATATTATGATGTAATTGCTCTTAATTTTTTGTGGTTTAATTATTGATTGAAAATCCCATAATTACCCTTTTAACTATGCAAATATTGTCCTAATCTTTCAGTAAATTACCTTAATGGCACAATCAATTATAGCCATTGATCAACTCATCTAATGGTCAATATTGGTTCTCGCAGTTCTCGTAGATAAGGTGGTTCTGAAAAAATGTCTTTAAAAATTATACGGATCATATGTTTCAATGCAATATATTAAGGGGTAATTACTAAAATAGACCGGGCAACCAAGTGGTTGGTGGTTTTTGCCCCGAAAAAAAAACTTCTGATATTAGACCAGGCAACTGGGCATCTCGACCCATACGATGACAAGTGTCCTCCAGTTGCCCAAAAAATACAAAAGTTGCCCAAAAAATACACAAGTTGCCCAAAAAATAGTCAGAAAAGTGACACTTGTCACTTGCAGATTTCAGTTGCCCAAAAAGTACAGGTTGCCCTGGTCTAATATCAGAAATTTTTTTTTTCGGGGCAAAAACCGCCAACCACTTGGTTGCCCGGTCTATTTTAGTAATTATCCCATATATTAATTGGGCATACTAAATACTACGAAGAAAATGATTCATGCAATATTATACTAAAATACTACTAACGAGATGTATACATTTACGTAATGTGTTCAATATACATTAAAAATGAAATTGAAACCATATCATTTCTTAAATCTCAAGCTCTTCCTACTCTATATATAATTTCAACATCACCAAACGAATGTCAACCTATATTTCTTTCATCTTCTTCCTTGCAAACGCAATGGTTCATCCGAAATCATCAGATGTAAGAATGCTAATTGTATTGTATTGTTTACAAGTGTTTTCTGACTTTTATTATTGCAACATCTATGTATATTCGTAGCATACTTTCTTTAATTTTTATAAATATGTTTATGTTTATGTCTTTTTAGGTTAGCAACAACGAAGAACAATCAAACACACCAAACGATGTAGCCAAAAAACATTTACCGGTTACCATTCTATTTGACGATGACTTGGTATGTGTTAAAATATTTTAAAAAATACGGAGTAGAAAGAATGAATTGTTGTATTATATAACCATGTTTTATTACTATACATACAAGATTTGTCCATCAACAACAAACGTAAAAGATTTACAAAGCATCATGCTGCTGTTGGCAACACAAATGTTGTTGATATTATTTCCTCGGATGATGAGGACGTATTACCTGTATACAATAACAAAATAATTAAAGATCATGTTCCAAAGGAACAAAACTTGGTATGTAAGCATATGAATATTTAAGTTTCATATTAATTTTCGTTTTAAGCATCTTGAACAATGTTTCATTCATACCATATACTACTAACTTTTACGTCTATTCTGCCAAATTTAACATAGGAATTCGATGATGGAAGCCCGCTTAGGTTTAAGCGCACCAACAAGGTTAGACAAACTTCCATTGCAAAGAAACATTATTTTAGTGTTATTGATGAACTGACTAATGACACCATTGATGAATCCAAAGAGGTTGATCAAGAGGATGAGCAATTCATTGAAGAATCTACTGATCATGTTCACCATTCGGATGACTTTGTTAATGACGTAGGTTTTATTCAACAACTACACAGTTCAGTAGCCAAAGAAGACAAGTATGCTCTCATTGATGAAGAGACTGATGAAGATATTGATAACAAGAATAGCACAAGTCAAGATGGCATATGGGTTAATATCAATGATCTTTGATTTTCAAGATCCTGACTCAACATAATTGCCATTCCGTTTTTTTTTAGACAATGAAAACTTCAATATTATGATTATACATCATTCACGTAATACTTTACATCAAAATATACCATGCCATTTCATTGTTTGTTATTTTATTTTTGTCTTGGTTAATGAAAACTTGAATATTATCATTATGCATTGCGATTAACGTACTACTTTACATCATAAATTTTGTATAATGGCCCTTATTAACTCTATAGTCACCTAAAACTCATAATGGGCCAAAACTTATAATGGGCCAAAACGTATAATGGGCCAAACCTTATTACACACATATTTACAAGCAATGACGTTATTGATATATCATTTGATGATGAAATGATATGATTAGCAAATGTATATTTTTTATTACAAAAATATGTCGCTTATAGTTACAAGTTTTTTTTTTTTTTTTTTTAATCATCATTTGCAGCCTATTCAGAAAACAAATAAACGTAAAAGATTAACTAAAAATGGAAACGTTCTAAACAACAATGTGGTCAATCTGAGTTCGTCAAATGATGACCAGGTAGATGTTGCGGATACAAAAACATTTGAAGATCAACCTCAAAAGATTGGGAAATTGGTATGAACTATATACAATCATTAATTTTTTTAATTTTTTTTTATTTTGTGTCTACTAAAAACTATAATGACATAATAGTGTTATAATGTTTTTGTATTTTGAAAGGTAGGTTCTTGATGATGAAGAACCTACTCCTACCAAAAATAGGCACCACAACTATTCTCTCATGGATGAGGAAACTGATAAGATCTTGATAAACAAAATAATCTAAGTGAAGATGGTGTGTGGGTTAATATCAATGATCTTCCCAAAGGTTTTGATGGTTTATAAAATGCTAACAAATACATTGATGATGAAGCCGAAGAGAATTTACAATATGCTGACCTCTATAGTGAGCGATCAATTGATGATGGAGATGATTTAGAAGGTTTCATTGATGACGAAACTCAAGATTCTGATCGTACCGATGATGATGATGATGATGATGATGATACCGATGATGATTTTTGATGGTGAAGAATGTTATTCAAATAGCTTGATGTTTACTAATTAATAAAATATGTTACCAACAATGTTAAATGTTTATGTCGACGTTTTTGATACTTCCAGTTTTGGGTTTTATTTTTTAGTATACTTCCTAAGATTTGTTGTTACATTTCGTAAACAAACTTATAATATTGCTACATAAAATCTAGGTAATTTATGATTCATTGTAACATTTGATGTTGTCTATTACAAACCGCAAATGTATATAACATTTACACCATCAACAGATTATTGTGCGCCGTGGTAAACGCGATTCTCAACTGTGTTTAAACCTATACCTATTAACAATGCTGCAATGCATCTTTTCTTTACACAAAGCAATAAAAATAAAGATTTATCAAACGGAAAACTACATTCATACCATTTGATACATTAAACACAACCATAAGTTGTTCCAAATTAAACCACTACCATAAGTTCGTCCTAATACATATTCATAACATATTAATTTTCAACATAGACGATCCTAACCAAAAGCATTGAACCTGAGACATTATAAAGACACATTGTCAAAAAGATGATAAGTTCCTGATCAAAACACGTCAAAGACACAAACAAACATAAACATACCAAGTTTACATATCAACAGAGATGGACACTAGAATTTGTTCACCAAGATCAACGTCGTGAATAAAGTGCATCAAGCGGAACCTCATTACTTTGTCATAGGTGAAAGAGCATTCCCTTGCAAATTGTCTCCACATATCATAGACAGCAATGTGACTGGTCCTCCACGGTCGTTCACTGTGTGGTACCATCCTCATAACCATCGTATTTTGGTAAGCTTGGTGCTTCATCACTTCATGATTATACATGTGCATTGGGTGTTCACAGAAATTAGCCGGTATCGTCTGCACCATGATGTTCAAGTTGTTATTTCTTAATAGATAATTATGTGTGAATCATTATGCAGTACAATAATTAAAAAAAAAATTAAAAAAATAAAAAAAATGTACATACCAGTCTTTGTTTATCCACGGTTGATGCGTAAGGCTTATAGAACGTATCATCAGCTTCTTTGTAGTGTTCTATGTGCGATTCCCATTGGTAGATATGTTTCATTCGATCATCATCTGCAAATGCACATAAGTCATTTAAATTTACACATACCTTACTTAACGGCAAATAAAATGTGTATATGTCGTTGTATTACTAAGTATGTATATATGACACAATTCAAATTGCAAGCATAATAGTTGTATAACTTACTACGTTCATCATATTCCAATTTTAGCTGAATTCTTCTTAAACGATTTGCACCATGAAATTGGACATCCGTGTGTGCCATGGCATCAGTGTCGAATGCCACTAACCACAACCGATCAAAAGGATTTTTTGCAAACACTATTGTCATTCCCATTTGAAGTTTAAGATTTTTAACCAAACTATTCCATGAACCAGCTACTATTTCATAAGCATAGCATGAGTTTTCATCTGTCCCCACATTAACATGGTCCACACGCACGTAAAACATGTACCCATTAGCCAAAACAACCAGGTTTGCATTTTGCGCTACTCCTTCCAAGAAAGAGGCATCGATTGTCTGTAAATAAAGTCATAATCAATAATTATTTTTTGTGAAAAAAAAACAAGAATTTAATTCGATACGCATTACCTGATTTCATGTAACTTAAAATAAGTTAATATGGAATACATGTGCTATATTTGGGTAAGGGTGATGACGAGTCATATACCTCGGCATCCTTCCCGTCACTCCATAGCCACCAAATTCTATTCCTTTTGCATTATATCCCATCACATAAAAGGAGTCCTCTCCCTCCTCGACGAAATGAAATAGTGAAACTCCATCATCAAAGTGTCTCAAAACAAACTGGCTCCATTTAACACCATGAACCTCTATTGTCTCATTCCTTCTTAAAGTTAAAGATACCTTGAATTTATACCCTTGGTGGCCAGTCAAATACAGGTGATCATTCCCATTATATCCTTCCCGGAGGTAAACAGATGGTAGTATCTTCAAACATATTTCAAAAAAATTACTTTTACCAAGTATACTAACATTAGTTTTGTCCTACATCATAAATTCAAACACTGAAATAACTGTGAATATTTATAGGTCTTCGGATTTATCACAATCACAAACTCCATAGTCATCATAATCCTACCAAAGTAATTTTATAGGTGTCAAAATACACATAAAACTAACAAGATAATCTACTATTTGTAGTATATTGAAATAGACCCTATTTTTTGTTTTTAGAAACTCTACAACCTATATACCTTAATGATCAAGATGAAATTTCATAATTCATAATTTTGCTTTAAAAAGCCAATGTAAACTAATTATCTACTTTCAAACCAATATTGAATTACATGTTTTCCACATTTAATTTCAAAATCAATAGCCAACTACAAATTGTTGTTCTAACCTAATGATAAAGAATAAGTAACTCATACATGAGTCTTCTGACCCGATAACATCCATTGTAGATTTTACCTATCCAAACCTTTTGGATAACATAGATGATCCGTCCTATTTTCAAGAAAAGGCCATTCTTGCTGCGACTAATGAAGTGGTCGACAGTATAAATGATCATTTGTTTCAGACATTTCCAGGTGAGGAAATGGTTTACCTTAGTTGCGATAGTATTAATAAAACAGAGCGTGGTACATCAATCGATGAATCTGTTTATCTGTTTTCTCAACAGATTTTATCAATGGACTAAAGTTCTCAGGTGTTCCAAACCATAGGTTGGTGTTAAAAGTTGGTGTCCCGATAATGTTGCTCAGGAATATTGACCAATCTAATGGATTGTGTAACGGAACATGACTTCAAGTTTTACGATTATCACGGTCTTTTATTCAAGCACAACTCATTAATGGGACTATATTGGGAATACAATCAGTTGAAAAGTTGATATTGCAGTATATATATTGCCCTAAGTCTCATGACACGCAAAACGTTAACAAAGTACCGTAAAACATAGGTGTTCACATCAAATCAATGATGGAATTATGGCCCTCGAGTAATAGGTGATTTTCCAATTCCTATTTTTCTCAAATATAGTGGATTACGACTAATACGACTAGCAACTAAGGCATTCCGTCCAGTATTAGTGGAATAGGTTGTCAACCTCTAATAGATCTATTCACTATATTCGCGTTCACTTACTAGTGATTAATGACTCATGATAGAGGGTCTTGTGGCAATAAGGTAACTTAGGCATATATCAAGTCAGGTAAAGCATACATAAAAATACTTGTGATCTGTTTATAGCATGTATCTCCCTCACGGAGTATAAAGTTATTAAATAAGTAAAAGTGAGGCTATGACTCACCTTAAGTGATACTGGTGATGGTGAAAAAGTAAGTTCAGGTGAGATTATGGTAACGGCTTCAAAACAAAACCTGATAAATAGTAAAGTCTAAGAATCTGACCAAATACGAATGGTGGATGTGAAACGAGTAACGAATAACGATTTGATCGTTAAAGTGAGTGTGTGATATGCTTAAAATGCCTAAAGTTTAAAAATAATATTACATATAATATTATCTTGTTTTTATGTCATTTAATCCAATAATAACATTTCCTCGAAAGTGGTAAAATGAAACGTGAAGTTAAATCGTTCAAAATATCGTTATATAAATATGACGTAACTTTAAATAATAAGTAAATGAAATATACAAAAATGCACGTGACGTGATGGGATAACGTAGAATGGAAAATAAAATAAGAATGTTAAATATAATCTGTTGGTCCTTGTCCTTTTCCAGTTTTTACACTTTTTACCCTAACGGTGTTTGCGTTGCACCGTTAGTCCTTGATTATATATAAGTTGCATTTATAGTCCACTACTTGTCCAAATTTACATTATGAGCTTGGAATTAAATAATATAAAATTTTCACCTTAAAGTTTTTGTTTTTACATTTTCAGTCCCTATTTTAGATGGTTGGCAGTTTTGGCCCTTTTAAATGAATTCGAATTGCATTTTTAGTCCAAATGTGCAAAAAAATTGTGGAAAAAGTATGCGAATTTTTCTGAGGCATATTCAAGCTTATTAAAGCTTACTTTAACAGCTTATATGGCAAAGAGCTTATTTTTTTTCTATGATTGGGCTTTTAACGAGCCATTTTCAAAGCCCATTAACGTTTTAAAAACCGTAAGCTTTGAGACGAGTTGGGCTCATCCATAAGCTCATTTTTAACATTCTATTTTCATATCAAAAGACCTAGATAATCTAGCTTATCACAATTGCTTAAAATTTGATTAATGGGCTTAACAGCCCACATCGTGTTTTGGTTAACAGTTTCTGAAAGAATTTTGCACTTCACTTTGATCGATTTTGAGGGTCTAAATGTGCTCATTTTTACAAGTTATTTATACATAATTTGTAGCTAGTAATGGGGTCTAATAGATCATGTAAAAGTATAGTATGCTCGTTAAGTCAAGTTTTAAGATATATGGTCGTTTTTAAGGTGACATGGGAGTATTTTTCTAAGTAAAACACTTAGAAATATTCTAAGTGTTTTCAGTTTTATTTTACGTTTTGAGATATGATGCAAATGCCTTCGAATGATGCATGTAACGTAAAAATAAAGGTGATATGGGTGTGTATCGTGACTCCTAGGCCTTCCATGAGGGAGGCTAGTCACTTTTAGTGTTCTATATGAGAATAGGTACGTAAATAAATAAGTGAAATATATACGTTCGAGTAGTGTTAATATACGATGCATGGTTATTATATAACGTACGAAATGAATTCAAAGAAGGTTTGTGGGTACTTACTACACCTCTAAGGGTGGTAGAGAGTCTTATGAGAACGAATGAAACACAAGGAAATAAACCACGATTGCTATAACCCAAGTATACGTTATATATTAAAACCCGTTTCCTTCGACAATCTTCCAAACGAGCTAGCGTGAACTTCTGGTCTTCCAAAGATGATTTTGTAAGTGAATGAGAGTTAAGAGGATAGTATTGAATGAGTGAGAGAAGGTGGTGAGGCTAGGGATAGTTATATTAGATATATGAGTACACGTATGGATTGTATGATTGCACAATATCATGTACATGCCTCTACTGTATATTGTCAGTGAATGAAGGGTTCTCAAGGATTATTTCTGACATTGAATGACTTTAGGAAGGAATGGGAGTGAGTAGGAAAGCTAATATTTGTTTTGTGTATATATATGATGTCGACTAGCAATAAAAGGAGTACACGATTTGGATAAATCGTGTAATACTTGTTCCTTGTTGTTGAAACTTGTCCATTAACATGAAACTAGACTAGAAAAATTATTAGGAGTGCGTGGATTCAAGTTGGAGTCAAAACGGTTACGTATGGGATTTTTGTTCATATCGGGTTGGGTGGATTATGGCCAATAACTTTGGCTTTTAAAAACATATCAAAACTCGACATCCAAATCTGAAATTCGACATTCATATAGTATGGTAGGAGGTGAGTGAGATTGTGTAAAAACATTCATATGTTGCGTTTATGATTCGAGAGAATGGAAGGCGTTTTGGAGGAGTGTCTAGTCGAATTTTACATGAAATAACAAAAAAAAAAAGAAGTTGGGCTTGGGCTGATGAACAGTGGACGTGGGATGATGATGGGCTGAAATAGTCTTTGGCCCGTCTAGTATATTTAGTGTATAATTAAGTTTTTGTGTTAGGCGTTGTGAACTCGTCCCGTCATTTGGTGATTTATGTGATATCGTGATTACGTTAAAATAATATAATAAGAAAATTTTCTAATTTTCCCTCAAAAATGGAAATCAGTAAACAGTAACTGAGGTTAATATTGATTAACGGTTATAATTACAATGGAATTTTATAGTGTATTACAGTACTCACTCGTCATTCTGAATTCCGTCCCGGAATTCAAGTCTAAGATAGTTATGAGGGTGGTCTATGAAAATAGGTGTGGATATTTTTCACGAATTTGATCTTCGCGTTCTCACGTGTACGTTGGTCCTCTCTTGGAGTTCCATCTAACTTTGACAATGGGAATACGGTTCTGCTTAAGTTGTTTCACTACAGGTTCTTCTGTGAACACAAGTTTGTCGTCAAGTCTGATTTTTTTCATTGGGATGACGAGAGTTTCATCTGACAAACATTTCTTGAGTTGTGACACGTGAAATGTAGGGTGTATCCTACTGAGTTCTTCTGGGAGTTCTAACTTATAAGCAACTGGACCAATCCTTTCGAGGATTTTGAAGGGTCCAATGTACCTCAGGTTTAACTTTCCACGCTTTCCGAAGCGTATCATTCCCTTCCAGGGAGAAACTTTCCACATAATTCTATCGCCAACTTGAAATTCCATGGGTTTTCTCCTAATATCAGCATAACTCTTTTGTCTGTCACGAGCAGCTTGTAGGCGTTGTCTGATTTTGAATATCTTTTTCGTCGTGTCTTGTATCAATTCTGGTCCGGTGAGCTGTATGTCTCCAACTTCTGTCCAACAGACAGGCAATTTGCACTTTCTTTCATAAAGTGCTTCAAAGGGTGCGGCTTTTATGCTGGCGTGGTAACTGTTATTGTAAGAGAATTCGACCAACGGTAAGTGTTTATCCCAACCTTTTCCGAAGTCAATTACACATGCTCGGAGCATATCTTTCAAGGTTTGGATTGTTCTTTCACTTTGTCCATCGGTCTGTGGGTGATAAGTGGTGCTCATGTCTAGACGAGTACCGAGAGCTTTCTGTAGAGTTTGCTAAAATCTTGAGGTAAATCGGCTGTCTCTATCTAAAATGATGGAGATTGGGACTCCATGTCGAATCACAATTTCTTTGAGATATAACTGAGCGAGTGTATCCATCTCGTCAGTTTCCTTGATGGGTAGAAAATGTGCAGACTTGGTTAGACGATCGATGATGACCCAGATAGTGTCTAATCCGGTCGACGTCCTTGGTAATTTGGTAACAAAATCCATGGTGATTCTTTCCCATTTCCAGACTGGTAATTCTGGTTGTACGAGTAGTCCTGACAGTTTCTGACTTTCCGCCTAAACTCTTGAGCAAGTTAAACATTTTCCAACATACTCGGCGATGTCGGCTTTCATGTTTGGCCACCAGTAGATCTTTTTGAGATCTTGGTACATTTTATCAGAACCTGGGTGGATGGAATATTTGGATTTATGGGATTCATGCATGATAAGATCTCGAATACCTCCGTAGAGAGGAACCCAATATCTTTCTTTGAAACATAGCATTCCATCAGATCTTTTACGAATCCGTTTTCACTTTCTGGCATGCCATAAATCTTTTCATGTGGTCGGTTTTCTTTTTGAAGAGCTCCTGATTGAGCTACGAGGATTTGGGATGGGAGTGGTAAACAAATTGTCATTCCTAGAGATCGGACTCTAAGGGGTTTGATTCTTTCCTTTCTACTCAATGCATCGGCCACGACATTTGCTTTACCGGGGTGATAGCGAATTTCACAGTCGTAGTCATTGAGTAGTTCCAACCATCGGCGTTGTCTCATGTTCAGCTCCTTCTAATCCAGTATATGCTGAAGACTCTTGTGATCGGTGAAAACCGTGCACTTAGTACCGTACAGGTAATGTCTCCATATCTTAAGAGCAAAGACCACTGCTCCTAATTCTAGATCATGCGTGGTGTAGTTTTCCTCATTCTTTTTGAGCTGTCGTGAGGCATAGGCTATAACTTTGTTTCGTTGCATTAGTACCGCACCTAAACCATGATGAGATGCGTCACAATACACCACAAAGTCGTCACTTCCTTCCGGTAGTGCTAGAATTGGTGCCTCACAGAGTTTTTGTTTCAGGAGTTGAAACGCTCATTCTTGTTTCTCTTCCCAGATGTACTTCTTGTTTTTCTGAGTGAGTTCTGTCAATGGTTTTGCGATCTTGGAAAATTTTTCTATAAACCTTTGATAGTAACCCGCGAGACCTAGAAATTGACGAATTTCAGTTGGAGTGGTGGGTGATGCCCAACCTTTAACTGCTTCGATCTTGGCTGGGTCTACGTGGATACCTCGGCTATTGATGATGTGGCCTAGAAATTGAACGGTGGGAATCCAAAAATCACATTTGGAAAATTTGGCATACAACTTTTCTTTCTTGAGTAATTCCAGAACGGTTCTCAAGTGTTCAGCATGCTCTTCTTTGCTACGCGAGTAGATTAAGATGTCATCAATGAATACAATCACGAACTTGTCCAAGTATGGTTTGCATACTCGGTTCATTAGATCCATGAACACTGCTGGTGCGTTGGTAAGACCAAATGGCATTACTTGAAATTCATAATGTCCGTACCGTGTTCGAAAGGCTGTCTTGGGAATGTCTTCTTCCCTGACTCTTAATTGATGATATCCCGATCTCATATCGATTTTTGAGTAAACACTCGATCCTTGCAGTTGATCAAAAAGATCGTCAATCCTGGGTAATGGATATCGATTTTTCATCGTGAGTTTGTTCAACTCTCTGTAATCAATACATATTCGGAATGTTCCGTCTTTCTTTTTGACAAATAGAACTGGTGCTCCCCAAGGTGATAAGCTTGGTTGAATAAATCCTTTATCCGACAGTTCTTTCAACTGCTCAGATAATTCCTTCATTTCTGAGGGTGCTAATCGATAAGGTGCTTTTGCAACAGGTGCTGCTCCAGGCACTAATTCGATTCGAAATTCTACTTGCCGAGTTGGTGGAATACCTGGCAAGTCTTCAGGGAATACTTCAGAAAATTCATTTACGACTGGTACTTCTTCAAGTTGTTTCTCCCTCTCTTTTGATTCACTCTCCGTCACTTGAATCAAAAACACATGACATCCTTTATTTACGTACTTTACCACCTTGATGTATGAGATGATATTGAGTTGGGTTCTATGGTGATCGCAACGTATGATAAGAGTTTCACCGTCGAGAGGAATTTGGACGAATTTCTCGTCACAAATGATTCTAGCGCGGTGCATGGATAACCAATCCATGCCAATGATAACATCAAAACTACCTAGTTGAATGGGCATAAGGTCAATGGGGAAAGATTTGTTTTGGAGAGTTAAGGTGCAGTCTTTGATCAGGGTGTTGGTGCTTAGGAGGTTTCCGTTTTCTATTTCTATTTCATAAGTGGCATCTGGCTCTATGGGAGCAATATTAAGCAGTAAGGCAAATGAAGTAGACACAAAGCTCTTATCAGCTCCGGAATCAAATAATATCTTAGCACTGCGTTGATTTAACAAGAATGTACCCGTAGCGACGTCGGGGTTCTGAGGTGCGTTTCCATCACCAAGCACGTATGCTCTTCCACGGGCAACGTTGTTGGGCTTCTTTGGGCAGTGACTCTTGTAATGCCCCAATTCACCACAACCATGGCACTTTATTGCTATCGGTTGTGTGTTGGCCTCTGTGGCTAAGCAGTCCTTGGTCACATGTCTCACTCTTTGGCAGTTGCCGCAGATTGCTGTACAACGTCCGGCGTGATGCATTCCACATTTGTTACACTGGGGTTGAGTCCCGGCATAACCCTTTCTTTCAGTGGGCACAACCACATAAGCCCTGGCGGCTTCTTGACGGCGATTCTGCTGATGGTGGTGGTCGTTGCAGCTTTGCTGATGGTTTCGGTTGCGGTTGTTGTTTTGGTTGTTGCTGGTGTAGTTCCGGTTGTTGTTGTTGTAACTGCTGTTGTGGTTCCTGTTTCTGTTGTTGTTGTTGTTCCCACGGTTATCAAAACTTCTCTTGTGTTCATTGATCGTGGAGGTAGAACCTCGTTTGATCACTCGGTCCAACAATCGCTGCGCAAGTCCGATTGCGTCTTCGAGAGTCTTTGGATTAGATGCGGTGACATCCCCCTCGATACTTTGGGGTAGTCCCTCCACATACTTTTCCAAGGTCTTTTCAATATCCGGTACCATAGATGGACATAACACTGACAATTCCTGAAACTTCCGGTTGTAGGTTTTTAGGTCATGGTTTTTCACTATTAGCTGATGAAATTCATCCTCTAGTTTTCTTATCTCCGTCCGGGGACAATATTTCTTCAACATTTTCTTTTTCAACTCAGTCCAGGAGAGATGGAATGCTTCATCTTGACCCATGGTTTGTGCGATGGCATTCCACCATGACAATGCTTCTCCCTGAAGAGCTCCTGTAGCAAAGGTAACCTTGCTATTATCAGGACAGCCGCTCCTCTTGAAAACCGTTTCTGTATGTTCAAACCATTGAGCCAGCTCTGTCACTCCTTCTAACTCCTTGAAGTTAGTTGGTTTACAAGCTATGAAATCTTTGTAAGTACATTTACGAGGTGTCAATGCCTCGTTCTCGGCTATTGCCCCGATGTTGCTTGAGCATCCTGCTGCTTGAGCTTCAAAAGCTACAGTGATGCCATCAGCTAACATCTTCTGAACATCTTTAGGAGTTATTGTTACGGAAGTTGCAGTTACGTTCCTTGTACGAACCATATTTCTATTAATACCACAAGAAACATAGATTTAGAATTTACATAATGATGATTTTGTTAGAACGATTTGAGTAATGGGAAGGCGAGTATATTAGTCCTAACAATATTTTAACAATGTGAAGTTACGATTAGATTGAAAATCACAACAATTACGACATGTTTGGGCACTATTGAAATTAAGTGATCAATTTTCGGTAGAGGATTGCTAAAGAACAAACTGATTCATCTACAAAAGCTGAAGTTCAGCAACTTTCTCTACATTTATCAAGTTTATTCTGAATTTCCATTCATTATGTGTTTGGAATTTTATTATAGCTGTAACATTTAAAGAACCATAATAATAACAAATAACATCACGACATGTCTGAATACAATCACAATACACATGAACAACCATAAAAACATAAATCAACGTCAATATATAGTAAATCATAACCAACAACATAACATTAATAACTTGATCAGTTGAGTTACATAACAAAACGATACAATAATCTTTATTAATTGCCACATGCGGCAGGCTAAGATGCCTTAAAACTATACAATCATGCGAACTATGTCTAATGGCTGGGACCGTCCATATGTCCTATAAGCTCGGAGATCTGGGCTCGGAGTCTCTGTATCTCTGTCTGATGCTGAACCTGTATATCCCCAACAAGGTTTTCCAAAGTATCGGCTCTACGGTGTGCTAGCTGGGCTTCCCAAGCCTGAGTCTGACCCTCTCTTCGCAAGGATATTGCGAAAGAACGTGTCTCTGATATGTCTGCCTGCATCCGAGTCAGGCCCTGCTGTAACTCTACTCTGCTGGATATGAGACTATGTAGAGTGTCATTGACCGTCTCATGGCGGTCTAATGATGAATGGTCAATCATACGGAGGAGTGAGTCGATCTGCTCCTCGCGACGCTCCAAACGCGTCACTACTATAGATGGTGTAAGGGTCGGGGTAACTACCGCCCTGAAGTCCTCTCCAGTCTCAAGGACCTGAGTTAAGGGAGTAAAACCAGGGGGAAAAGGTAGTGACGGTGATGATGGATGGATGGGGTCTAAAATACGAGGTCGGCTCGATGAAGGTATGTCCTCCTCAGGAGTCGGTTCCCGCTGATGGGGTGTGAATGGATATGTCTGGGTACAAAGGTCAAATAGGTGATCGGGTCATAAAGGTGGTAAGACATGCTGGAACCCTGGTGATGTATCCTCTGTAGGAAGAAACTGCTGACTCTCCATGTATGTGTCGTCAGTAGGTGGAATATAAAAAGGAGCATATGAATCGAAATCATGATGTGGTGGTGGTATAGGTGCTGGTAAGGCTAGTACGTATGGGTCCTCAGATATAAGAAAATCTGGTAATACGGGAGGTATCAATGGTGGAGTAATGGCAACTTCATCCTCCTCGAAGGGTTCCGTTCCGTCGGATAAGGCATCTGGTGCTATGTCACACCCTGAATTTACCTGTTAATGGCAGCGGATATGAATACCTTGGTGTGACTTTCATGGCGTCTCATACAATGGATATATTGAACGACCTAAAGTGTCGTTTTGAAAATACACGTTTGATCATAATTAAAATCAGAGTTTACAAAACGTAGGTCCCAAATGATGTTGCAAGTTTATAACAAAACCATAGTAGATCAAACGTTACATAAGTGCATGAAAATGAGTGATGCAAGTCGACCCCGCGACTCCAAAATAGCCAAATGCATGTCCACACGCTAGCTAATTACCTGAAAATACATTGCTAAAAACGGTCAACATAAAGTTGGTGAGAGATCATAGGTTTAATAAAATGAAGGTATACGATAGCCACAAGTATAAAGTGTATGACATAAGTCACATAAAAATGGTGTACAATAGACTTAAGCTCATGACCCCGAAACTATGACTGAATCTGTGGTGCCCCTCAGAGTGTTTTGCCAGGCACTCTAATAAAAAGACATGAAATGCATCCGCTATCGGTTGTTGGTCAAGCCAACACGGATGGAGGCGTCACCCTCGATAGATCTATCCACTCACTCTCGCTTACAGGTAAATTAACGGTTCATGATATAGGGGACTTTCATATGGCAACAAGGTAACTTAATCTATGTACAAGGAATTTGATACTAGGGCTCGCATATAAAAATGGTTGCAATGTATTCTCCCCCGTGGGATTTGAAATGAAATAATAAATTGAAAAACGGGGCTATGAAAACTCACCTCGAGTGATGGTACAACAATGTTATGAGATCGGAATACTTGGAATAACAAGGCGCGAACACTAGCCGCTACCTAAAATGAATATGCATAATCTACTTAGATTATGAGGCAATGTAGTGCATGTACATGTATATGTAACCTATACCACTCGTACTTTGAAAATAATAGTTATCGTTAACATGTAAAGTTCTTCCAAAACTTGATATAAATATGTTAACTTGTTTCGTCAAAACTAGTCATGTAATAAAGTGTATAAAACGTTCGTGTTAGTATCGGCGTTTTGAAAACATGAAATGTAATATGATAGTCGTGTTAATAAGTCTTTGATCGTACGCGTTCCAACGGGTAAGAATTACGGTTCTCCATAGTCGTTACACGAAAAATATAGTTTCTAGTACGTAAACATTTTCTAGTTAAAAAGCTGTCAAAATGAAAGGTATATTATCGATGTTTAAACGCGTGTATCTTGTTCGTTATTAGCTCGTTTTCGACGTTCTTTATATCCGTGGGTTCGTATAAACATGTACTAATATATTTTCAGTAGCTCGGTCATCTAGGTCGCGTTAAACGCCTCAGTTTGTCCGCCGAATGTTACCAAACAGCATGCAGTTTTTCCGGAAAATAGTTTTCGTCGTTAAACTTGTAAAAATCATATCTCCTTCGTTATTAACTCGTTTTTATCCCCGTTTTCGGCCACGGCTTCGTCTCGGAATGTATTTTCTAAATATTTGGCCAAAAATTATCTCACACCTACTGATTTTCCCACGTTTCACTTTTAAGGACAGTAGGTTATGTATACTTGTTAAAACTTGATTTTCTAGTTAGTAACTTGTCCAAAAATGTCACAAACCACAACCAATCATTCTAAAACTTACCATATATCTTTTTAAGGTGTCAAGGGTCCTAAACATCATCATCCATGTAGATCTAACAAGGATCTAAGTATAAAACACATCTAGGGCTCATAAGTTGCAAAAGGTTTAAAAAGGAGTGGTATAGCTAACATATACTTGCAAATCTTGTACAAAAATGATATAAACATTATATTAACTTGGAAAAATTATGAAAATGGGTGTTGACAACTTACTTGAAGTATTAGTGGAGTTTTGATGGTGAAAACCTAAGTAATCCTTGAGTTTGTATTGCAAAACCCTTATAGGAATACTAGTATAACTTGTTTATGGATTGATCTTGAAAGTTTGATGTTTTCTTCCTCTTGTTCTTGTTATGCCGAACACACACACACACATATAGAGATGAGAGAGTTTTTCTTGAGATATTATCTAAAATGAAGTGTATTAGGGAAGTTAAGTGTATATATTTAGACAAGATATGATGGGCATTAATTGAGATGGGAAGTTAGCAACTCTTGATGTGTTTTGGGGGCTCATGGCCGGCGCACAAAGGACAAGGGGGGGGGGGGGGGCCTCTTGATTAAACCATGTGTTGATTTTGTATGTTTAAGTGTAATTAAATTAGTTTTAGGTGTAACCGGGTACCGTGTTTGCTAGAAATAAAATTTAACGGAGTTAGTCGGGACTTGACGAAGTCATAAAAATTACAAAAATATGTTGGGTACAAATATTGGGTGTTCGGGTAATTATTGTTCAGTTTTTACGAAAACCGTCGTAATTATATTAAATGTACGATATGAATTAAATAAATTCGCAAAATACCGGGTAAATGAATTTTATAATTTTCTTGATGTTAAAATGAGTATAAAAATATGTCGGGACCATCGTGGGGATTGTCGGACGTGTTAGTCACATTTATCGATCGCACGTTAACGTTTTAATTAAAAGTAATTATACGTAAAACGTCGAATGTAACAAAAATATTAATTTGATAAACCTACGAGTGGAATAGTATGAAAATGTAAATATGATGATATGCAGACTATTACTAGTCCGTATGCAATGATCCTACTGATGATGCATAAATTTTGCAGCTAACCCAAACCGGTTACGCTGAAATGAATGATGAATGATGGACATGAATGGTGATTTGTCGAGGTTAGGAAAGTGACCTGAAATTACGGGTTGTGACAGTCGCCCCTCCAAAAGGGAATTCAGTCCCTGAATTCAATTGTTGTTGGTTTCAGAAGCAGGCTCGGGAAAAAGGTGTGGATACTTGCGTCGCATTTGGTCTTCTCGTTCCCAAGTAAACTCGGGTCCTCTTCGAGAATTCCAGCGGACCTTCACGATAGGAATTCGACTCTGCTTCAATTGCTTGACCTCGCGGTCCATGATTTCTACAGGTTCTTCCACAAAATTAAGCTTGTCATCTAGTTGAATTTCTTCAAGTGGAATAACGGACGACTCGTCGGAAAGACACTTCTTGAGGTTTGAAACATGAAATGTGTTATGAACGTTGCTGAGTTCTGGCGGAAGTTCAAGCTTGTAGGCTACCGGACCAATCTTTTCCAGAATCTTGAATGGCCCAATGTATCTCGGGTTTAGCTTCCCGCGTTTCCCAAATCGGATCACGCCCTTCCAAGGCGAAACCTTCAACATGACTTTATCTCCAACTTGAAATTCCAATGGTTTGCGTCGAACATCTGCATAGCTTTTCTGTCGACTTCTAGCTGTTTCGAGCCTTTCTCGAATTTTAACAATCTTCTCGGTTGTATCTCGTACCATTTCTGGACCGGTTAATTGTACTTCACCAACTTCGGCCCAACACACTGGGGACCGGCATTTACGACCGTACAATGCCTCAAATGGTGCGGCCTTTATGCTCGAATGATAACTGTTATTATAAGAAAACTCGATTAATGGCAAATGGTTAGCCCAACCATGTCCAAAATCAATCACGCACGCCCTGAGCATATCTTCTAATGTCTGAATCGTCCTCTCACTCTGACCATCGGTCTGAGGATGATAGGCAGTGCTCATGTCCAATTTGGTGTTGAATGCATTTTGTAGTGACTTCCAGAAATTTGAAGTTAAACGACTATCTCTGTCGGAAATGATGGAGACTGGTGCACCGTGCTTTGAGACTATTTCCTTGACATAAAGTCTGGCGAGTTGGTCCATGGAATAAGTCTCTCTAATCGGTATGAAATGGGCTGATTTGGTGAGACGATCTACTATAACCCAAATAGCGTCGAATCCACCTGAAGTCTTAGGAAGTTTAGTAACAAAGTCCATTGTAATACGCTCCCATTTCCATTGAGGAATCTCTGGCTGTTGAAGTAACCCTGACGGTTTTTGATTCTCGGCTTTCACTTTAGCACACGTAAGACATTTGCTAACATACCTCGCTATCTCTGCTTTCATATCGGGCCACCAATAAAGTTGCTTGAGATCCTGATACATCTTATCAGAACCTGGATGAATAGAGTACTTCGACTTGTGCGACTCATGCATAATCAACTCTCGTACTCCACCATAAAGGGGTATCCAACTTCTGTCCTTGAAGCATAACACTCCATCGGATCTCTTTACAAATCCATTCTCGCTCTCGGGCATACCATAAATCTTCTCGTGTGGTCGGTTTTCTTCTTTGAGTGCTTCAATCTGAGCCTCTAAGATCTTTGATGGTAAAGGTGAAATAATTGTCATTCCCAATGACCTGACCCTCAAAGGTTTGGGTCGTTCTTTCCTGCTAAGAGCGTCAGCTACAACATTAGCTTTTCCCGGGTGATATCGAATCTCACAATCGTAGTCACTAAGCAACTCTAGCCAACAACGTTGCCTCATATTGAGTTCCTTCTGATCAAGTATATGTTGTAAGCTCTTGTGATCGGTAAATACCACACACTTGGTGCCATAAAGATAGTGCCTCCAAATCTTGAGTGCGAAAACTACAGCACCCAATTCCAAATCGTGCGTAGTGTAATTCTTCTCGTGTTTCTTAAGCTGACGTGACGCATAAGCAATCACTTTCTCGTTCTGCATTAACACGGCTCCAAGCCCTTTGTGTGATGCATCGCAATATACCACAAAATTTTCAATTCCTTCTGGTAGTGCTAAAATCGGCGCGCTACAAAGCTTTTGTTTCAACAACTGAAATGCGGACTCTTGCTTATCTCCCCATTCGTACTTTTGATTCTTCTGTGTCAACTTGGTCAGCGGCTTAGCTATCTTGGAAAACCCTTCAATGAACCTCCTGTAATATCCGGCAAGTCCTAAAAATTGGCGAATTTCTGTCGGAGACTTGGGCGTAGCCCAATCTTTAACTGCCTCAATCTTTGCTGGATCAACTTGTAGTCCTTGGCTATCAATGACATGACCAAGAAATTGAACCCTTCGTATCCAAAAATCACACTTAGAAAATTTGGCATACAATTGCTCCTTCTTGAGCAGTTCTAGAATCGTTCTGAGGTGTTCTTCATGCTCTTGCTTACTCTTGGAATAAATTAAGATGTCGTCGATGAATACAATCACAAACTTATCAAGATACGGCTTACACACCCTATTCATGAGGTCCATGAATACCGCAGGTGCGTTAGTTAATCCGAACGGCATCACTTGAAACTCATAGTGTCCATAACGTGTTCTAAATGCGGTCTTCGGGACATCCTCCTCCCGAACTCTAAGCTGATGGTAACCGGACCTCAAATCAATCTTGGAGTAATAACTAGAACCTTGCAACTGGTCGAACAAATCGTCAATCCTAGGGAGTGGATAACGATTCTTCACCGTCAATTTGTTCAGTTCTCGGTAGTCAATACACATCCTGAAAGACCCATCTTTCTTCTTTACAAACAAAACCGGTGCTCCCCAAGGCGAGGAACTCGGTCTAATGAATCCCTTGTCCAGTAATTCTTGTAATTGGTTCGACAACTCTTGCATTTCGGAAGGCGCTAAACGATACGGTGCTCTTGCAACAGGTGCGGCTCCTGGCACTAAGTCGATCTGAAACTCAACTTGACGCGTAGGTGGTAGTCCAGGTAATTCTTCCGGAAAAACCTCGGGAAAGTCCTTAACAATTGGCACATCTCCAAGTCGTTTCTCATCCGACTTCTTCTCAGTGATGTGAGCCAAAAATGCATAACAACCCTTCTTGATGTACTTCACGGTCTTGATGCATGATATGATACTAAGTCTAGTTCCGCTTTGCTCTCCACGAACAACTAATGTCTCCCCATCATAAGGAAGATGAACAACCTTCTCATCGCAAATAATTTTTGCACGGTGACGGGACAACCAATCCATGCCGATGACAATGTCAAAACTACCAAGTTCTACGGGCATAAGATCTATGTTGAATGGATGATTAAGGAAATTGATGGTGCAATTACGGAGAATTGTATTGGTGCTAACTAAAGACCCATTAGCTAGTTCAACTTGAAATGAAATGTCTAGTGCGGTTGGTGTAATGTTGAGTAAAGGTGCAAACGTAAGTGAAACGAAACTTTTATCGGCTCCCGAATCAAATAAAATAGAAGCATAACGATTATTGACAAGGAACGTACCCGTGACAACCTTCGGGTCTTCGCGGACATCATCTCCACCCATGACGTAAGCTCTCCCTCGAGCTATTCCTCCTTGATTCCTTACCTTCGGGCAATTGTTCCTAAAGTGTCCCACTTCTCCACAACTATAACACGTTGGCGGTGGATTCTGATTGATTACCCCAGGAGCAGACCTACATCCATTAGCTTGATGACCAACTTTCCCACAATTTTGACAAGGCCTAGGGCAACCTCCCGGGTTATGATGCGTTTGGCACTTGTTACACTTTGGTAGAGTACCGGAGTAACCTTTCTTTTCTGTAGGACCAGCAGCATAGGCCTTTGCAGTCTCTTGCCTCTTGGGTGGTGGTTGGTTGGCGTTGTTACCTTGGTTGTTATCCCATTTCCTTTTGTTGTTGTTGTTATGGTTGGTGTTGTTTCGGTTATTGGAGTAGTTGTTGTTGTTCCGGTAATTGTTGGTGTTATTGTTGTTGTTACGGTTTCGGTTGGAGTTATTGTTGTTGTTGTTGTTGGCGGGTGTCACTTTCTTCAGAATTTGAGCTATGAGCTTTTGAGACATCCTGATTGCCTCATCAAGGGTTTGCGGATCAAAAGAAATCACGTCACCACGGATGTTTTCGGGCAAGCCACCAATGAAATTCTCAACCAACTTTTCATTATCAGGCACCATAGATGGGCATAGAGCGGCTAACTCTTGGTACCTCCTAATATAAGTCTCGATATCATTCCCCACGGTTACCAGATCATAAAACTCTACCTCTAACTTCTTCACTTCGGTTCGTGGGCAAAACTTCTTAGTTACCAACTTTTTGAACTCGTCCCATGTGACCTTGTAAGCATTCTCCATCCCTATGGGCTTCGCGTAAGAGTTCCACCACGATAAGGCTTGATCACGGAGTGTACTAACGGCAAACTTTACCTTGGAATCGTCCGGACAGTTGCATAAGATAAACACGGATTCAGTATGTTCGAACCATCGAACCATGGCAGTAGCCCCTTCAGTACCCTTATACAAAGTAGGATCTCCACTCTTGAAATCCTTGTACGTACATTTCTTTCCATTAGTCCCGTTGCTAGCTTCTCCCGATGTTTCAATCCGAGAAGCATCTTCGGCAGCTCTTGCGGCAACAGCGGCTCTTTCAATCTCTAGAGCTTCGGCTATACTATCCCTAACGAGTTTCCTGATAGCAGCTTGAGTCATATCTGGGGTAGCCGTTGCAGCGGCCTTGGATCTTGTTTTCCTAGGTGCCATAATTCTGGTACATCACAACAGAATACATCAACCACAATCATACTAGAAATGATTATCGCACAAAATATATACAATGAAATCACGATGAGAACAACCACAACATGAAATTTCATAGAATAATCACAACACATGAATATCATACATGAAAATTTCGGCCTACGTGGACCGATATCATAATAGCACAACCAAATCCTACATAGTAGAGTCATACTTGATACATTTTGTTTGTACTACAACCAAAAGACAACAAGTTCATAACTATGTCCCACACCCCGGGACTAGGATAATAACAGTACAAGCTACATGATAAAGTCTAACACTAAGCACTCCCTGGTGCTCCACCTGGTCCACCTGGTCCACGCTTCCAAGTTTTGACCACTTTGGCCATGGAAATAGCAACCTTCTCCAGCTGCTCCACTCGCAACTGAAGATCGGTCTCTCTGCTCTGTGATGCAGTCAAAGCAGCTCTAACTGATGCCAACTCAATAGCCTGGCGGCGAAGCTCCTCCTGAGTCTGCTCGGCTCTGTCCCTAATCTCGGGTAACTCATCCCTCAACTGGTCAATCAACTCCTGATGCGCTAGTTGACGTGTCTCCAGTCCATGATAAGTCACATCAATAGAAACTCTACCCTGAACCAAATCCTCTACATCCTCCTCAACCACATCTAGTCGAGGCGCAAGGATCTCATCTACTCGGTAACTCAATCTAGCTAACTGCCCCTGCTGATCAGTCAGCTGGGCATCCAAGGTAAGAGCAGTGGGTACCCTCGCAGCAGCAGCCCGCGAGCTCTCTCCAATGTGGTAATGTGCAGGTGGTGGTAAATCTGAAATCTGAGTAGTGGGTAAGGCTGGGGTGGTGCATCTTGCACGCTTTTTAGGCGGCAAGGATAGAGCAGGTGAAGGAGTGGTAGCAGGTGTAGTAGTGGGTAAATCTGATGATGGTGGTAGTGTAGGAATGGCTGGTGTCCTGAATGTAGTGGTAACACGACGTACGCTCTTACGAGCACCAATGATCGTCTTGCGACGAGGAAACATAAGAACAGGTTCGGCTGGAACTGATGAAGTATGGGATGATGACTCTGTCAGAGGGCGGGTAACAAGAGGTGGTGCAATGGGTGAAATCTGAGGAGTAGGAGCAACCTCATCCTCGTAGAAAGCCTCGGTATCCTGTGCCAGAGGTGGTGAAAATGGTGCAGGCTGAACAGGTGTAACCATGGGTATAGTGGAAGACATAGCGTCCTCAATGTCCACATCGGAAAGTATGATAATCGGGCGGGAGTTAGAAGACATATCTCTTGGGAAACAATGCAAAATGAAATGAATAACTCATGTAATGAAACTCATAAATAATAAATATGCACTTATGATGAAATGATAAGACGCTACCGTTGGGGTAGTTATAGTCTAGGGTATGAGGACAACCTAGTTCGCTATAACCATTGCTCTGGTACCAATCTGTCACACCCTGAATTTACCTGTTAATGGCAGCGGATATGAATACCTTGGTGTGACTTTCATGGCGTCTCATACAATGGATATATTGAACGACCTAAAGTGTCGTTTTGAAAATACACGTTTGATCATAATTAAAATCAGAGTTTACAAAACGTAGGTCCCAAATGATGTTGCAAGTTTATAACAAAACCATAGTAGATCAAACGTTACATAAGTGCATGAAAATGAGTGATGCAAGTCGACCCCGCGACTCCAAAATAGCCAAATGCATGTCCACACGCTAGCTAATTACCTGAAAATACATTGCTAAAAACGGTCAACATAAAGTTGGTGAGAGATCATAGGTTTAATAAAATGAAGGTATACGATAGCCACAAGTATAAAGTGTATGACATAAGTCACATAAAAATGGTGTACAATAGACTTAAGCTCATGACCCCGAAACTATGACTGAATCTGTGGTGCCCCTCAGAGTGTTTTGCCAGGCACTCTAATAAAAAGACATGAAATGCATCCGCTATCGGTTGTTGGTCAAGCCAACACGGATGGAGGCGTCACCCTCGATAGATCTATCCACTCACTCTCGCTTACAGGTAAATTAACGGTTCATGATATAGGGGACTTTCATATGGCAACAAGGTAACTTAATCTATGTACAAGGAATTTGATACTAGGGCTCGCATATAAAAATGGTTGCAATGTATTCTCCCCCGTGGGATTTGAAATGAAATAATAAATTGAAAAACGGGGCTATGAAAACTCACCTCGAGTGATGGTACAACAATGTTATGAGATCGGAATACTTGGAATAACAAGGCGCGAACACTAGCCGCTACCTAAAATGAATATGCATAATCTACTTAGATTATGAGGCAATGTAGTGCATGTACATGTATATGTAACCTATACCACTCGTACTTTGAAAATAATAGTTATCGTTAACATGTAAAGTTCTTCCAAAACTTGATATAAATATGTTAACTTGTTTCGTCAAAACTAGTCATGTAATAAAGTGTATAAAACGTTCGTGTTAGTATCGGCGTTTTGAAAACATGAAATGTAATATGATAGTCGTGTTAATAAGTCTTTGATCGTACGCGTTCCAACGGGTAAGAATTACGGTTCTCCATAGTCGTTACACGAAAAATATAGTTTCTAGTACGTAAACATTTTCTAGTTAAAAAGCTGTCAAAATGAAAGGTATATTATCGATGTTTAAACGCGTGTATCTTGTTCGTTATTAGCTCGTTTTCGACGTTCTTTATATCCGTGGGTTCGTATAAACATGTACTAATATATTTTCAGTAGCTCGGTCATCTAGGTCGCGTTAAACGCCTCAGTTTGTCCGCCGAATGTTACCAAACAGCATGCAGTTTTTCCGGAAAATAGTTTTCGTCGTTAAACTTGTAAAAATCATATCTCCTTCGTTATTAACTCGTTTTTATCCCCGTTTTCGGCCACGGCTTCGTCTCGGAATGTATTTTCTAAATATTTGGCCAAAAATTATCTCACACCTACTGATTTTCCCACGTTTCACTTTTAAGGACAGTAGGTTATGTATACTTGTTAAAACTTGATTTTCTAGTTAGTAACTTGTCCAAAAATGTCACAAACCACAACCAATCATTCTAAAACTTACCATATATCTTTTTAAGGTGTCAAGGGTCCTAAACATCATCATCCATGTAGATCTAACAAGGATCTAAGTATAAAACACATCTAGGGCTCATAAGTTGCAAAAGGTTTAAAAAGGAGTGGTATAGCTAACATATACTTGCAAATCTTGTACAAAAATGATATAAACATTATATTAACTTGGAAAAATTATGAAAATGGGTGTTGACAACTTACTTGAAGTATTAGTGGAGTTTTGATGGTGAAAACCTAAGTAATCCTTGAGTTTGTATTGCAAAACCCTTATAGGAATACTAGTATAACTTGTTTATGGATTGATCTTGAAAGTTTGATGTTTTCTTCCTCTTGTTCTTGTTATGCCGAACACACACACACACATATAGAGATGAGAGAGTTTTTCTTGAGATATTATCTAAAATGAAGTGTATTAGGGAAGTTAAGTGTATATATTTAGACAAGATATGATGGGCATTAATTGAGATGGGAAGTTAGCAACTCTTGATGTGTTTTGGGGGCTCATGGCCGGCGCACAAAGGACAAGGGGGGGGGGGGGGGCCTCTTGATTAAACCATGTGTTGATTTTGTATGTTTAAGTGTAATTAAATTAGTTTTAGGTGTAACCGGGTACCGTGTTTGCTAGAAATAAAATTTAACGGAGTTAGTCGGGACTTGACGAAGTCATAAAAATTACAAAAATATGTTGGGTACAAATATTGGGTGTTCGGGTAATTATTGTTCAGTTTTTACGAAAACCGTCGTAATTATATTAAATGTACGATATGAATTAAATAAATTCGCAAAATACCGGGTAAATGAATTTTATAATTTTCTTGATGTTAAAATGAGTATAAAAATATGTCGGGACCATCGTGGGGATTGTCGGACGTGTTAGTCACATTTATCGATCGCACGTTAACGTTTTAATTAAAAGTAATTATACGTAAAACGTCGAATGTAACAAAAATATTAATTTGATAAACCTACGAGTGGAATAGTATGAAAATGTAAATATGATGATATGCAGACTATTACTAGTCCGTATGCAATGATCCTACTGATGATGCATAAATTTTGCAGCTAACCCAAACCGGTTACGCTGAAATGAATGATGAATGATGGACATGAATGGTGATTTGTCGAGGTTAGGAAAGTGACCTGAAATTACGGGTTGTGACATCTGGTGCTAAGGCACAAGGAAATATGGGTGATGTAACTGATGCTAAAGAGCCCTCGGAATCTGAATCCGGTGATATGCTAAAATGCGTGACGAATGACATGGTACTGTAATAACCCGTAAATAGTAAAAGTAAGTAATCATTACCATCAAGGGAGCATAAATCTATTGTGCGAAGATTAGGATAAAGTAATCTTAATAAGTAATGTACTGAGCGCGGTAGCAAGCAGGCACGGAGGGCGTAAAGTAATATAGTGTAAAATTTTGAAAGTGTAGTTATAGTTCAATGTTTGAAAACATTTGGTTCTCTATAACTATAGCTCCTATGCCAATCTGTAACACCCCTTAAATTATGAGATAACAACGGAAGACTAATCGTGGTATTACTTTGAGGATCGAAGTCATAATCATAGAAAACGGCTTGAAAGAGACGTTTTGAAAATATAGGTCCTTATTATAAATTCAGTTACAAAAGTTTCATATCAGAGTGATGAAATCCTTAAAGGAAATAGTGTTTTAAACTGAATTACACATTTTATTTTACACCATAATAAAGATAAGTCATAGCCCGCTCTATGCCCTTGCTTCTCCGCTAATTACCTGAGATAAGCATGCTAAAAAGTCAACAAAAATGTTGAGTGAAATCATAGAGTTTGAAATTTAATAATCAGTTCGATACACAAGTAAGACTGTATTGGGAATACAATCAGTTGAAAAGTTGATATTGCAGTATATATATTGCCCTAAGTCTCATGACACACAAAACGTTAACAAAATACCGTAAAACGGAGGTGTTCACATCAAATCAATGATGGAATTATGGCCCTCGAGTAATAGGTGATTTGCCAATTCCTATTTTTCTCAAATATAGTGCATTACAACTAATACGACTAGCAACTAAGGCATTTCATTCAGTATTAGTGGAATAGGTTGTCAACCTCTAATAGATCTATTCACTATATTCACATTCACTTACTAGTGATTAATGGCTCATGATAGAGGGTCTTGTGGCAATATGGTAACTTAGGCATATATCAAGTCAGATAAAGCATACATAAAAATATTTGTGATCTGTTTATAGCATGTATCTCCCTCACGAAGTATAAAGTTGTTAAATAAGTAAAAGTGAAGCTATGGCTCACCTTAAGTGATACTGGTGATGGTGAAAAAGTAAGTTCATGTGAGATTATAGTAACGGCTTCAAAACAAAACCTGATAAATAGTAAAGTCTAAGAATCTGAACAACTACGAATGGTGGATGTGAAACGAGTAACGAATAACGATTTGATCGTTAAAGTGAGTGTGTAATATGCTTAAAATGCCTAAAGTTTAAAAATAATTACATATAATATTATCTTGTTTTTATGTCATTTAATCCAATAATAACATTTCCTCGAAAGTGGTAAAATAAAATGTGAAGTTAAACCGTTCAAAATATCGTTATATAAATATGACGTAACTTTAAATAATAAGTAAATGAAATATACAAAAATGCACGTGACGTGATGGGATAACGTAGAATGGAAAATAAAATAAGAATGTCAAATATAATCTGTTGGTCCTTGTCCTTTTTCAGTTTTTACACTTTTTACCCTAACGGCATTAGCGTTGCACCGTTAGTCCTTGGTTATGTATAAGTTGCATTTATAGTCCACTACTTGTCCAAATTTACATTCTGAGCTTGGAATTAAATAATATAACAATTTTCACCTTTAAGTTTTTGTTTTTACATTTTCAGTCCCTATTTTAGACGGTTGGCAGTTTTGGCCCTTTTAAGTGAATTTGAATTGCATTTTTAGTCCAAATGTGCAAAAAAATTGTGGAAAAAGTATACGAATTTTTCTGAGGCATATTCAAGCTTATTAAAGCTTACTTTAACAGCTTATATGGCAAAGAGCTTATTGTTTCTATGATTGGGCTTTTAATGAGCCATTTTCAAAGCCCATTAACGTTTTAAAAACCGTAAGCTTTGAGACGAGTTGGGCTCATCCATAAGCTCATTTTTAACGTTCTATTTTCATATCAAAAGACCTAGATAAGCTAGCTTATAACAATTGCTTAAAATTTGATTAATGGGCTTAACAGCCCACATCGTGTTTTGGTTAACAGTTTCTGAAAGAATTTTGCACTTCACTTTGATCGATTTTGAGGGTCTACATGTGCTCGTTTTTACAAGTTATTTATACGAAAGTTGTAGCTAGTAATGAGGTCTAATAGATCGTGTAAAAGTATAGCATGCTCGTTAAGTCAAGTTTTAAGATATATGGTCGTTTTTAAGGTGACATTGGCGTATTTTTCTGAGTAAAACACTTAGAAATATTCTAAGTGTTTTCAATTTTATTTTACGTTTTAAGGTGACATTGGTCGTTTTTATCGTGATTACGTTAAAATAATATAATAAGAAAATTTTCAAATTTTCCCGCAAAAATTGAAATCAGTAAACAGTAACTGAGGTTAATATTGATTAACGGTTATAATTACAATGGAATTTTATAGTGTATTACATCATTCGCAATGACAATAAACAAGAGTCAAGGTCAATCGCTTTCAAAAGTCGGATTGTATCTGTTACGTCCTGTTTTCATATACGGACAGCTATATGTGGCTCTTTCACGTGTCAAGAGCAAAAAAGGTTTGAAGGTTGTTATTTCAGATGCGGATGGTAACCTATCAAACACTACTATAAATGTTGTATAAAAAAAAGTTCTTCAAGGTCTATAATCAAACGTTCACTAGGTATGTACAACATAGAAATGACGTGTTTCGTGGCATTTTTCTTATTTTCACTTATTATAAATCACAAAAATCTTTTACTTACGTTTCTTTTTTACTTATTAGGTGTTCATGGAATGGACCTTTTGTGCAAATGTTAGAATGTTTACCACATGAATTTGTTTCTCAAGACAAACATATTCGAGATCAAGAGACAATCAACATTTATTACACACATATTTACAAGCATTGTATTTTATACTTTCAGTCACTTATAACTTATTTTTCGGTTAAAAGAAAATATTATAACGTTTACGTTCGTTGTTCTTTCTCACTATTCACGTACTTACCTTTTCTTGCACAAAAACCATCTAAAATATCCACAGGTCTATAAACTGGTTAACTACCTGACATGTCTAAAACAAGAGAAAATTACTGTAGAGCCCATTCACAACCTGACATGTCTCAATTTACCCAAGCTTTTTCAATTTATCCAAAATGCCCATTGATCTTGCGTTCATCTTGACGCAAGGTACGCAAGATGAGTTGTTTGCATCGTAGCCGTCCAAAAAGCGTCCAAAAAAAAAAAAAAGTTTAAAAAACATCTCGCGCATGAAATTACGCAAGATGTTCACTTTTACGCAAGATGCAAAAATATATATATAATAACATCCCGCGTAATTAGCTACGTTACGCAAGATGCAATTATTGAAATATATGAAAATTTTACGCAAATGATACAAATTATTGAAATATATGAAAGTTTCTTGTATGTTTGCTGTCGGTGAACATATATTAAACCCTAATTAGAGTTTTGTTAAAATAAGTCTAAAAAAAATGAAACCCTAGTTTGATGATATTTACACCTTCAAGAATGATCTCAATTAATCATAACCACACATACTAGTTTTCTCACATCGACATAAATAATACATCCGGGCCATGTTACACCTAACTGCTTGAAAAAAGCGTTCCATATTTTTCTCATCCCATCTTGGTGAAAAGCTTTTTGTCACAAACTGATGTAAGAGCCAACAAGTGATGACTCCACAATCTGAGGAATTCTGTTGCTACGGGCATGAAAAAAGTGGGTCGTTGTAGAAATATGTAAAATTGTAGTGTCTCCGCCCTGTTCGTGTAAAGTGTCCCAACTCTTCTAAACAGGTGTTGAAATGGCAAGTCCATTCTTCTAGATAGTTTCTTAAAAATCCACAACGATCAGTACTGTGCAGAGAGGCAAGAACCAACAAACTGGATTAGCTTAGGTTAATAATCAAAGTTACTGAACCAACAAACATACAAGAAACTTTCATATATTTCAATAATTTGTATCTTGTGTAAAATTTTCATATATTTCAATAATTGCATCTTGCGTAAAAGGTTAACATTTTGCGTAGCTAATTACACGGGATGTTATTATATATATTTTTTTGCATCTTGCGTAAAAGTGAACATCTTGCGTAATTTCATGCGCGGGATGTTTTTTAAACTTTTTTTTTTTTTGACGTTTTTTGGACGGCTACGATGCAAACAACTCATCTTGCGTACCTTGCATCAAGATGAACGCAAGATCAATGGGCATTTTGGATAAATTGAAAAAGCTTGAGCAAATTGAGACATGTCAGGTTGTGAATAGGCTCTACAGTAATTTTCTCGTAAAACAAAACTATACTCTTATTTCTCTTGTGATATGAAACACCCCCAAATTCTGCCTTCCTATTTATTTCTACAGCTTTACCTTGGAGAAAATTGTATCGAGTTTTTTGTTTGAACATAGTAGTTTGAAAACAAATATACATAACACTTGTACTTTTAAAGATAATTACAACATAAACCATTTTTCATGTTTTCGTCTTTCACAACCATAAAATCTATCCTATACATTTAAAGTCAGCAAGTTTGAGACTGTCTTTTAGGCTTACGTCTCGTTAATTGATTTTTAACAAGCTTAATTTGTATCTGTACATGATCAATAATATAGTTAAACGTAAAAGAGATAAGTATCTAAAAACACCAAATGATAACACATATCATTTTAAAATTTGATATTACGTAGCAAAATAGTTACCTAACCACGTGATTCTATACTAGCATTTGATAGAACAAATTAAAAATAGTATACATCTCTATAGTTGCATAAACGTGTTTTAGAACTTATAAATTTTGATTCAACAACTATCTTATCACGGTCGTTATAAATTTTAGAACTTATACATCTCCATAGCTGCATAAACGTGTTTTAGAACTTATGTATTTCTATGATATCGATTGATGAATGATGATAAAATTAAGCTTGTTGTTATCTTAATATAATAAAACGAGAAATGAGTCCGAATCTTGGTCACTTTGAAGGCGCATATCATATTCTATGAAAAATAATGTATGTTGTAATTATCTTTAAAACTACTAGAGTCATGTATATATATTTTCAAATCACTATAGTCAAACAAAGAACTCAAATTGTATCAAATAGGAACCGACTGTTTCATAATATTAATTACCAAAAAAGTAAAACTACTACTATTAAAAATCGTTATATATATATATGACTAACTAAAACTACATACACCTGTTTCTTGAACATTTTGCATTAGCACAATATATATATATATATATATATATATATATATATATATATATATATATATATATATATATATATATATATATATATATATAAAAAACTGAAACAACTATTTTTTTTTAGATAGTGAGAGTATGTATTAATAGTAAAAAGAAACTTACGGCTCTTTTATGAAGGTAGTCTAAACTACGTTGCAAACCGAAAGCCCTTCCATCGGTACCAGTGATATGCTGAGGTGGATGATGACAGATTATCAACATGATACTTGCTGTATGTTTACAAGTTCGAGTATTGAATGATAATATTATAATGATAGCGAAAAAATCACTAGAGGAAAAGTAGGAGAGGTATAGTAGTTTAAGAAGAGAGGCGTTGAGACTAAAGGGTAGATTTTTCAAAGAAATGGAGTAGTTTATATAAAGAAGAAAAAAAAGCTCTACGTAAACAGGTGTTCAAGAGTCCCGATGTACGAGTCATGTGTGGTCGCATAGAACAGTAAATGCACATACCAAGACATGCATACTGATTTGACTAGACTCTTTAATTACAGTGACCAACAATACACTTTTGTTTCGTTGGTGTTTTAGTTTCGTTTTTTGGGAAAAAAAAAAGAAAAAAAGTAGATATATTAGTAACGCATGATAGTAATGATGAAAGGTAAAATCAAAAAAATACTCTATACACTAGTACTCTCTTCGTCTCAATTTTATTGTCACATTTTCTTTTTTCGTCTGTCTTAAAATTATTGTCACATACTATAAATAGAAAGTGAATAGGTAGTGAAGTTTGGTAAAGTTACTATATTACCCTTGGTTGAAATTAATATTGCAAACTTTAAAGAAGTGTTAATTAATTGATTAAGGGTAAACTTGTCATTTGGCAAAAAAGTAAGAGAGAGAAAGTAGTGATAGTGATATTTTTCTAAAAAAATGTGTTTTTTGTCTTGTGACAATAATTTTAAGACAGAGGGAGTATATCATTTGAAACTCTTTTTTTTTTTTTCTCTACTTAAAAAGCTTATTATTTATACAACATATAAAATATTTTAAATCTTCTCACTTAGTTTTTTAAGATTTTTATAAATAAATTTTAAGCAATCACAAATCATTAGCAGGGTACCTGCGCGTTGCGGCGGCGGGTACTCTGAAATAAAATTTTTCGGTGAATCATGTATTTTAGTTTATTATGTTCTTTTTGACAATAAATTTATAGATATCAAGAATTTCGTATAGCCCGTGCCCGTTCGGGCTCGAGCCCGTTTGGCCTGCGCCCGTTCGGGCTCAAGCCCATTTGGCCTGCGCCCGTTCGGGCTCAAGCCCATTTGGCCCGTTACCCGTTCGGGCTTGAATATTTGTATAATGTGCTTTATTATTTGTATTAGTGAAATTTAATGCAGGAATTGTGTTTAATTTTGTTGTACAATATGCTTGATAATTTGTATTTCTTGTGTAAGGGGTGTTTTAATAACTGTATTAATTGTATTTATTGACCAATTAATTAATTGACTACATTAAATAGCATTAATGTGGTGTTTTATTGTACAATATGCTTCTTGTCTTGTACGTCTGAAAATTATATACATTAAAGTGTTGTACAATATATTTCTTTTCTTTTAAGTAGTAGTCATTATAGTCATTAATAACATTGACCACTTTAATAGCATTAATGTTGTAAGTCTGAAAATTACACCATGCTTATTTTGTTGTACATTATGCTTATTTTGTTGTAAGTCTGAAAATTGTGTGCATTAAAGTGTTGTAAACCATGCTTAATTTCTTGTAAGTCTTAAAATTTTGGAGAGAGAGTGTTTCCTCTATTATATGTAGTATAGATTAAGCAATATGTAATACACTAAGAGCACTTCCAATGGTTAACGCATCAAGTGCGTTAAACCTTAACTTTCACCGTGTTAAGGTGTGTTAACCATTGGAAGGAGGTGCGTTAACCCCTTAACGCCGAGTTAAGGTATGCATTTTTTGTGTGTTAAGGTTTAACACGGTGTGCTAACCATTAGACCTTGGTGTGTTAAGGTGTGTTAATGTTTAACACGGTGTGTTAACCAATGGAACTTGGTGTGTTAAGGTGAGTTAAAGGTGAGTTAAGGGTGAATTATGATTGTGGGTTTTTTTTTTTAGTTAAAGGTGAAATGGTTAAAACTGACGTGACAGTGTGTTAAAGTTTAACTCCGAACACATATGAAAAGTTACCACTGGAAGTGCTCTAACTCCGAACACATATGAAAATTTGTCTGGTCAATGTATAACTAATTATATTATTAAAACACCATTAAATAAAAAAATACAAGCTATTAAACTAATTATACAAGCCGGTATAACACAATATATTCTCATTTTCAATGAAAAAATAGTATTAAATCAATAGAGTTTCAAAATGTATACTAAATTACAATGTCGAAAAATATTATTAAATTGTAAGAGTGTCTCGATAACCATCATATACATCTTTTAAATTTTTTTGATAAACTTACCATAAAAACAAAAAAACTGTGTTTTTATAAAAAATCGGACTATTTTTTCAAAATAAATGATGCAAAGATACAAAGTGCTAAGTCTTAACTTATATGATTTAATACATTTTACACATATCTTTACAACATATAAAGCATTTAGACATTCTCTCATAATTTTTTTTAGATTTCGATAAATAAATTTTAAGCAATTACGTATCACTTAGCACTATGTCCGCAGATAATACACCAACACATAAAAAAAGTTGACTAGTCAACATATAATTATACTATATAACATTCATTGAAGTGGAACTTAGAGCCGACACTGTTCCGAAGCCGCCGATTGGGTGGTCGGCTTGAGGGAGTGGGGCGGCTTGGGTGTACTATGGAGCCACGGCTCGAGCCGGAACTGTTCACACGCCGAGCCGAGCCTAGCCGACAGCTAAAATGGATTAAAATATTGGTTAGTGGGTTTCTTAGTAGGGTTTTACATTTTACTTAGGTAGGCAGTTAATTGTGAGGATTTGTTGCATGTTGTACACTTGTGTTCTATTATCGGTTCTACATGTTTTTATACCAAAAACCAAATCTGATTATTCATTTGTTTGGATTTTTGTACCAAAATCGGACACACACACAAGCGGTGCACGTAAGAAAATTAGGCACGTAATTTATTTTATGTAATTGTTATTTAGGGTTTGTAGATTTAGTTGGTAATAACTTAAATTGTTTTGGGGATTTAGGTTGAAACAATGAGTGGAACGGCTGATTATGCTTGATATATCATTAAAGTTGGCTAAAAAAGTTAATCGAGATGTTAGGGTTTTTGTTCACCATCCGTGCATTTTGTTTTGAGTCAAAGTTATTAAGTTTAGTCTTCTTGATTTTGCATGTAAGTTACTTTAGACATACAGAAGGAACCCATTTATGAACAACACTGTATATTAATGTTTAGATCTTCGATTATGTGATTTTCTGGTTTTGTAGATGATTTGTACTTGTGAGGTTTGGACATAAATTTTTGGTAGTTATTGTTTGTACCGTGCCTATTATTTCACATCTTATTTCATATGATACGTATATTAATGTTTAGTTTTTCGATTATGTTATTTTCATGTTTTGTAGATGGTTTGGGTTGGTAAGGTTTGAAACTATTTTGAGATCGTTTCGCTGCTACGTAAGGTATTTGTTACTTTCTTTCGTGCTTCTTCAGAGGCCATTTCAATTTCAATTTCAATGTCAGATTCGGTTTGGATTAAACGGGAGTTGGTTAGATTTTATAGCATCTCGGTAGTTGTTACTCCATTTATAGTAGAACAACATGCATGAATGAAATTGGAAACGGTCGGTGTCTCCTAAAAACTACTTAGTTGATAGTTGGTTAGTTGGTGAAAGATGAGGAAATGTTTTAACATATCTAATTTACAACAGATATTATGTTTCTTAAAATGTGTGTGAGTAACATCTATGTTTGGTGATATGTTTATTTACATGTTCGTTGAAGGGTTAAGTTGACTAACCTGGGGTTGAGATTGGACCGCGATAATAATTTGCGAATTGATGTGAATACTCAGTGTGTTTCTGTTTTGAGAATACATTAGGTTTTAAATGTTGTTACGGCCTGATTATGTATGCTAGATTAAAAATATAATTTATAGCGTCTCGGCAGCTATTACTATATATATGCCAGAGCACTATATACGGTTGAAATTTGAAACAGCCATCGTATCTGGGAAAATGTTGTTGTGATATGATAGTAGTTTAACTGGTGAAATCTTAGGAAGGTATAAACTTAACTACTTTATTAGATTTTGCTAGTTTTGAATATTTGTAGTTTAACATTATGGTGGGTGATATGTCTATTTGGTTATTCATTGTGGTTTTTGTTGCATTCTATTTTTGATACATTTAGAAGTATGCTTTTCAGCATTATATGTTCCTTATTATCTATTAACTTAATATTGTGCTATTGTAGATTGTTTCACCTGTTTTGGGAGTTAAGGGGAAAACGCTCATGGTTTGTCCTGCTGAGTCTAAACTGAGGCTCCTAAATATGGGACACGAAGTGGCTGGTTCTCTAAATGGTTATTTCAAAAAGGTAACGCTTTTTGTTCAAGCTTTTCAGTTTGAATTTAAATTTAGTTGTGTAGGTTTTATAGCGTGTGTGTTGTTATTAGTGTATTTGTGCTGAAATAACATCTTTGAGTGAAACTGTGAATGACTGTTATATCTATAAAATTGCTGTTGTCCCATCCGTCTAACTATTGAAAGTTGGGCAAAAATTTTCCATTTACTAATTTAGATTAAATTTTCCAAGTTTCTAAGCATTTGTAGGTTACGGTTAGGTTTTATGATGTGTCTATTTACTTGTTCATTGTTGTTTTTATTGCATTGTGGTTTTTAATCACACGGAATGTTTCGTTTGGCCTGCAAATTTGCCACTGCCGGGGTAGGTGAATTGTTCAAGACTGCAGACGCAATTTCTTTTTTTTAAAAGCTAATTGAGTTTCCTAGAAATTTGACGGATTTGTGATGTTTGTTAGTTACAATTGCTGATTATGTTGGTCACAGGCTTATTTGCTTATTCGCCGGGGTTTTGAAATTTGGAACTCGAATGTGTTAAACAGAGAAATGTTTTAAATGGAAACACATTCGAACGTGGTCAGGTTTAAAAACGATGAAATTCTGACATCTCATTTTATCCGTTTGTGTTCAATATCTATTGTGTTGGATATGCAGTTACTGAATCAGAGTGGTCGTGCAAGTTCTCAAAAAATACATAGTTGCAAGTCATGTTAGCTCAGATGTTCTCTGAAAAAATGGTTTATAAAAACTTTTAGACCAAAAGATTAATGTCACAGGTTTCTTTATTGTTAGGTTGTAAATGAAAGACTTCATGTGTGTTTGTCGAGGGAAAAATCGTTGTAAGAATTAAAATTAGTTTTTTGGAAAGAAAAAACATAGAACTGGTGAATATTAAAAATATATAGGTTACTGAGAATTCTCCAAAAAACAAGGTTAATGGTGTAGGTTTCTTTGTGATTGTGTCCTACAATATTCATATGGTAGGGTTTTTACATCTTATATTATATCGCATCCTAGATGCATCGCTGACTCACAACACCTACCTCATTAAGAATTCTATAGTGCATCTCACATAAAATGTGAGTTACTTAATTGTTGAAAGCTGAGAAAATTTTTACCTTAACTAACTTAGATTACATTTTCTAAGTTTATGATTTTTTGTGGGTTACGGTTATGTTTTGTGATATGTCTATTTACCTATTCACTGCGGTTTTTAATGCATTATGGTTTTCAGTAACTCGGAAATTGTCATTTGGACTGCAAACCCAGAATAGGTTAGCGAGAAAAAAAATCCCAAAAAACCACCTTTTCTTCTTAAAGCTAATCGAGAATGCAAGAAATTTTCCAGATATGTGTTGTTTGTAAGTTAAAATAGTTGATTATGTAAGTTAAAATTGTTGATTATGTTGGTGACATGCTTATTTACTTTTTTGCTATGGTTTTGAAATTCGAACCTTAAATGTGTAAAATACAAAGCAACTTCAAGTAGAAAGTCAGTCGAACGTGTTTAAGTTTAGGAATAATAAAAGTCTGCCAAAGTGTTGTGTATGTGTGTGTGCGATATCTATTGTGGCGTGAATCGATATTCTTATACTTTTTCTTTACTGTTGCACGAATCTTGAAAGAAAAGTTCAGTTTCTACAAATTGTAAGGTGGCGCTTAGTTGGAAAACATTTTCTTTCATTTCCTATTTCTTGTTTTGTAGGAAAAGGGAGGGGAGTTTTATTTCCACAAAACAATGGAAAATTTAGAAAACGCATTTAGTTTGAAAAACATGTGTTTGTGTTTTTCATTTTGCAAAACTAAAAAACATGTTTAAGTGTTGTTGTTTTATATCTCAATTCTTTATTCACCTTTGTAATATTATAAAAAACATCTTCAAAACACAAAAACAAATATTATAAACTAACCAACTAAATTATAGAATAACTAAAAAAATATAATACGAGAAAATAAAGAATTAAAAAAATAAATTATAACATCTAATAATATGAAAAATCTTCAAGCGACTATAATTCGAAAACGTAAAATAACTAAAAAATGTTTTTCTTTTTTTTTTACTTTTTCGTCTGTTTTTTATGTTTTTGTCCACCTTTTTACGTTTTCGTCCGTTTTATTACGATTTCGTCTGTTTTTTTACGTTTTCGTCCTTTTTTTACGTTTTCGTACTTTTTTTACGTTTTCGTCCTTTTTTTACGTTTTTCGTCCATTTTTTACGTTTTCGTCCGATTCTTTACGTTTTCGTCCAATTTTTTAGTTTTCGTCCGATTCTTTACGTTTTCGTCGATTCTTTATGTTTTCGTCCGAATTTTTTACGTTTTCGTCCGATTCTTTACGTTTTCGTCGTTTTTACGTTTTCGTCATTTTTTACGTTTTCTGTTCGAATTTTTTACGTTTTGTCTGTTTTTTACGTTTTCGTCCGATTTTTACGTTTTCGTAGATTTTTTTACGTTCGTCTCGATTTTTTACGTTTTCGTCCGTAGTTCTTTACGTTTTCGTCGATTCTATATACAAGTTTCGTTCGATTCTTTAGGCTTAAGAATTGGACAAAAACGTTAAGAATTGGACAAAAACGTAAAAAAACAGACGAAAATGTAAAGAATCAGACGAAAACGTTAAGAATCAGACGAAAACTTAAAAAAACATACGAAAACGTAAAGAATCGTACGAAAACGTAAAGAATCGGACGAAAACGTAAGGAATTGGACGAAAACGTAAAAGGTCGGACGAAAACGTAAAAAAATGGACGAAAACGTAAAGAATCGGACGAAAACGTAAAAAATTCCGACTAAAACATAAAAAAAAGACGAAAACGTAAAGAATCTGACGAAAACGTAAAAAGTCAGACAAAAACGTAAAGAATCGGACGAAAATGTAAAGAATCGGACGAAAACGTAAAGAATCGGACGAAAACGTAAAAATTCAGGCGAAAACGTAAAAAAACAGACGAAAACGTAAAGAATCGGACGAAAACGTAAAGAATCGGACGAAAACGTAAAGAATCGGACGAAAACGTAAAAAAATGGCGTGAGCGAAGCCGGCGAGGGTGGTGATGCTGATGTGGGCTGTGGGAGGGTGGTGTTTGGCGTTAGGGTATGGCTGGAGTGTCTGATTATGTTGTTTTAAGGCAAATAGAGTAGAAATAGGAAATAGGAAAATGGGGGGAAAAATGTTTTGTGGTTTTGTTTATTAGAGTTGGAAATAGAAATTTTGTGTTTTGGAAAATATTTTGTTGGAAAACGCTAATTTGAACGTGATATCTGTTTTCCTTGTTTTCTACAAAATATTTTGTGGAAAACAAGGGTGTTTTCCTCCAACTAAACGCACCCTAAGTGTTGATATTTGCCATTTTTGTTTTGCAGCACCGTATGGATGGTCGCGTCACTCATCGGCTTAGTAATCTCTGTAATAGCAGTTGACAGTTGACACACTGGCTATGGTAGACGCACTTTGTCATGTGTCTTTCAGAGACCGAATGCGGCTTAGCGTTAATAATGGAGCTTCTTTATCAGTGATGGGAATTGTGTTTCCAATCTCCTGCTGCCGCATGGAAGATTTATATGAAAATTCGAAATTCCATAGATCGTTGAGGTAAATGGTTAGGTTGTAGATGATGATGCCAATGATCGCGCCGATTGTGATCAAATGAGAGTAAAGGCATCAAGTAGCAAAATAAATAAATAAATAAATAATAATAACGTGGTACGCGACACTCTCGCTGACATTTGTTCTCGGTCCGGGATCTCGGCTCGTAAAGAGGTTGACATCGGTCTTTGTAGAGAAAGGGACAAAAACTTACGTCCAACTGATATATTGCTATATTCTTGGGACAGTGGGCAAGATGTTTGTGTCGATTTGATAGGGTCGTATATTTTGATGCAAACTAGTATGGTTGATTTTGTGCCAGGACGAGTGGTGTTTGAAGCAGCACAACGCAAACGCGTCAAGTATGAGACCAAGTGTGCCGATATTGGATATGGATTTCTCCCCTTCTCATTCTCTTCCTTTGGGGAACTTGGCAAGGATGCGGTGGCCCTACTGACACGGATCCGAAAGTTCTCTGTGACTCAGGACATTGGAGCGCGTGCCGCTGCTCATATTTTTAGTAGGATTAGCTTTGCAATAACTAGAGGAGTGGGGGCCCAGTTAGTATCTCGGCTCCCCTCTAATTTCTTGTAGATCCTACGAGTTTCTAATAAAGTGATGTTTATAATAATAAAAAATATTAAATAATAATAATAATAACAATAACTGCAATGCAACTTCGACTAAAGGCATCAAGTAGCAATCTTACTAATTACGCAAGAATTCTTGTCAATCGACTCATATATTGAGAATAAAAGGACGCCTACCATAAAAAAATGGTAAGTGTTCTTTTATTCTCAAGATCGAAATACATCTAGGATCATCATCATCTTTTTTGACTCTTTTAATTTCATCCGAAACACGTTTTCTTTTTGACAGAGATAGTTTCATTAGATTACAATCACCGTGCTCATCATAGTTATCACCATCCTCATCATCATTTATCTCAATGATCTTTTGAATCTTTGGTTCTTAATGATGTATCTAATAACTTTCTTCAATATAGCTTTGTGATTGAGTTTATAGTTTTTTGTACTTTGTGTTTATGATATTCAGATTGTTAGAGATCAGGAGATGTAACCTATATTGGTTGTCTCAAAAGGTTTTAGTTATATTGGTTATGGTTGTGATGTCACTTTTGTTAATACAACAAGGCTTATCTAAACTGAGAAACTTAACATAGCAAACTCCATTTAATTTTTTGCGGATTTAAGCTTCAAATACATACAATAATACCATATACAAATGATTCGCCGCAATACGCGAGTTAAAATCCTCGTTAATTAAATTATTAAAACGCCCTCTAAATAAATAAATAAAAAGTTATTAAGCTTTTTATTTCATATAATTTTAAAATAATAATTATTATACTCCGTTACTCTATATGATTTCTTGAAAAAAATAGATTTTTTTTTTAAGTACCATTTTACTTGTATCTTCTACTTACTTGAGATAAATATAATAAACATGTTAATAATTCATACAAGTGCAAAAAAAAACTTATAAGGTGTATTTTTATAGAACTAAATTTTCTTAGCATGGTATAAATGATATTTAAAATTCATATTGTATTTTTATTTAAAAATAATTTGTGACTACAGGTCATTGTGAGCTACTTTAACCTCATACCTTTATAATATACCGGTTACCGCCTCTGTCTTGTCACAACATGACATGGGTAATATACAGTTACTATATGAGTTACCTTGTTATTACTTAAAATTATTTAAAACTAAAATTATCGTCACCCGTAAAGTTATTGTATCGAAAAAATAGACCTGAAAAATATTTCTCGTTGAAAAATTTAATTGCGTGGTACATGCTGCCGCAACGTGCGAGTACCCTTCTAGTGCTTAACAATGATATAGTCAAGGGTTTTGACCGTACAATAGACACATACTTTCCAAAATGTCCCGATATGGTACGTGTACTTTTTTTCGTGCCAATATGGTACGTGTACTTTCGTTTTTGTGCTAATATGGCGACTTTTTGACCGGATACCGGTTAAACCGGCTACCAATTGCCCAAATTGTGACGTGGTTTTTATATTTGGTTTTTTTATTATTTTTAATACTGACGTGGAAATATATACATAATATATACACTTATCTAACCGTTTTCCCCCCAAAATCGTTTTCCCCCAAATCGTTTCCCCCAAATCAACCAAAACCCTAATTTATGTAACTTCAAAATTAACACAAACCATGAAGAGGATATCCTTTATTATTCATCATGAAGGCATGTTTACCTATGATCCATTGGCGTACGCCAATGGATCTTTTGATATTGTTGAGAATGCCGATTTGTGTAAGTGCAACCACGCAAAGCTGTTGAAGATAGTCACAGAATGTTGCTTGTTTCCCGTTTATGGTATGTATTTCTTTGCTCCTAAACAAGATTTGGGTACACATTTGAAACCTTTAAGGAATGATAGTGAGTTAGCAAATTTTGTAGTTCGTCACATTAGCTTTAACACCCCGACAATGGTTGCAAGGTAGAACTGTATGTTGAACATCATGGTTATGATGTTTTAGAAGATGCCCATATAGATACTAGTGTTGAAGCAGACGATGATGGATTTGATGATGAACTTGAATTACAAAACATATCAGAATATGTTGGACCAGAACACGTAGGTGAAGAAGATGTGGTGATTCCAAAGATAGTCATTAATGACCATTTTCTAAACAAGTTAGTTGCTGGTAAGTACATTAGGGATGATGTTAGTAGTTCTGCTAACTTAGGTGAAAGTTCTGCTAACTTAGGTACAAATGCTAGTACTTCTAGGGAAGATGAAGCTGAGCAAAGAGAAGTTGATGACAGATTTAAGGTGAAAGAAGGGTATTCATATCCTGTTTTTGATCCTAATGTACCATGGGATCAAATGACGCCATTATTGGGTATGAAATTTGAGCACCCAGGCCAGCTTAAAGAATGTTTGATTAACTATGGGGTAAAACATGAATATCAGTTATGGTTTAGGAGGAATGATTATAGACATGTAGCAGTTTTGTGTGGAAGAAGGTAGGTGTTTTAGCCAGAAAGGTAAACAAAAGGTTGATGAGGACATAGGTACACCTAGCGACAAGCAATCCAAGTCACCTAAGTCTAAGTATAAGACTAAGTCTAAGTCTAAGTCTAAGTCTAAGACCAAGACAACTAAGAAAGCTGATTCACCTAAGTCTAAGTCACCTAAGACACCTCACAGTTCACAAGCAGGTTGTTCATTTAGATTATGGGCAGGATGGATGCAAAATGAGGCAACTTTCCAAATCAAAACATTGATTCCTACTCACTCATGCTCAAGAAATTATGATTCGGGGTCATTGGTTACTTACAAGTGGCTAGCAAAACAGTTTGCAAATGAGGTTGTAAGAAATCATAAGATAAGTTTTAGGCAGATGAAAACAGATGCTAAAGAGAGGTTTAGGATTAATTTAAGTGTTGGAATCTATAAAAGGGCAAAGCAGAGGGCAGTTTATGATCATGAAGGAGGACTGAAAGATCACTATGCAAGGCTATGTGATTACAGAGAACAGATCTTGTTAACCAATCATGGTTCTTCTGTTCACTTAGATGTGGACACTAGGGATGATGGGAAAACTCAGTTCAACAGGATGTATATTTGCTTCAAAGGTATAATTTTTTTCAAGTTTAATAACAATTTAACACTTTTATGCATTGTTTGTAGTTTAACACTTTTTTTAGTCCATAGCTATGAAAGAAGGATGGGTATCATGCAGAAGAGTCATTGGTCTGGATGGTTGTTTCTTGGCTGCCACTTGCAGAGGTGAGTTGTTAACAGCCATGGGAAGAAATGCAAACAACTAGATGTTTCCCATAGCTTGGGCAGTGGTAAACATTGAAAACAGTGAGAATTGGATCTGGTTTATTAATCACTTATCTCAAGACTTTAACCTTGCAATTGGAGCATACTTGACAATCATTTCAGATGGGCATAAGGTAATTTATATGACACTTCTTAATTATCAACTTGGGCATAACATACTTACTAATATCTTGTGCACAACATTTTACAAGGTCTACTTCAAGCAGTTACAGAACTTCTACCACATGTTGAGCATAGACTGTGTGCAAGGCACATTTATGCTAATTTCAAAAAGAGATGGAATGGATTGCACTACAAGACATATTACATAGATATTCATAGCTATTCATCATAGATAGAAAAGGATATTACATAGATATTGTCATTGTCATTGGGTTATAACCCTTACATAAACAACTACCATGCATCAAAAGATTAATTGTCATTGGGTTATAACCCATACATAAAGAAATACCATCCTTAAGCTAAACAACCAAAAGCTGAATACAAAGATATTAAGCTAAACAACCATGTGTTTTTTTTCTTTGCCCTAATTGTCTGCAACTGGTCCTGATGGCTTTTTGATACCAAAAGTCTTACTTTTTATTGCAGCCCAAGTTTTGTTATTTGCAAGCCCTAAAACTTGGATCCTCTTACCTGCAATTTGTTGACTTTCAACATTTTTGGTAGCTTTTGACTTTTTGGCTTGAGCATTTGCTGTGATTGGTTCAACTGTTTTTGAGCTTGAACCTGTTTTTGCCTTAACAGTGCCATGGTCATCTTCAAAGCTTGAATGGTAGCTAGAAACATAGCTTGATATAGATGATGAGTTAGATCTTGAATCATCAGCAGGATCAACATCGGGAAAGTATGAACTCCAAGATGGTGGAGCCATGAGGTCAGCACTTGAATCACTTGAAATGGTTATCACTTCTGCAACCCAATAATAAATGGATCAGTGTAAGGACCACATTATGATTAGTCATGTAAGGACCACAAAAAATAAGATTTTATTGAATACATGCCTGGTTGATTACCATTTATGTCTCAACCCATTTGACTTTTCTCTTTTGATACATTTGACTTTTCTGTTTTGACCCATTACACTTTAACCAATTAGAACAATTAGAATTTAACCCATTACGCTTTAACCCATTTGAACCATTACACTCTAAACCTATTTGACTTTTCTGTTTTGACCAATAACAGTAACACATTTGACCCATTACACTTTAACCCATTTCAATTGTGTAAACAAACATTAGATATCAAATTAGCATTGCCATTACATTACACCATTTCAACATACAAACTACACAATCCTACCCTTGACAGCACCATTACATAACAATCCTAACATAGACAATACATAACTAAAGCCATTAAACCAAACCCAAAATCCATACCAGCTTAAACTACACAAACCCCACAAAATCCATCCCTAAAACCCTTATCACCAGTTGACTAGGAAATACATCACAAACACGACCACAATAAACACAATAACTGCTTTCTTGTAGCATTCACCAGTGGTTGTTCTCTCATTGAGTTCCAGCTCCAAATTGCGAATTCTTGACCTGTAGGTGTAGTCTTGCACTTGCATCTCTCTCCTTAGTTGTTGGACTTGAGTATAAAGGCTGTGCATCTCATTTCTATAGAAACCATAGCGTATCTCAGGATCAAGAAAGTAGTAGAACCTGCATTGTTTTCCTGAATCCTAAAAGTAACAAAATGGAAACAAAAATTAACTCAAACACAATAAAAAAACCATAAAGATCATTGCTTTTCTTACACTTGGATGATGGCAGTACAATAATCGTCTAGCTGGGTTTGCAGCAGTGCGTGATGTTCTTTCAACCACATGCAACTCACAGAAGCAATGGGTGGGTATAGGTCGAAGCCAATTGGATGAAGAGGAGGATGAATACATTATTTTGGTTATGGAGTTAATTAATTGATTTGGGATTTAGGGTTAGCATTTTTGGTAAAAAAATTAGGGTTAGGCTATGTTTGGCGCGGAGCTTTTTGAGGCAATGAGCGGTGAGAATGAGTTTTTTTATTTTTGATGTTCGTTTGGTAAGGGAGCAATGAGTTGTAGCAATTTTTTAGGAAAGCTTTTTTCTCAATGCTTCCTTTTGAAGCTGTGGATATTTACAAGAGCTGTGGATATTTACAGCTATGTTACCAAACGTTTTTATTTAAAAAACAGCTACTGCTCACGGCTACTGCTCACTGCTACTGCTACTTTTACCAAACACAGCCTTAGTATTTGGGGGAAAAAGAGAATATATAAAAGGGGAAGAGATTGGCAACGGTTATATTTGCTGACTAGGCATGCCACGTCAGCAACAACAATACTAACAGGTAAACAATTCCAAAAGTGGTCATATTAACACGAAAACGAAAGTACACGTACAATATTGGCACGAAAAAAAGTACACGTATCATATCGAGACATTTTAGAAAGTATGTGTCTATTGTACGGACAAAACCCTATAGTCAAGGTAAGAATGTAAGATTGCTTTAGGCGATCATTTATTTTATAATTTTTTCGTGAGTGATGATTGGTTTGTCTTATGTTTAGTTTGTCCCTTTTATCATATGCGTACATCATCGAGGCTTTGTTTTGATCATCAAGCCTTATGTGTTGTTTTGTGGAGTGACGTTTAATATTTGTTGTTGGCCAAAACCATACATGGCTATGTTTACATGACAACAATTCTATAAAAGAAAGAAGAAATATGGGACTAGAAATCTATAGGGTAATTTCTAGCCATAACCCTACAATAATGCATACAAAGAAAAACCCTGGCAATGCTACTCACCTGTCCATAATAAATTAATAAGTGTCTATATTGCAAAACGGGTAGGCCGGGCGGGCACATGTCATGGTTCAAATGAGCTACTGGCTAAACGGACACAGGCTAAACGGGCACAGGCTAAACGGGCACAGGTCAAACGGGCGCATGTTATACGAATCGCTTTAGAAGAGACCCAAAACGACAAAATAAATCCTCAAACGTAACACCTCACTTATATTTAAAAAAATTAAATATATTATATCTATAAGTTTTTCTAAAAAAAAAATTGTAATGTTCTCTAATTGAGAGAAAATATGCACCCGTTTGTGCCCATTTAACTTTCAAATGGGCAATATATACCCATTTCACAAAAAAAAGTGGCTAAATGTGACCAAATCATTTACAAATTTGCCCATTTAGCCAAATTTTTTTAGTTTTAGCACAAATTGACACCTCTAGTTTTGATGTATAAAATAAGTGTCAATTTTATATTTTAACTAATGAAAAGAAATTTTAATAGTGGAGATGATATTTGATTGATGGTTAGCGACTATATTTAGTAGGATATCATAAAAATTTGTGTATTTCGGAAGTGAATATTTATTACAAAAAGTAAACATATACATATACAATTAATTTGGTCGTTGAAATAAAAAGTCAACGTGAAAAAAACTTAGTCAGCTTTCATAGTTTGAAATGGGAGCAAAATGGGGCGCGATAAATTACCTACAAAAATATACGAATGGGAGTCTAATGGCAGAACTAGAAACAAACGAGGTAGTTGGACTTGGCCCCGTGCGTCGTGTTTTTTTTTTTTTTTTCAAGGGTATTATTTGTTCTTGGCAAAAACTATGTTGTTTTGGGTGAATTTGTCGTTTTGATTGCGTTTTATTGTTGGTCAAAAGGCTTGAGCGGTTTTATTCTAAGAGCTCAAAGAGCCATAACGCCCCAACGCCCTTTCGTCCTACATGGCAACATTTTAACGCCGTTGTTGGGCGTTTCCCATACCGAATTGGAGCACGTTGGTTAGGCATTGTAACTTGCGTTGGCAAGGCAACATGCGTTGTAACGCACTCTTAATTAAAAAAAAAAAAAAAAAATCACATCACCCCATCAATTTATTATACAACGGCTAGTTGAGATTTAAAAAATAAATAATAATAATAAATAAATAAAATAAAAGTAACCGTTATTTTCAAACAGTAATATTTCAAAAGAATTTGACAATTTTTATTTTTATTTTTTTTTTATTTTTTATTTTTAAATCCTTATAAATACCCACACCCTATACTTCTATTCTCACCAACAAAAAAAATAACTCATATACTTTTATTCTCACAAAAAAATAAAAATAAAAATAAATAAATAAATAAATAAATAAATAAATAAATAAAGTCGGGACGTGACGATCCAAGTTTTTTGAACTTAATGGGTTTTGAAAATGTTTTCCCTAACCCGAACGCCGGATCTTCTCACAGACTAGTTTAATTTATTTACTTATTGTATTTTATTTCGTATTTTTCATTTCGCAGTTTTTTTTCGTAATTTTTTTATGTCGTTATTTGTAACGTTTTTTTATTTCGTATTGTAATGTTTAATTTTATTAATGAAGTATTAGATTGTTTAATGAATGAAATTGTTGAAGGTAGAATTTGTAAATTGTAATTTTAAAAAAAGTGGGTCCCAAAATGTTGTGTTATTTGGTTTTATGATTACAGAGTGTTTTTTTTTGTTATGTTATTTGGTGTTTAAATGATGTGGCGCTGACGTGACGGGAAAAATGATGTTAACATGTGTTATAACTCCCTATGCTCTAAGGCTAAGCTTTGCTTGAGGCGGTTATACATACGACAACTTGGATTTTATGGAGATCTCTTGTCGAAGAAATAAAAATTCTTTCCCAAAATCTTCTCGTAAAGATACTCTTGTCGAAGAAATAAACATTTTATGGAGATATAGGAATAGAATTTGCTTTGCTTTGAGGCGGTTATACATATGACAACTACTATTTCATGTTTTCAATTTAATCCCATAAATTTCACAGGTCAATAAACTAGTCATATATAAGTAAAAGAAAAGGAGCCAACGAACCTGATCTCAACTTCATATTACTTTGAATATAAATTTGTGTATTTTCTTTTCTTTTCTTTTTATTTTTTGGAAGAAGCAAAGATTTTAGTAAAACCACAAGGCCACGGCCAAAGAATAACAAAAAAAAAAAGGATCTAAGTTAGACAATGTGTGTATAATAACCATTTTGCCTTCAGTTGTCCTTTACTGTTACGAAAATTTTAATATTAGAAAACATGTGTTATGTGTCGTTTGTTTTTTCAAATGTTTCACGTCTGATATGCAAAATCATGTCTTCATAAGAAGAGCTGCATGTGTAGTCTTCATTTGCAAGATATTTTTTTTTTTCTTTGACATTTGAAGTACTTTTTTTTTTCATTGCTTATACTTGTATATCATTAGTTTCATTTTGATTATTAGGATCATAACTAAAATTTAACTACCTCTTCTTAAAATAACAGACAAGGCCCAACAACATATTAAAGCTTGGTTTGTAGTCGTAAAGATTTGTAAAGCTTCTTTTACCTTACCTTATATGAATAAAAACCCTACAAAGGTTACAAAGCCACAACCAGATTAATATACAAATACGTCACTAAACTTTTCAAAAAATCGCGTCTAAGATAACGAACTTTTATTTTGTTCATTTCGGTTACTGAATTATGAACAATGATATTTTGATCACTAAACTTATAAAAATATACATACACATCACCGAACTTGTAAAACGGATATTTTATGTTACTTAACTTATAAAAAATATGTGTTCAAATCACTAATATTAACAATGAAATTATAGAATAGTATTCTAAATGTTAATTCTTATAAGTTCGTGATTCAAATTAATAATATAAAAGTTCGTTAACTTAAACACTTTTTTTGTAAAGTTTAGTGAAGTGTTTATATATTGGACTAAGTCTAAAGATACGCAACATACTTTCTCAAAAGTACCGAAATACGTAACATACTTTTAAAATTATCATTGTACGCAATTTACTTTCAAATTCGGTGCAATGTACGTAACATGACCTGGAACCAGCAGGTTACCAGGTTTCAAACTTTGAAAATTGACAGGAATGGTCCCTGTGGCTTGCGTTGACTTTCACCGGTCATCCCTTGACTTTTTTATCACTTAGAAAAGTTACAGTAATGGTCCTTATGGTCCCTGTGGCTTTCATTTTTGTCCGTTTTTCTTGCGTTTTTTACGTTTTCGTCCGTTATTCTTACATTTTTTTCGTTTTCATATGTTTTTGTACGTTTTTATCCGTTTTTGTCCATTTTTCTTACGTTTTTGTCAGTTTTTCTTACGTTTTTGTCCGTTTTTGTCCGTTTTTCTTACGTTTTTGTCCGTTTTTCTTACGTTTTTTACGTTTTCGTCCGTTATTCTTACCTTTTTTCCGTTTTTATATGTTTTTGTCCGTTTTTCTTACGTTTTTTACGTTTTCGTCCGTTATTCTTACCTTTTTTCCGTTTTTATATGGTTTTGTCCGTTTTTACTACGTTTTTGTCCGTTTTTCTTACGTTTTTTCCGTTTTCATATGTTTTTGTCCGTTTTTCTTACGTTTTTTCCGTTTTTGTCCTTTTTTCCTACGTTTTTTATGTTTTCGTTCGTTTTTATACATCATCATCATTTTTTAACGTTTTTGTCCGTTTTTCTTGCGTTTTTTACGTTTTCGTCCGTTATTCTTACGTTTTTTTTCGTTTTCATATGTTTTTGCACGTTTTTATCCGTTTTTGTCCATTTTTTTTACGTTTTTGTCCGTTTTTCTTAGTTTTTGTCCGTTATTCTTACGTTTTTGTCCATTTTTCTTACGTTTTTTTTCGTTTTTGTCCGTTTTTATACGTTTTTTACGTTTTCGTCCGTTATTCTTATGTTTTTTCCGTTTTCTTTTTTTTTTGTCCAAATTTTTTCTTTAGTCCGAAATTTTTGTCCGATTTTTTTTCATTTTTGTCAGAATTTTTTTAAAAAATAAAAAAATTTCAAAATTTTTGTCCGAATTTAAAAAAATAAAAATAAAAAAAATAAAAAAATTCAAAATTTTTGTCCGATTTTTTTTTTGACCAAATTAAAAAAAAAATAAAAAAAAAATTCAAAATTCGGACAAAATTTTTGAACTTTTTTTTTTTTTTTTTTTTTTTTTTTTTTTTTTTTTTTTTAATTCTGACTAAAAAGAAAAAAAAAATCGGACAAAAAATTCGGAAAAAATTTTTGATTTTTTTTTTCAAACTTTTTAATTTTATTTATTTTTTTAATAAAATTTGGTCAAAAAAAACCGGACAAAAAATTCGTACAAAAACGTAAGGAAAATCAACAAAAACGTATAAAAACGGAAAAAAAGTAACAGAAACGTAAGAAAAACGGACAAAAACGGAAAAAAACGTAAAAAAAACGGACAAAAACATATGAAAACGAAAAAAACGTAAGAATAACGGACGAAAACGTAAAAAACGTAGGAAAAACGTAAGAAAAAAGGACAAAAACGGAAAAAAAACGTAAGAAAAACGGAGAAAAACATATGAAAACGGAAAAAAAAACGTAAGAATAACGGACAAAAACGTAAGAAAAACGGACAAAAACGTAGTAAAAACGACAAAAACATATAAAAACGGAAAAAAATAAAGAAAAAATAAGAATAACGGACGAAAACGTAAAAAACGTAAGAAAAAACGGACAAAAACATATAAAAACGGAAAAAGGTAAGAATAACGGACGAAAACGTAAAAAACGTAAGAAAAACGGACAAAAACGGACAAAAACGAAAAAACCTAAGAAAAACGGACAAAAACGTAAGAAAAATGGACAAAAACGTACAAAAACGGACAAAAACATATGAAAACGAAAAAACGTAAGAATAACGGACGAAAACGTAAAAAACGCAAAAAAAAGGGACAAAAATGGAAGCCACAGCGACCATAAGGACCATTACTGTAACTTTTCTAAGTGATAAAAAAGTCAAGGGATGACCGGTGAAAGTCAACGCAAGCCACAGGGACCATTCCTGTCCATTTTCAAAGTTTGAAACCTGGTAACCTGCTGGTTCCAGGTCATGTTACGTACATTGCACCAAATTTGAAAGTAAATTGCGTACAATGGTAATTTTAAAAGTATGTTACGTATTTCGGTACTTTTGAGAAAGTATGTTGCGTATCTTTAGACTTAGTCCTTATATATTTTCATCATATTTAAATATCCAGAATCCAATTTTTATCATATTTGTAAAGTACCCGGTATCCAAAACACAAAAACTTTACTACTCCGTAAAAAACAATGAGCCTTAAAATAAAAACAAACCCTTTTTACACATAAACCCACGAGGTGACCACATAAATAGACATATCCAAACACGCCATCAGATGCTCACATTACAACCACAAGCTCACAAAGCACAAACCAAAAAAACATACACACAGACACAAGAAATAAAATATATATATATATATATATATATATATATATATATATATATATATATATATATATATGATCCGGTTCCATTGAGAAGGTTTTTATTTTGAGAAAATTGAGAAATCTTCGTTTGAACAAACTGATTCATGTTTTTGATTTGATTCACAAGTAAAACATCATTTTATGGTGAATCGAATCTATAAATTACAAATTTGATTCACAAATCATTGTTAAAATCGAGTTATGATGATGATTCATTAAATTTGTACAGATGATTCAGTATTCTACATATATCGCAAAATCGATAGATTTTTAACATTGATTCAATTTTTTTTTACACATTTTGAATTTTAATCACATTAAAATGAGTTTTACGCTTGAAAAACATGAATCAAAGTTAAAAATCTATCGTTTTTGAAAACCTTCTCAATCTTCTCAAAATAAAAATCTTCTCAATCGATCCAGATTATATATATATATATATATATATATATATATATATATATATATATATATATATATATATATATATATATATATATATATATATATGTGTGTGTGTGTGTGTGTATATATCTGTGTGTGTGTGTGTGTGTGTGTGTGTGAGAAATGGGTAGTTAAAAATCATGGGTTAAAGGTCAAAATCCTACGGTAGATTTTAACAAACCCACAAGCTTAAATTAAGGGAAAATTACAAATTTTGTCCTTGTGGCTTTAATTTTATGCACTTCATGTCATTATCAAATATTAATTACATTGTAATCATAATGTTCTCAGTTGGTCACACTCAATGTCTTTTTTAGGGTTGACCATTAATCAAATGCCAAACAAATGACAAAAATATCTTCGTCTTCTTTTCTGTTTTAAATTTTCATTTGAATTTGTAATTATTTTTATTCAAAACTCGAACACTGTTGACGTATGTATCCGAACGGACTATCTTGACCGGCCGTCCGGACGACGCATAGCCGTCCGGACCTACCGGAGGATACATGGCTCTTCCGGCCAGTATCACTGTAAGTAAATAGGACAGGTGGCATTTACCTGTTGACAGATGGCAGCTGCAGACACCGCCGCCACCGCCCCAGGATTCACGGGATTATGTCGGGGACATGTTCCCTGAAAATCTGGCGCCGCCATTCCAGGTATCGAGGCTGAGCACTATAAATACTCAGCTCATTTACTACTCTCAACTAACATACAACCTGCATTTACTTCTCATCACATTTTATAGCCCTTCCGGAATACCAAATACTTACTCTCACACCGGAGGTGGGTCCTGGGATAACACCCGGGGCGAGCCTAACGTGTGCTGTTGTGTGCAGATATCCGAAGGACCCCGAATAGCCGAAGAGATCAACGTCCAAGCCTCCCGGAAGAACCCCAGCTGAGTTCAACCGGAAGGCCATCTTATTTGTCTGAAGTAGTTGCAAGAAATTGCTTCAACAAATTGGCGCCATCCGTGGGACCTTTCGCTCGATCTACCTAAGGTTCGGAATGACAGGTCCCGCACCAACGTTTGAAACGTTCGAGACGACGAGTACCACACCCCTCTTCACCCCTGTCCGAAATACGGGTGGGGCCGGAGGATCCGGAGGAAACCAAGATCCCCCAGATGCCTAAGCCCTAATCGCAGGCCATCTTTCGGCCTTGAAAGAACTATTCAAACAACCAGGCAATCGCAACCTGGTGAGCCTCGGGATGCTGAGGCTCGACGATGAGTACGAAAATTCGGAGGAAGAAGATGTCGGAGGGTCACCCTTCGGAAAAGGAAAAAAGGCGGATGATGATTCGAGCTACGGAAAAGGAAAAAAGGCGGATGACGATTTGAGCAAACCATTCAAGGAAATGATCAAGTGCCCGTTCACGAAAAGGATCATAGAGTTTTCATCCCCCAAACACAAAATACCGACGAATCTGAAACCATACCAAGGAACCACCGATCCGGATGACCACATCAATCGTTTCACTGGAGCAGGAAATCATGAAGAGTGGCCCATGCCGGTGTGGTGTCGAATGTTCCAACAAACCCTGGACGGGAAAGCCAGAGGATGGTTTGATAAACTCCGGCGGGAAGCATTGATAGTTGGGACGAGCTTCAGAAGAGGTTTTTGAACAGATTCAGTATGTTAAGGATAAGCACCAAGGACCTAACAGAGATCAATAAAATTCACCGAAAGGCGAACGAAAGCCTTCCGGACTTTAAGGAAAGATGGATTTGCGAGGCCAACAACTTCCCGGACGCCCCGGAAATTATGCAAATCGGATCATTTCTGAATGGCCATCACTGCCCAGAGTTGGCCAAGAAATTCTCAGATAAGATTCCTAAGACCGTTGATGAGATGTTGGAAAGGATCGATGATTTTGTTCGGTCCGAGGAGGCCTTCCGGACGACAGAATTGCCAAAAGGAAAGAGAACGGAGTCTCGGCCTAACCCGTACCAAAACAAGGGCGACTACCAATCAAAACCCCCTGCTGGAGATTACCGCCGAAACAGCCCTAAGGTCGGATATAAAGGACGAAGAAACGATTACTATGCACCTTATATCGCCCCAAGGTACGGGAACGCTGGGAGGATCGACCCTCGCCGAACTGATGTCCGCCGAAATGATACGAGGCCAATCGACTTGGACACCCTTACCAAGACACCGAAGGAAATATTGGCAACAGAGCACCAGCTGAGATTACCACAGCCTCCTCCAACGAAGGGAAAACCACAGAAGGATTGTGAGGACAGGTATTGCGACTATCACGGGGAGAAAGGACATTTCACTGACGACAGCTGGCAGCTCAGGGAGGAGTTAAGAACTGCGTTGAGTACAGGGAAGCTGGACCATCTGTTGAAAGACCTCAGGAAAGGAAGGAAAACTAACCAAGGGGGTAGCAACCAAGGGAATAAAGGGAAAATAATCAACATGATCCGAGGCTTTCGGACCTCTCGGAAAACGGAAGAAACGGAGATAGAAGAATGGATGAACGTGCCGATAAGTTTTCCGGCCATTTTCCCGGAGAAGATGTCAGATGAACCGCTGATAATCGAAATTGAAGCTGGAGGGAGGAAAATACGTGAGGTCTACGTCGACCCTGGTGCCTCGATGGAAATAATGTATGGGCACCAATTCGAGTGCCTAGATCCAGCGGTCAGGACACGATTGAAGGAGGTTAGCACAATCTTGATGGGATTCGCGGGAAAACCCATTAGACCACGAGGTGTGATAGACCTGGAAGTCTATTTCGGAAACCAGGATTTGTCCCGAAAAATCAACTTGGAATTTGCCGTAATCGATTCGCCTTCCCCCTACAATGCCATACTGGGGCGCATCGGTTTAAAGAAGTTACAGGCCGTACCTTCAACTGTCCATTCGATAATCAAATTTCCCACACCAGGCGGCATAGCAACATTGGCCACTCGGACAAAAGTACGAAGGCATCCCGGTACAAGGGAGGAGCCTGTTGCAAGGCAACGAGAAATCGGGGAAAGAGCTCATTCACCGGGGGAAAAGCGAGGAGACATGCCGCACGAACAAAAGAATGAACCCATCGTCAGAAGAAAGGACGGGAGGAAGTCGAACCAGGGTGGTGACCGAGAAGTCCCTGACGGACTCACCAAGGTACGAGTAACGACTCAGGTAATTGTCAGTACGAAATAACTGCTGGAATACCTTTACTATTTTATTCTATTCTACGATTATGTGCGAACTAACGGAAGGAACGCAAATACTTTCGTAACTTAAGACAGGTAATGTCGCATGTCAAGGAAGCAAAGCCTATAGGAACACCGTCCGCCAGAGGCATGAGCCTCTCAAAAGGCCGGAAGTTTACCGTATGAGAACACACGAGTCGAGAAGAGAGGGGCAGAAAAGCGCCGAGAGCAGGACGGGCGACTGATATAAAAAAAATGTTCACATAAATAGAGTTCTTTGTACCCTTTGTAACGCCCGAAAGGGTTTGATGTTAACTATTCTAATGAAATACAGTTATGCAGTTCCCCACCGTTGAAGGGGGGCAGTTTTCCCACAATGCCTCTTTGAAATGCTCGTGATTTCTCAAAAAGACCCTGTATTGACTATTTTTAATATTAAATGCAGTTACCCCGCCATTGGAGGGAAGCAATATTTCTGAGGAACATCTCAAGGATACTAGTGACATTCTGGACATAATTAGAAAATGCCCCCCCCCCCCCCGAGAGGTTCACGCCCTCCGGGGAGTGTGTGGTCAATGTCCAAAGATGGGTGATACCCGGAAAGGGGTTCCCATAATCCTGGCGGAAAGGCTGAACCACCTGTAATATCTCGAACATAATTAGAGAGTGGTCCCTCCGAGAGGTTCGTGCCCTCCGGAGATTAGTGATCAATGTTCATTGTTTTCTGGACATAATTAGAAAATGGCCCCCCCGAGAGGTTCACGCCCTCCGGGGAGTGTGTGGTCAATGTCCAAAGATGGGTGATACCCGGAAAGGGGTTCCCATAATCCTGGCGGAAAGGCTGAACCACCTGTAATATCTCGAACATAATTAGAGAGTGGTCCCTCCGAGAGGTTCGTGCCCTCCGGAGATTAGTGATCAATGTTCATTGCTTTCTGGACATAATTAGAAAATGGCCCCCCCCGAGAGGTTCACGCCCTCCGGGGAGTGTGTGGTCAATGTCCAAAGATGGGTGATACCCGGAAAGGGGTTCCCATAATCCTGGCGGAAAGGCTGAACCACCTGTAATATCTCGAACATAATTAGAGAGTGGTCCCTCCGAGAGGTTCGTGCCCTCCGGAGATTAGTTATCAATGTTCATTGCTTTCTGGACATAATTAGAAAGTGGCCCCCTCGAGAGGTTCGCGCCCTCCGGGGAGTGTGTGGTCAATGTCCAAAGATGGTTGATACCCGGAAAGGGGTTGCCATGATCCCTGCGGAAAAGCTGAATCGTTTGTCATACTTTGAACATAAGTGAAGAGTGATCCCTCCGAGAGGCTGGCCCCCTCCGGAGATTTTTGTGGTCAATGTTCAAGGAGGTACCATACAACCGCTCAAAAATGCATAGACTTGTACTTCCGGAGCTATGCAAATAGTAAAGGTGATAACAAACAAGTGCTGTACGTTCGTAATCATAAGAGTGTTGCTCCAACGTAAATATATATTTCCGAAACTACGCAAGTAGCAAAGGTGATAACAGGCAAATGATACAATTCATAACTCAGGCAAAGGCCGAACGACAACAATTGCCCGGCATGTGTCGAGGGTCGAAAAGAGATCAAGGAAAATAAAGGGATAACCCGTAAGGAGTCCAAATTCGGACGAGCAAACCAAAGCAACACCACGTTTGAAGATCCAAGTCATCCCATTCCACATGCAGTACCATGCATAATACAAAAAAAAAAAAAATGATGATAAAAAAAAAAAAAAAAAAAAAAAAAAAAAAAAAAAAAAAGGGGGGGGGGGGGAAGTAGGACAAGGCAACCATTGATAACCGCAAGTTCACAAAATCCGACAGGTTCGTTCGAATTTCCGAAAGAACACCCCATCATGTCAACCGAAATATAAAATCCTACTTCCAAGATAGCACTAAAACCAACAAACCAAAAAAGAGAAGCACTACGGAAACAAGCAAATGATAACACGAAACATGAAGCATGGCACGTATGAAATATGGAACAGTCATGAATATATACAAACGAATAAGCCACACGAATTATTTGTCATAAATTATTACAGTCATCCGGATATAAAAATATTGTTCTTGGCTCGAAGGCCTTACAACACCAAATTGAATCAAATTGTGTAAGAGTTCAGGGAGCCGACTCATCCCTTCCAACAGTTGAACCCTCGACATTAGCAACCCCGGCTTTGGGAGCCCCGGAAGATGACCCCCCGGCGGCATCGGCAGTTAGGCTCTTAGGAGAAGAAGCTGGTTCAGGATCGGGGAAGATTTGCAGGATTTCATCAAGAGACTTAAGGTAGGAGCTGCTGACCTTCTTGATGTACGGATACTCTGCGGTGAACAACCCATCATTCAATGGGTCGAGCTTCTTAGCCGCATCTGCATCCAGGTCTTCCGTTTTGGCCAGGACAGCGGCCACCTCCTCCGGCGTGCGCCCCACAATCACGCCCTCCATGAAGCCGGATTGTGAGGATAAGCTGAAAGGTCCTGCCAAATGCTCCTTATATTCATAACTACCCAATAACCGACGAACGACCTCCGGGAGGATCTCCTTAACAACCCTGAACCTATCCCCTTCAGTACGGCCCACCCGGGCAATAAGATCCTTCTTTTGCTCTCGGAGGGCCAGATTGTCCTTCACCTCCTCACCCAGGTTAACCTTAGCTTTTTCCAAATCAGCTTTCAAGGCACTGATTCGTTCCGCCGCGGCCAACCTTTCGTCCTCCACCAACTTCTCCAAATCCTTCACCTGTCCCATCAGCTCCGACTCTCTCACCATACAAGTAGAATGCTCAACCTTCAGCTGTTTAAGCTCACCTCCGTTCTTTCCGAGGTTTCCGCAATGTTGGTGAACACGGTGCAACTCACTGTGGTCATGAAGAAGGCCCTCAAACCGAAGCAGCAAGTTCGACTGGGCAGCGGCCCCCATACCCAAAAGTCTCCAGGCCCTTTGAGCAGCCTCAGCATCCCCCAAACCTTCCAAAAACGACTCTTCTTTCGGAGTCGGTAGGTTCAGCATCAAGTCCCGACAGACCTCCCAGCTGTCCAGACGATCATCCTTGCGCACTTTCCACATCGGCACATGCAAAGGCGCCGAGTCATCTTCATCGGTCACTTTGTCTTTCCCGCGACCAGGAGCAGCAGCGGAGGAACCTCCTGCATTTTCCATAAGGAAGAATAATAAAGTTAAGTAACAACTATTGTCGGAACGAAGACAAGAGACAGGGATCAACACTTCCTGAATATAAAAAAAAAAAAGAGAGAAGAACTTACCAACACCGGTGGTCTCCGACGCGGAGCCTCCGCCGATACCTCCTGGGATATCCGGCTGTTTTCTTCCGGCCGAAGCATTGGGCCCCTCCAGCTGTTTTCTTTCGGCCGAAGCGTTGGGCCCCTCCGGCTGTTTTCTTGCGCCCGAAGCACTGACACTTTCTTTTGGACCCGCCATACCGGCCCCCTCATTTGGCTTACTTCGTTTAATCTCTCGGAACATACCACCACCTGACGAGTCAGGATGAAGACGGAATCTAGTCCCCTGTGTTTGAGACTGAGGTGTGGGCCGGACAACATTTTGGTCCTGTTTTCTTTTCCTGGCCTCCATAACCTTTGGGTCAGACACTTCGACCCTTGTCGTTTCGACCGTCTCCTCCGGGATGACGGCTTGGGAGGCGGCGGAAGCGGCCGTATGCGTTTCGGAGGATTGATCCTTCTGGACCGCGGGCACATCCTTTCTAACCTTGGGCTTCCTTAAGTATTGAGACATTGTGATAGCTGCAAAAACAAAAACATCGAACGGTTAAGATTTTGCGCATACATGCTAGCCAAAGTACAGCTAAAATAACGAAACCGCCCCCAGTAAAATACTCCAAGTACAAACCAATGGCATCATCCGGCAAATTAATCCATCGCCGTACCCTTCGGGAGCAGACGTGGATATAGGTACGGCAAAATTTTATGGCCCATGTAATCCTACGTACAGCCCTTTCGTCTAGCCAAAAGGCGGACCCCTCTGACAAACTTTGAGAGGAAGCCCTTGACTCTTGGAAGATCCTAGCGAGTGGAAACAGGCAGAACCGACATGGTCTGGCCGAGGGGAAGAGGAGTGCGGCCAAACAACAGTAAAAACAACATATGCATGAACCGAACTGCGTGAACCAAAACGTACCTTTATAGACGAAGTACCAGTGTGGAAATCGAGCGGGCAGAATCACTCGAGCTGACTTGGAATGATCGTTCGAACAACAATACCGGAAGGCGTCTCAGTTGAAAATGTGGAATTGCGGTAGTCAAAAACACACACCAGTAACGCTATTTATAGGGAGAGCGCAGAATGCGGAATGTCACATTTAGCAAGATGCTGACGTGGCAACACTTCAACGCGCGTGTTGGGCACGCGCACGCGTGCCAACACTCATCAATTAAGATCTGTATTAAATAACCATAAAATAATAAGGAATTTTAAATAAAGGACAACTCCCGGTCGAACCAGTACATACATGTTCCAACCTAACGGCATATCCTTCGGGAGGATCTAACAAAATCCACAATTTGTTTGAAATATCATACTATCGGCACACCCTGACCCTCCGGGCAAAAGCAGCAGTCGATCTCCAAAAGGAACAGCAACGGTGTTCGGCAAATCGGAACCCTCGGACAATAAGGTCAAGCGGACGCGAGCAAAAGACCATTACTAATCTGAGCTGAAAGAAGTATACGTTGCAAACCAGTAGAGGATCGGGAAAGGTACAATGATAGCTTCTGCGCATCAAAGCCATGTCATATCAAAGACAACTCTTAAAGTGTTAAACCATCGGCCGAACTGAAAGGCAAGTACAGCATTAATCCGAATGATCTAGGCCAAAAGGTCATAAGATACCCTTCGAAGTATTACGTTAATATTTTGCCGACAATACGATACCGGCATTACATGTGTGTATCGGAAGGCACTTGACAAAAGGTATAAAAATATTCTTTAAGTATTACATCATCGATCTTCAACCGATAATGCAATACTAGGGGGACATGTTGACGTATGTGTCCGAACGGACTATCTTGACCGGCCGTCCGGACGACGTATAGCCGTCCGGACCTACCGGAGGATACATGGCTCTTCCGGCCAGTATCACTGTAAGTAAATAGGACAGGTGACATTTACCTGTTGACAGATGACAGCTGCAGACACCGCCGCCACCGCCCCAGGATTCACGGGATTATGTCGGGGACATGTTCCCTGAAAATCTGGCGCCGCCATTCCAGGTATCGAGGCTGAGCACTATAAATACTCAGCTCATTTACTACTCTCAACTAACATACAACCTGCATTTACTTCTCATCACATTTTATAGCCCTTCCGGAATACCAAATACTTACTCTCACACCGGAGGTGGGTCCTGGGATAACACCCGGGGCGAGCCTAACGTGTGCTGTTGTGTGCAGATATCCGAAGGACCCCGAATAGCCGAAGAGATCAACGTCCAAGCCTCTCGGAAGAACCCCAGCTGAGTTCAACCGGAAGGCCATCTTATTTGTCTGAAGTAGTTGCAAGAAATTGCTTCAACAAACACCGAAAACATTCAAGAACACAACTTCATGGTTTGTTGAACGTGAAAAGAGGTTATATTTGTGTTGAATATTAAAACAAAAAGAAGTGATTATTTATGTCTGCAAAAAGACAAACAAACTTCTCTCATTTTTTTCTTCCCGCCGGCGAAGATAAGGGGTGAAGGAGCATTTTTCAGAAAAATTAACACTGCCAGTCGATGGATCTTTAGTATATTCGAGTTATGACTTTTATGACTAGGTGATAAAATACTCCATAGTAATTTTCATTCATTAATGTACCCAACTACGTATTTAAACTTTCATTCGTATCACTATATGATATCACAATTCTTATGAGTTTCAAAACAGCTCGTTGGTGTTTGAATTACTTCAGGGGTAATATTAAAGTTTCAATTTAACTTTAGTTAGAGGATTAGTTTTGTTGGAAAGATTGCTGACAAAAATGATTTATTGCTAGCTTTGAACAAACAATACAAGTAATGTTAGGGTAAACTACAAAAAATGTCCGTTTGTCATTTTTGCGAGCTATTTCTCTCAAAACTTATACCGTGGTTTCTACTCTGTTGCGAATAATCTCTTTTGGCTAACAATTGTTAAAAATCCCCGTTAGTCAAAGTCAAAGGCCATGTGAAATGACTAATTTACCCTCGTCTTCTTCCCACAATTACTTTCTTTTGTTTTTTTTATTTTTTTTAATCCACCACCCTTTACCACCACACAACCAACATCAACACCTCCCTCATCGGATATGTTTTCGTTACAGGAGCATTAACTGTGCACAATGGTTCTGTTCCAAATTAAAAAAAAAAAAAAAAAAAAAAAAAAAAAAAAAAAAAAAAAAAAACCTTTGCACAATGGTTGAATACACTTTGGCTTGTCATAGCCTTCTACGAAAGACCTTTAACATATCCTTTTTCCACCAGTATAATTTTGGTTAGTATTCATTTGAAATGGAATTATCTTTATTTACGATAGTGATCGGTTGCTCCTAGACCATCCACACGGACCACACACACTTGATAGTATTGATTTAGGGTAACGTTTGGTTTGAAGGTGTTGTACTGTAGGCGTAGTTTCAAACCCAAAAAAATTTGTTTGGTATAAAAGAAGTGGGCCCAAGTTTTGATTGATTGCTAAATATCGATTCTTTTAAAAATTGGTTACTTTCGTGTGACTTTGTTGCAAATCTGACATATGATACTCTCTTTTTAAAATTTGCACCACTCAATTGGTTTAGATTCTTTAACTATTCATACGAATATAAAACTAAAATAAATTTAATAAATTAAATATAATTATATTAAATAATATATTTTATCTCTCTTACTTTTTTATCAAACATTTCCTCAATTTTTCAAACCATTCCTAAATCCTAATACCATTTGTGAACCAAACGCACCCTAGATTTGTAACAGTAATTACCATGTCACTCTAACAAAGATAATGGGTCCGTTTGGTTTGTTAAGGGATTTGGATATTGATTTGGATTTGGATTTAGATTTTGATTTGGTGTAAGTTTTAAAGGCCTGTTTGGTATGCGGGTATTAGAGGGTTTAGATTCAAAGAAAATTCATATCAATTGTTTGGTTCAAATTTTTCTTCTTGACACAAAGAAATCGAATGAAAGATCCATACAAAGGTGAACTACTATATTTTTATGGAAAGATACAAAATTTTCTACCTGGTCCCAAATTAAATCTTTTATTTCTCTATCTTATTTGTAAGAAATAATAATATTAATTTACCAAATGGGCTCACTTTATTATATATTAATATTAAATAATTATTTATTCCAAATTACATTTTACAAAACAAACAACATTAATACTATCATTCAATTACTTTTCTTTTAATCTATACCAAATCCAAATCCAAATCTTAAACTCATCTACAAACCGAACGGGCCCTAAGAAAAAAAGTAGGAGAGAGAGAATATATAAATGATATAATATTATAATTTAAAAAATGTATAAAAGAATATTAATTAACTTTTTTATTATAAAACAAATTTTAAATTAGGTTGAGTGGTGTAAATTAAATGAGGCCCCATCTTGTTTGAAAAAGACAAAATGATACCACAAATTTATTTTCCTTATGCCAAAAATTTGGTAATCTTCCCAAATCTTGGGCCCACACTTTTCAACCAAACATGTTTTTTTTTTTTTTTGTGAATCTACTCCAACAGTGGCAAATCCCATCAAACAAACACTACCTAATGTCATACAACTAAAGATTTGTATTGTATTTTAAATTTTTAATGACAGTGAAAATCACAGCAAATGATTTTTCAGGTGTACAATTTCATTTCATATACAATTTTACTCCAAAATCTTAAATCACTAAGAAAATTACAGGGAAATGAACAAAAGCAAATGATATACGTTTATACTTGACATGCCCTGTTATGGTTATGCATAAATGAGATAAAATTGAGCCGTTTACTAAACTTATAAGAACAAGAAATGTACAACTATGTGGGTACTAGTACCGGAGCAAGACAATGACTTGGCTTTTAAATTGTGAGCATCATCAAAAATGTATTGTTATGATCTGATTCTATGCAGTCTTAGGTACAAACTGGAAAGCCATAGACACGAAACTAGTGAGGCCGTTTAACAAGAACAAGCTCTAAAAAACTATGTGCAAATCACGTTGATGAAGCGGGCACATGGTAAACAGACTGAACTTTCGACTCCAACAAAGAAACATAGTTATCAAGCATAGAAATCACAACTTCTAAATCACTCACTTGCTGTTCTATAGCATCGATCTGCTTAACATACTCATCAAAATTCTCACATTTCACCTTCAACCGTTCCACAAATACCCTCAAACCAGACGCAACATCACCAAAGCCTTTGTACTCTTCTGCAACTTTGAGATTCATATTTTCCAAGAATTTAAGAACATTATTCGTTCCCTACAGACAAAAAAAAACGTATAAACAATCACAATATGTCAACTTACTTAGGGGGTGTCTAAATTAGCTTATTTAGCCGGTTTATGGGCTAATTTGAATTTGGAAAAGCACATAAGCTCATTTTTCCAAATTGAAATAATCCCATAAGCCGGAAAAAGAACCTTGTAATCTCGATCCTAAGTAAAAAGGAAACCTGAAGATCGCCTTTGATCATGGCGGAAACATTAGTAAAGAGATCATTAAGAGCTTCACTAAGTGCATCTCGCTCTTGTATCGCCGTTTCTTCAGCCATGGCGGGTATAATTTTAACAAACACCTACGCAATGTAATTCATTGTTAATTTCATTCTAAGCTATCAGCATTTTCAAATTCTATTGTTATAATAAATAAAAACTGTTTGTTTCCCAATTCTCAAATAATATAACTTAAATAAACAATCCGAACAACTAACTGATTTATAGTCTCAATTGGGAACTGAAAATGAATTGATTAATTAATAGATAATAGTAAGTCTATTTGTAACGAAACTTGAATGAATATTTACCGGTGGAATAACAAGGCAGGGAACCAGGGAGATCAGATGAGAGAAGAAAACATGTCTGATGAAGGAGGTGTTGATGGTAGTTGTGTGGTGGTAGAGAGTGGTCGTGGTGATAGAGGGTGGCGGTGGATTACAAAATAATTCAATAAAACAAAAGAAAGTAATAATTGTTTTTGAGTGTCTGCGTGCACCACATGCTCAAGAATTTCTTTTTGCCATCTTTATAGACGGTCTTGGTCAACATATATCGCCGATTGAGTATCGCACTATCCTTAAATATCGCCTCATGATCCCTATTTTTCCGGTTGATGAAATTTGCCCGGTTTGTCACAAAGCTTGTTTGGACTCACTCGGAGAGCATGCAGTTCATTGTAGAGAGCTTCCGGGGTTCAAATACCGACACGATTTGGTTAGGGATGTTCTTTTTGACATATTCAGGCGTGCTGGGATTTCAGTTAAGAAAGAAGCACCTGTGAATTTCTTGACTGACCCGATGGAAGGAAGATCGACACTTAGACCAGCTGACATTTTGGTCTTTGGATGGATAGGAGGGAAACATGCTTGTGTAGATCTAACGGGGGTTTCTCCACTTGTGGGATTGGGGAATCATGCTTTTACGGCAGGTCAGGCTGCTTTGAAAGCCGCTTCATGCAAAGTAACCAAACACGAAAAAGCGTGCCTTGATAACCAACACGCGTTTATACCTTTTGCATTTGATACTTTTGGTTTCCTTGCACCTGAGGCTGTGGAGCTGCTCAAAAGAGTCCAACGGGTTATGCATGGCAATGTTACGACCCCAAGGTCTTTGAATGTAGTTTTTAAAAGACTAAGTTTTGCTATTCAAAAAGGGCTAGCGGCGCAGCTTGTTGCCCGCTTGTCGATCGTTTCAGTGTAAAACTTTTATTACAGTTATGTGTTTATATGCTATTGTGGGAAGAAGACGATGGTAAATTAGTCATATCAAATGGCTTTTGACTTTGACTAACGGGGATTTTTTCGCAACAAAGTAGAAACCACGGGGACCTTTTACGCAATTATAAGTTTTGAGAGACATAGCTCGCAAAAATGAGAAACCACGAGGACATTATTTGCAGTTTACCCTATATGTTATATACATGTATTAGTTTGCGGATTTTGTTATAATTAACAGATTTAATCACAAGATTGCCGATATAATCAAGAACCTCAAAGTACTACTACAGAATCATTAGAGAAATATTAGAAAGAGAGAAGTGTAAGTTACCTTAAATGGTTAATTTTGGTGCCGGTTCTTCCACTGATTTCATAAGGTATTTATACTACTCAAATACACTATACTTTTCACCATTTAGAGTAACTAGGGGAGACAACTAGCTTGCCATATTATTCCTCTAAGTTTGACAAAATGTGGCATACATCAATGCAATGTAACTGATAATTCATAACATTCCCCATTGGATGCCACTACATCAATGCAAAGTCAGCTTTGATGTACTGCCTCATTAAAAACCTCGCTAAATAAAACCACGTGGGAAAAAAAATTAGCTAAAGGAAAAAGAGTGCAATGTATAGTTGACTCCCCCTGATTTAGACATCCATAGAGTGTTACATCTTCTGCACATGACGCATTCCAATAGCATGGACGTGCTTTCTGAAAATCAAAGTAGGGAGTGCCTTGGTGAAAACATTTGCTGAATTGTTTGCTTGACTAGACATACTTCATTTCCATCTAATTATCCTTTATAAGGTCCTGAGTGTATGCGAAATATCTTGGAGATATATGTTTTGTCCTGTCACTTTTTATATACAGTTCTTTCATTTGTGTAACACAAGTTGCATTATCTTCGTAGATGAGAGTTGGGCTTTTCTCTTTCTCTAGCCCCACAAGAAGTCGTAATGAGTTGTGTCATTGACCTCAACCATACACATTCTCCTACTATCTTCATGTAGAGCGATAACTTCAACATGATTTAATGATGCTGTGATGCGTGTAGATTTGGTGTAATATATATATATATATATATATATATATATATATATATATATATATATATATATACATACTAGTGTCATGGCCCGCCCACCTGGGCGGGCATGACTTATAAGCCATCCTGGGCATATAAGCCCGCCTAGGCGGGCATATCTTATAATTATTGTTGGCATATAAGCTCTCCCGGGCATATAGCGAAAGAAAGGTAGTAGAAAATGGTTGAAAAGTGTACATGGTGAAAGAAAGGGTTGTACCCATGTTGCAACATGTAATTTACATTAACCAATTATTGTGCTTTATTAATAACACAATCTAACCTTAGTTTTATCCAGCTTTTTCTTTATTACTTCTGTTAAGCATAACCATTGACAATACATACTTTTAAATTTAACTCTTCAATGTTACTCATATTATTGTACAGTATAACATAAATACCATGCTTAATAAAATATACTAAATGTATGATAAACATGATTGAAAGGACCTATTTCGAGTATGCCTTAAAATAGCTCGTACATAATCCTCAATAAAATTTCCTTTTGATAGCTTTTTTGGAAGCTCGGTCTGCTGATCCATTTGACCAACTTCTTGAATTATGCCATGAATCTAGAGAAGTTAGAGTCACCTATACCAAACCAAGGAAGCTAAAAAGTTTAAAATAAATAAACAAAATTTCACGGAATTTAATCAAATAGACTTCAAATGCATATAAATGTAAACCTAATGGAAACCTAAGAAAGGGTTTGTTGATCCCAGTTGAGCTTTACGATCTAATTAACTACCTTAGATAAATCTAAAGTAATCGGTATAGAAACTGATCTTAGGTTGTATATCAAATATTATGCGGAAACTAATATTTGATCTTAAGAAGAAAAACACAAACAAGTTATCAAACAACACTTCAATATATTAATACGATTGCTCTGAATAGCAATAGGGTTACAAGAAACCTTGAAGTGAAAACAATAATACGTATGCTAAGATGAATAATCAATCGACCTCTAACCCTAGAACCTCCTTTTATAGCGTAAGGAGTCCTAGTCGGTTTACAAGACTTCCTATACAAGTAAAATATTCATACGTATCTTTTCTATACTTATCTTAACATACTTTACATAAATAACAAGCAATAGAGTAATCCTTCTAGCAGCAGAGTCCTCGTGAGCTAGCAGCAGAGTTACAATATGCCTATTATACCAAAACAGCAGAGTTATCAAATCAGCAGAGTTCTTGTGCTAATCGGCAGAGTTACATAACTATTCGGCAGAGTTGTAATTCTCCAATCAGCAGCATTTCAGACCCAACAATCCTCCCCTAAACTTGATATTTTTCTCCAAAAATCATCAAGTTTCCTTAATCCCAGATAACCACCAGGAGGATGCTTCCAAACACCTTACTGTTTTGAAACCTGTGATACCAGCAACTGTTTGTATTTCTCAATCAATTCTCTTGCTTGATGATCTGAATCAAATGGTCTTTGAAGTGCCAACTTTCCAGGTTGCAGCATTTGATACAGAATAGATGTACTGTTGTTGATGACATAGTCCTTTTCCACAAGCATATATACAGTAACACCTATGCAAGACAAAACATGAACTCCACAACTTTGATATAAGTACCACTTCTGAACTGTAGAGCTCAGCAACTTCCTCCATTCAATGCTTTTCTCATCAGGTTCAAACATGTTCTTCAAGTAGTAATAATTCAGCCTCTCATACACTATCTCTGGTCTAATATCTCCATACCTCATCTTGTACAAATTCCAGAGTTGAGTAATATCATCTCTATCCATATAGTGCATCATTTGAGAAAAACTAGTATATCCCACTCTTGAACCATTTGATCTTTCAATCACCCAGCATACACTACTATCAGCTAAAATATCATGTGAATAAGAAATTATTGGATATTTTACTGATAAAGGTACTTCATCAAGTATCTCAGGCTCTTCTTGAGGTTCATGAACTGTGAGATTCATAACCCCTTTCATCTCATCTTCAGTCACTTCTTCATTCCTTGAATTACTATCTTCTTTTTCCTCTTCCTCAGAATCACTCATCACTACCTTTCTCTTCTTCCTACTCATCTGCTTTACTCTCCTTCTATATCTCTTTGTACCAGCAGATGATTCAGTCACAACTTCAGGTTCTTCTTCAGCTTCAACTACAATTTCTTCCTCTTTCTCAACATCAGTTACTACAGGCCTTGAAACACTTCCACTCCCAGATGCTTCTTTATTGTCAGATCCCTTAACTTCTGGATTTCTCTTCTTTTCAGAAACTTTTCTTGGATTAAGCTGAGCATAAGTTTCATAAAATTCCTTTTCAATTAAGTGATCTGGCTTTCCTTTGAAATCCTTCATCTGATAGTTTCTAGCATTCTTCAAATAGTATTTCATGTCAGTAACCAATGCTTTTCTTGAAGTTGACTTACCCTTATAACCATGCTTCTGAGCTTCTGTTATCCTCTTAACCAACTCTTCCCACTTAGTCAATCCATTCTTTTTAAGTATAAAAGCAACAAGCTCATTTGTCTTTTCAGCTCCATCCAACTGCTCATCATTTGATATCAGTCTAGCTTCACCTCTGACAATCATATCAGACTCAATAAAATACTGCAACTGTGCATCCAATTCTTCTTGACTAACTTCCTTAAATACAGCACTTTCCATAAGTTCAGACTGATCTCTTTCTTCACTAGCTGCAAAACTTCTTGCAAGTTCTTCATCATGAGCAATTTGAGCCTCTTCAGCCAATTTCTGCATTCTTTCAAAATCTTCAGCAACAGGTTGATCTTGTGATATTTGTGATGTTGTAGGTGTTTTAGTTGCTTTATTCATATTCAGAAGCACTTCAGCTAAAGTCATTTGATCATCATCTGATTCAGCATCAGCAGAGTTCTCAACTCCAGCACTCTTCTCTTTGTCTTCAGCAGAAACATTTAACCCATCAGCAGAGTGTTCTGCACCAGCAACTTCATCAGCAGAGTGTTCTGCACCAGCAGAGTCACCCTTTTCACCAACATTTTCAACAACAACAGAGTCTTTTTCAATTACAACCTCCACTGAATCTTTTGTAACATCCTTTTCTACCTCCCCTGAACCTATCACATCCTCTTGTTCAGCATCATTCATCACAGCCTCCTGATCATTTACAACAGCCTCTTGATCATTCCTCCCCTGTTTGGAAGCATCCTCTTCCAAACTTGGTTTGGACCTCTTCTTGAGCCGCCCCTCAAGGTGTGTAACCCTTAGTTTAAGCCTCCTAATTTCAGCACCTTGAGTAGCTCTGACTGTCTTTAACTCTTTTCTCAGATCAAGCACCTCCTTTGACAAATTTGTACACTTTTCCGTCAATTCTTTCAATTGTTTCATGATATCCTCACAACTTCGGTCTGTGTAACCTGACCCGAGAGGTTGATCATTGGAATTGTCATTTTGTACAGGTATGTTAGCCGTCAAATCATCAGTTTCAAGTTCAATTCTAGCATCAACACTTCGACCTGTGTGACCTGGTCCGAGAGGTGTATCATCTGCAATGTCCATTTGTACATAAGTGTCCATCAATTCAATATGTTCATCTCTGTCCTCATCACTTCGAGATGTGTTACCTTCTCTGAGAGGTGAATCTTTGGACATAAACTCAGTCTCATCCCTAGGATGAACATCTGAGCCCCCCATAAAATCCATTTGGCTGGGGTTACCACCAGTTGTGTCAGGTTCCTGAGAACCTTCTACAAATGATGTTGCCATGGTTGAGGTCTTAATTATGTTGACACTGTCCTGCTCAACTACTAAGTTGGAAACAGTAGTGCCAGCCTCTTCCATCATGGTACCACCACCACCTGTACCAGCCTCATCTGCTACCATACTAACATTGGCCTGAGGGTGCACAATGTTCTCATTTTGTGAATTCCTAGGTGATTGGGTAGGTTGTGGTTCAGTAGAAGATGATTCATTTAAACTTGTTGATGAGGATGTGTGATGGGAAGCTGTGGGTGTTCCAGCCTCTTCATCCTCATGTACTTCAGCCACTACATTCAAGATATGCTCAGTTAGGGGAGTAATAACACCAGAAAATCCTTTCCCATCCTTTTTCAAAAATGCAAACATCTTGATGGCCATTCTACTACAGGGCTCAATTTGTGAATGCCTCAAAGGTTCCCTTAGCTGTTTGTTTATTATAAGTTGGAGAAACCTAGGGTATAAGTAAAACTTCTTCTTAACAAATTTCTTCATCCCTTCAAATATCATGACAGAAAAATCATAGGGTTGCCCTGTAGCTAAACATACAAAAGCCATTGCCTGAGATGCATTAAACTCACTCCACCCACCTATCTTAGGAAACATGCAGTGTTGTAGAGTATGCAGTAAAAACTTCCAATGGGGACACATACGACCTTTCAAAAATGTCCCACTATTCTCAGGTCTCTCATAACCAAAAGACTCAAGTTCAGCCATCACAACTTCTGGGGTTATAGTAGGGGGTGTTGGGGTACCTGACAATTTCAAACTTCTCTTAATTGTGGTTTCACTAACTACAATGTCCTCCCCATCAACACTACCTATTAGTCGTTCCTCACCATCTAAGACATCCAATCTAACAGTTGACCAAAATTGTCGCATATGAGATTTGTAAATTGTAGGGGCAACTGTTAATGCATACCTCAACTTAGACGAACTCAGAAAATCCATTACCTCGTAAAATCCATCCGCTGCAGTGACCTTACTTAGAAACGCTATCTCATTGTGTTCTTCCGGAAATGTTCTTCGAGCCATTTAATTTGTGGGTTTGGGGTGAAATGATAAGAATTGTGGTGTTTGAGTGAGAATTGAGTGTAAGTTTGGAGCAATTAGAGTGTAATGAGATCAATTGGGTAAAAGATACCTTTTTGATTCAATTAGGGTTAAGACCGCGCCAAAATATTTCAGTTTGACCCTTCAACTTTCAAACTCATCAGCAGAGTTATGAAAGTGTTGACCGAAAGTCAACATTTCCAAAATCTTTAAAAATCACCTCCTTAAATACCATACCAACCCCACAATAAACGTCATAAATCCTTAATCACAAAAACAAATCCCCAATTCCAAACCCTAACTCAACACCAATCCAAAATGAGTTCCTCAAAAATGCCTATCATTGAAATTTCTTCGGATTCATCCTCTGATGACTCAAGTGGTTGGGCAAATTACTTTCCAAAGAACGCATCCACCTCACAAAACAAAGGAAAAGCGATCAAAGAAGAATCATCCTCCGATTCACTCCCCTCAACACCATCGTCTTTTGATAAGTCAAGCGATGACGAAACAGCTGATTGGCCTGGAAAACAGCAAGGTTGGCCAAAACATATGACATACTACCAAGGTGCTTGGGAAATCATCCCTCCAAAACATCCAATATCAGCTGAACTTCAGAAGCAACTTGAAAAAGCCGCAGCCGAGTTTGCAAAGAGCGTCCACATTCCTCAGCCCAAACCAAGTCCAGTTAAGAAGAAACCCGCTGAGCCAAGGAAGAACAACCAACAGAAGAAAGCAGCACCATCCACCAGTCAGCAACAAACTCCACCTCCTCGTCCAGTAGTCATTGCACTCCCCTGCCCTAAGGTTTTTGATGCCATGGGCACAAGGGGACCCCGAAGCAAAGTCATGCCTGATTTTGCGAAGATGTAGGTCTTGTCACTTTGAATTGTGATGTCTTTTGAATAGTCTTTTGAATAGCTTGATTGTATTGAAACTTGTTGTACTGAAGCCTTTATGATCAATGAATTCCCTCTGTTAATGTTTTACTTGATTGTGTATGTTTAATTATCTGCAAAAGGTTAGTAGCAAACAACAAACACAAAACAAATATATTCCATAATAGCAGCAGAGTAGCATAGAAACAAACTAACTAAACAGCAGACTTTAACTAAACACAAGATAATGACAAATCAACAGCACAAATCCTTACAAAATTTTACAAAAACATACAAAGATAAGATGTTGAATGATTTAAAGATTGATCATGCCAATACTAGCAACTAGAAACTGAAATCTACTTATGTCAAAACATTTTGTAAGTAAATCAGCAACATTGTTGTCAGTATGAATTTTAACCACTTGAATTAACTTTTTCTCATAACAATCTCTAATAAAATGATGTCTTATCTCTATGTGTTTTGTTTTAGAATGAAAAACAGGATTTTTGATAATACACATTGTGCTGTTGTTGTCAATAAAAATTTTTGTGTTCATGAAATTGTACCCATAATCCAGCAATTGATTCTGAACCCAGAGCACTTGTCCACAGCAGCTAGAAGCAGCAACATATTCTGCTTCAGTAGTCGAATTAGCCACCACTGTTTGTTTCTTACATTGCCAAGAGATCAGCCTATGACCAAGATACTGACAGCCCCCAGTAGTAGATTTTCTGTCCATAGTAGCTCCAGCATAGTCACTATCTGAGTATGCTATCAAGTCAAATGGTGAATTATTAGGATACCAAAGACCCAATTTTGGTTGACCCTTTAGGTACCTAAAAATTCTTTTGACTACTTCCAAGTGTGAAACTTTTGGAGACACTTGGAATCTAGCACAGGCACACACAGAAAACATGATATCTGGCCTTGAAGCAGTCAGATACATCAATGAGCCAATCATTGACCTGTACAGATGCACATCAACCTCTACCCCATCTTCATCCTTGAGCAAAGGTTTATTCTTATCCATAGGTGTCTTGGCTGCCTTCACATCCTGAAATCCAAATTTCTTCAGTATATCAGCCACATACTTGTCTTGGCTAATAAAAATTCCACCTTTCATCTGCTTGACTTGAAGTCCCAAAAAGAAAGTCAACTCTCCCATAGAACTCATCTCAAACCTACTGTGCATTAGCTTCTCAAATCCTTCACACAACACCTTATTTGTAGACCCAAAAATGATATCATCTACATAAACTTGAACAAGTAGGATATCCTTTTTGTCTTTCTTAATGAACAATGTGTTATCAATGGTTCCTCTGCTAAAACCATTATTCAACAAATACTGAGATAAGGTGTCATACCAAGCTCTAGGAGCTTGATGTAGTCCATACAGTGCCTTCTTCACCTTGTAGACCCTATCAGGATACTTAGGATCTTCAAACCTAGGTGGTTGCATCACATAAACCTCTTCAGGTATCTTTCCATATAGAAAAGCACTTTTCACATCCATTTGATACACAGGAAAATTCTTGTATGAGGCATATGCCAAGAAAAGTCTGATGGCCTCCAATCTTGCAACTGGAGCAAAGACCTCATCATAGTCTATACCTTCTTCCTGAGTGTATCCCTGAGCCACCAATCTAGCCTTGTTTCTGACAACAATCCCTCTTTCATCTCTCTTGCATCTGAACACCCATTTTGTACCAATTGCCCTTTTTCCATTTGGTAAAGCAACCAATGTCCAGACCTCCTGAAGCTTGAACTGCAGTAACTCCTCTTGCATAGCTTCAACCCAACTTTCATCCTTCATAGCCTTGTGAATGGTCTTGGGTTCTTCCTGAGATAAGAAACAGGCAAACATGCAATTTTGTAGATCCTTGTGGCTATTTCTCTTCTTAAGTGTCTGAGCAAATAATCCCTGATCAAGCAAATCACTCAACCCCTTTGATTTACTTCTTGTCTGTACAGCAGAGTGAACATCACCAATTATTTGCTCCTTTGGGTGAATCTTGTGGATTCTTGTTGTTGGTGTGGGACTAACAGATATATCAGTCTCCAAGTTGGATAAATCAGCTTCAGCACCAAAAACATCAACAACTTCATCATCAGTATCCACATATACTTCTTCCAATTCGGGCATATCATCAGAAGAATCATCATCTTTATCAGTAGAGTCATTGAGTTCAGCAGCAGAGTTACCAAGCTGAACAGCAGAGTGTTTTGCCTTAACAGCAGAGTGCTTTGGCTTAACAGCAGAGTGTTTAGACTTGGCAGCAGAGTTAAGAGAACTGCTGCTCGGTTTATTCCCTTGAATTCCATCAACTTGTGACTCTACATTTCTTTCCTTATCATCATAAGCAGGTTCAACATCACCTTCTGCATCAACCTTTGGTATTTCCTTATGTACAGCATCACCATCTGAACTCTTTCCTTCTTTAACTGTTGGTGAGAAATACTGATCATACTTCCACTTTTCAATCAACACAAACTCTTCTGCAGATCCATCCTTCTTTGCTTGTGTACCTGCATTAGGGTTAGTTTGTGTACCTGCAGACATGTTAGTAGTACCTGCAACAACTGGTTGATAATTCATACTTTTGGTTAAAGAATCAATATCAAACATCCAGTCAGGTCCTTTTCCATCAACATTAGGTGTGGTTTCTCTAATAGTCACATGTAAATTTTCAACTACATGCCCAGTTCTTTGATTAAAAACTCTAAAAGCCTTACTTTCAGTAGAGTAACCAACAAAGAAACCTATGTCTGCTTTCTCACTAAACTTTCCTAAGTGATCAATGGTGTTCAATATAGTAACAGGACACCCAAATGGTCTTAAGAAACCTATCATAGGTTTTCTACCATGCAATAACTCATAGGGGGTCTTGTTATGAGGTTTAACTATCTTAGTCCTATTCTGCACATAGCAAGCAGTGTTGACTGCTTCAGCCCAAAAGATAGTGGGTAACTTAGACTCTGACAACATAGTTCTAGCAGCTTCAATTAATGTCCTATTCCTTCTCTCAGCCACACCATTTTGCTGAGGAGTTCTAGCTACACTAAATTGTCTAGTTATACCCTTTTCCTCACAGAACTGATTCATCACCTTGTTCTTAAATTCAGTTCCATTATCACATCTGATGACTTTGACCTTATAATTAAATAGGTTTTCTATCCTGGTAATAAAAGCCTTAAGAATGCCTGCAGTCTCATCCTTAGTAGCTAAAAAGAATACCCAAGTGAACCTACTAAAGTCATCAGTGACCACTAATCCATACATCTTTTTATTCAAACTATTCACATATGTAGGTCCAAATAAGTCCATGTGCAACATAAACAAAGGTTCAGTTATAGAATTCACCAATTTGGACTTACAGGAAGCTCTATGTTGCTTTCCCATTTGGCAAGCAACACAAACTTCAGGATTCTCAAAGACCTTTGAAGGCAATCCTCTGACCAAGTTCCCTTTCACCAACTTGTTCATAGCTTTGTAGTTCAAGTGTCCAAGCCTTCTGTGCCATAGTTTGGATTCATCAACAGTGGCTTTGGCAAACAGACAAGTTAAGTCTCTTTTGGGAATAATATTCTTTATATCCACACTGTATATATTGTCATGTCTAGGGACTTTAAGAAGCACCAATTTATCATCAGGAATCTTATAGTCAGGAGACAAAACAAGACACTCAGTGTCGGTAAAAAGAACAAAATTCTTCCTGTCACACATTTGTGAGACACTAAAAAGATTAAACTTGAGACCATTCACCAAATACACTTTCTCAAAATCCAACTTTCCAGTTCTGATGATGCCTTGACCAACTATTTTACCTCCTTTAGGATCATTCCCAAAGGCCACATAACCACCATCCAAAGCTTCAAAATTCTCCAAGTTGCTTTGGTCTCCAGTCATATGTGAAGAGCATCCACTATCAAAAATACATTTGTCCTTTAGCTCCTTTTGTAGATTGCCCTGCACAAAAAGTAAGAGAATTAGTTTCTCTTGGGGACCCAAGCCATTACTGACTTGGATCTACCTTGTGCATCAAAGTAGTCAAATTTCTTCAACTGCATTGGTGCACTGCTGTGTCTGAGAACATGATCTAAAACTTTAACTTTTGGTTTCCAGACCCAGCAAGCTGAGGCTTTAACAGCATAAAAATGGTTGCCCACAACAGTATCAGTCACAACTTTAGGCAAAACAGCAGAGTCTGCCTGAACAGCAGAGTTTGCTGGAACAGCAGGGTTTGACTGAACAGCAGAGTCATCTATATTCTTCTTTATGGGCACATTTGGGGCAATAGGAGAGATAACTCTAGAAGTACCATCTCTCATCAGAACTTCCCTAGGAACCATGTTTCTTTTGGGATGTGGGTGAGTCTTTCTACCAAAGTTTCTATGGTTCACCCTTGTATATTGGTTCCATACTGGTTTTTGATAGTAATAACACTCATCTTGCAAATGTTCAAAACTACCACAACTATAACATGCCTTTTTGAATAATTGAAAATCAGTCCCTAATTTATGTGAAACTAGGTTGTTCCAATTTCTCTGGTTACCCCTAGGCAAGTTATTAGTTCTCTTAGGATATACTCTAGGTGTATTATCAAACTCAGCCATCTTCCTAGAGATACCTTTACCTAGCTTAGGCTTAACAAACTCAACCTTTTTAGTTCTAGGTACTTGTGATTCAACAACAGCAGGAATTTCTTCCTTATTGTTCTTAGAGGTTGAATCAGATTCTACAATCCCATCATCACTATCAGACTCCCAATCTTCAATCAGGGGTGGTTGCTCATATTTCTTTAATTCAACCTTAGGTGACTCTATGTTAGTTTCACTAGTTTCTTCTACAGGTTTACTAGTTTCACCTACAGGTTTAGCCCCAGACTCAGATATGAAAGTCAATGTCCTAGTAGGAGGGGCATGAGCACTAAGTTTCTTAGGGTGAGCAACAGCATTGTACCCTAGTCCACTACCTGATTCAGCAAAGTGCCTACCTATTGGTTTACTAAGAATGTCAGTAGCAAATTGTTGTTTTTCTATCCTTACAACATGTTTTTCAGTCTCATTCTTAGCTAAATCTCTAGCCTGTTCAGCCTCCTCTACTTTTCCCATAAGTACCTTAATCTCATCTTCTTTCTTAATAAGCTCATTTTTAAGAATAGTGATTTGATCAAGATATTCAATTTCAGCCTTTTTATAGAATTCCAATTTCTCTTCTAAATTCTTTAAACCATATTCATAACTGAGATTGTCTAACTTAAGTATTTCATTTTCCTTTTTAAGATTTCCATTGCTAGACTTAAGTTCATCAATTTTATCAGAACATGATTTAAAAGAACATGATGATTCATTGGATACCTCAGAGTCTGATCCAGAAGAAGAAGAAGAATAGGCCATAAGTGCAAAGTGTTGAACTTGAGATTCCTCTTCAGTCGCCAAAGCATAGTTAGGACCATCTTCAGCATGCTCACTCCAATCAAACTCTCCAAACCCATCACATGACACCATAGCAGCAGCAGCAGCATCAGGACTTGACTCTTCAACAGTAATCTTCTTGGTATCTGCAATGTTTCTTTTGGGTGCTTTGCATTCCCTTGCAAAGTGTCCCTTCTTTCGACAATTGAAACATTCAGCCTTTGACTTGTCAAATCCCACATTCCTGTTTCTTCTGAACTTCATCTCTTTACCAGTTCTCTTAAGAAACCTCCTTGCCCTCATAGTTAGCATTGCATACTGCCAATGCATATCCATTTCTTCAACATCATCAGGATCAAGTTCATCCAGATCTTGAGGCATGACTGTAGTACTAGTAGTAAGTTCAGCCAAATAAGCACAAATAGCAGCATCACTGATGGTGTTGGGGTTAGCAGAGTCAGCAGCAGAGACATGTAAACCAACAGCAGGAGCAAAAGTACCACCAGCAGAGTGCTCTTGATGACTACCAGGAGTCTTGTTGCTTGAGGAGACAAAGGCAAGATTATTTGTGGTAGAGGATGAGCTTGAAAATCCTTTAACTTCTGATTCATACACCTTTAAGTTGTTGTATAGATCATCCAATGTCATAGTATCAAAATCTTCCTTGTGCCTCCAAACCACTGTATGAGTGTTCCATTCAGAAGATAGACTTCTTAAAAACTTTAGATTGACATCTTCTTGAGATGGTTCAATCTTTAACAGTGCCATCTGACTGGTTAACTTATGCAGTCGATCATAAGTTCCCTCAATGTTCTCAGAACTCATAGCAGAAAAAGTCTCAAACTGATGCTTAAGGAGATTCTTTCTAGATTTCTTGGTAGCTTCATTCCCACCAAATCGAAGTTCAATAGCTTCCCACAACTCCTTAGCAGACTCAATATGATTAAAACTCAATTGATAATCATTAGGTATTCCCATCATGAGAATACTGTGAGCCTTAACCTCCAATCTTCTCTGAGCTTTCTCCTCACTAGTCTTGAGTGTCAAGACTGATCCAGTAGCAGTCTTGGTTTGCACCTTATCACCATCAAGAACAACTTCCCAGAGAGAGTAATCAACCATACGCATGTATTGTTGCATCCTCATCTTCCAGATCTCATACTCTCCAGTCTTGAGCATGGGAACTCTTGAAGCAGTAACCATGTGTGTTGAATCGGAATCCATTGCTTGCTTTGATGATTAAACAGATCTTGTTTTCAGTAGTTCTTCTTGGTACCAGTTTCTAGATCTTAGCTCTGATACCACTTGTTGATCCCAGTTGAGCTTTACGATCTAATTAACTACCTTAGATAAATCTAAAGTAATCGGTATAGAAACTGATCTTAGGTTGTATATCAAATATTATGCGGAAACTAATATTTGATCTTAAGAAGAAAAACACAAACAAGTTATCAAACAACACTTCAATATATTAATACGATTGCTCTGAATAGCAATAGGGTTACAAGAAACCTTGAAGTGAAAACAATAATACGTATGCTAAGATGAATAATCAATCGACCTCTAACCCTAGAACCTCCTTTTATAGCGTAAGGAGTCCTAGTCGGTTTACAAGACTTCCTATACAAGTAAAATATTCATACGTATCTTTTCTATACTTATCTTAACATACTTTACATAAATAACAAGCAATAGAGTAATCCTTCTAGCAGCAGAGTCCTCGTGAGCTAGCAGCAGAGTTACAATATGCCTATTATACCAAAACAGCAGAGTTATCAAATCAGCAGAGTTCTTGTGCTAATCGGCAGAGTTACATAACTATTCGGCAGAGTTGTAATTCTCCAATCAGCAGCATTTCAGACCCAACAGGGTTAAACATCAAACATGGATCCAACTTAGAATTTTTGATAAAGGTGCATGAAGCAAGTGGGTGAAATTGTGATGCATAGAGTATCTGGTTATATGTTACTTTGAAGCTGAAAGTCTAAAACTAATACATGTCTTTGTTTAGTAAATCAAAAATACGTCTTCTGTTAAAATAATAACCATCTAATTAAGTTATTAATTTTGCTCGCAACAAACCAATGAACAATATTAACATTGACTTGTATATAAGTTCTTAGATACTTACAGCTGCATGAAAACTGGAGTGTCTACATGGCTGAGTTCAAGGCAAAGGAATCTTCCTCCGTTTTTTAGTACCCTGATAAAAAAAAATGAATTATTAACAGAGAAAAATCAAAGGGAACTATCATATGATTCCTACACCTTCTTTTCTTTTCTTCAACAATGATGTAATCAAACAAAATTTACTTATTCCGTGTTAACAGGAACATATTCTAATTTGCAAGTCAAGTACCTGTATGCTTCAGCAAGAGCTTTTTCTATGTGTGTAACGTTCCTAATACCAAAAGCGATAGTGTAACCATCCATTGACCCATCCTCAAAATGAACTTCTCTGCATCTCCCTCAACCCATATGAGGGACCCCAGATCGCCAAGCCCTGCATTATGTTAGAAGCGACTGGTAATCCATGATGGAGCATGGCTAAAAACTTGCATCATTACTCTAATATGGATGATGAATTTTTGTCATGCAACTTAACAAAACTCACCTCTTTGTTCGGCTCGCTTTCTACCAACATCCAACATATTTGGATTAATATCATAAACATAACTCTGAGTTTCTGCTTGCAAATCATCTTCAAAGGTGTCTTGTATGGCTCTGCGGTTAACATTATTGATAGTTTCTAGGATCCTGAAAGCGACATCATTTGCGAAAATTCCAGCAATATCAAATTCTATGATCAGTTAGAGATCAATTACATATGAAAAAGGTTCACCGAGACACCTGGCATTCTTAAAACATTCATTACTGAGATAGAAAACTTAGTAGATAAGAAAGTTAAAGTCATTAGGTGTGACAATGGGACAGAGTTCAAAAATAGAGTTATGGATGAGTTTTGTAAGGAGAAAGGTATTAGAAGAGAGTTTAGTGTTGCTAGAACTCCTCAGCAGAATGGAGTTGCTGAGAGAAGGAATAGAACACTCATAGAAGCTGCTAGAACCATGTTAGCTGACTCTAAGTTGTCTATCACTTTTTGGGCTGAAGCAGTTAATACTGCTTGCTATGTGCAGAACAGGGTTTTGGTAGTTAAACCTCACAACAACACACCTTATGAGCTTTTTAGGGGTAGACCTCCTTCATTAGGATTTCTAAGACCTTTTGGGTGTCATGTAACTATTCTAAATACCTTAGACCATCTAGGCAAATTTGATGGCAAATCTGATGAAGGATTCTAGGTTGGGTACTCTATCAATAGCAAATCCTTTAGAGTATACAACACAAGAACAAGGAAAGTTGAGGAGAACCTGCATGTACAGTTTCTAGAAATAAATCTAATGTTGCAGGTGAAGGTCCAAAATGGCTATTTGACCTTGATACTCTAACCCAATCAATGAATTATGTGCCAGTTGTTGCAGGAACCTTTTCTAATGATTTTGCTGGTTCAGAAGCTGATGATGCAACAAATGAAGCAGACTTGGGAAAGGAGAAAGATCAAGATCAGATACTGATGCCAATATGAAACAGTGTGGATTCATCTTCAAAGATTGGTGAACCTTCTTCTGATGAAGCAAAGGAAGGCTTTGAAGATGAAAACAATGTAGAAGGAGCTAAGGAACAAGAGAATCAAGATAACAGTACTAATGGAGATTGTACTGTTGTGTCCCAAGTTGGTACTGCTGGGAAATATCTTCATACTGCTGGCCCATCAGATACTAACACTACTGATTTCTCAGAAGATGAAGTGGATATCAACAATCTACCTCCTACCTATCAAGTTCTTACTACACCACACACAAAGGATACACAAAGATCACTCCCTGGATAATGTGATTGGTGACATGCAGTCTGGAGTAAAGACAAGAAAACAACTCATGAATTTAGACCAACAAGGGTTTCTTAGTGCTGTTTATGAAGAAAAACAACATGAAGATGCCAACACTTGCTTGTTTGTATGTTTCCTCTCACAATCTGAACCCAAAAATGTTCTCAAAGCCTTAGAAGACTCAAGCTGGGTAGAAGCAATGCAAGAGGAGCTTCTCCAATTCAAGATTCAGAAGGTTTGGGTACTAGTGGATTTACCCAAAGGTATGAGGGTAATTGGCACCAAATGGGTTTTCAGAAATAAAAGGGGTGAAAGGGGAATTGTGATCAGAAACAAGGCTAGACTTGTAGCCCAGGGGTATACACAAGAAGAGGGAATAGACTATGAAGAAGTTTTTGCACCAGTAGCAAGGATTGAAGCAATCAGACTATTCTTAGCCTATGCTTCTTTCATGGGCTTCACTGTTTACCAGATGGATGTTAAAAGTACCTTCTTGTATGGTACTATTGAAGAGGAGGTGTATGTATCTCAACCTCCAGGTTTTGTTGATCCAGAACATCCTGATAAGGTGTACAAGGTTGTAAAGGCTCTTTATGGACTACATCAGGCTCCAAGGGCATGGTATGAGACTTTGGCTTCCTATTTGCTAGTGAATGGATTCCACAGGGGCAAGATTGACCAGACTTTATTCATTAAGAAGAACAAGAAGGATATCTTGCTAGTATAGGTGTATGTAGATGATATTATTTTTGGATCCACAAGGAAAGATATGTGTTTGGAATTTGAAAAAATTATGCATGATAAGTTTCAGATGAGTTCCATGGGGGAACTCACTTTCTTTTTGGGTCTGCAAGTCAAGCAATCAAATGAAGGCATATTTATCAACCAAGATAAATATGTGGCAGAGATACTAAGGAAATTCCAGTTTACTGAGGCTAAAGTGGCAAGCACACCAATTGATCCTGAGAAACCTCTCCTTAAAGATGCTGATGGAGAAAGTGTTGATGTACACACATACAGATCAATGATAGGGTCCTTGATGTATCTTACTTCCTCAAGACCAGATATCATGTTTGTTGTTTGTGCTTGTGCAAGGTTCCAAGTGACTCCTAAGGTTTCTCATTTAACTGCAGTCAAAAGGATCTTTAGATATCTTAAGGGTCAACCTAGGTTGGGTCTGTGGTATCCTAGGGAATCACCTTTTGACTTGGTGGCATATTCAGATAGTTATTATGCTGGTGCAAGCTTGGACAGGAAATCAACAACTAGTGGATGTCAATTCCTTGGTTGCAGACTTATATCATGGCAGTGTAAGAAGCAGACAATTGTGGCAACTTCAACAACTGAAGCTGAGTATGTAGCTGCTGCAAGTTGCTGTGGTCAAGTGCTTTGGATTTAAAATTAGCTGCTTGACTATGGGTATAATTTTATGAACACCATGATATATATTGACAATAGCAGTACAATTTGTATAATTAAAAATCCAATGCAGCATTCTAAAACAAAACACATAGAAATAAGGCATCATTTTATTAGAGACTGCAATGAAAAAAAGTTAGTTCAAGTGGTTCAAATTGATTCTGATCAAAACTTTGCAGATCTTCTCACAAAAGCCTTTGATGTAGGAAGGTTTCAATACTTGGTAGCAAGTATTGGAATGCTTAACCTTTAAAGTTTTCAAACTGTGTGTTTTTGTACATAAATTGGATTTGTACTGCTAGGTTTGTCATTAGTACTGTTAAGTATAATTTGTACTGCTAGTACAAATTTGGACTATTTTTTTTAAGCCAGTTAGTCATATGTTTATACTGTTATGAAGCAAGTGCTTTTCACTTTGTTTTTCTTAGTTTTGGACTAAAAATTGCAGGTATGAAAGTTTAAGCACAAAGGAATTACTACTGCATTGTGTGAGCAGAATATGGTGGTTCAGTTACTGACATAATAGGTTGATGATGGACAGAGTTTGGGAATCGATTAACAAAGGTTTTATACCTAACTTAATTGATTCTTTAAAACTTCTTTCTTGAAACTTTATTATAGTATTTTGTATTGGAATTGATGGCTTAGTTAGTCAGACAGTAACTAACTTAACTCACTTTCTACCATTTTATAGTTTTGTATAACGAGTTAGTCTAAGGACATCTGGTAGAAAGAACAGCGAGCAAACGTGAATCTAACACTTGTGTTAGATGTAACAACTGCCATGAGCTGGAAACCCTATCAAGAAAGCTCTTTGAAAGAGCTTATCTGATCACAGGCAGTTAGTTATAACTGAAAACATTGGTTCTCACACAACCAGAGGTTGCTTTAAACCAAAATCATGATTAAGTGTCTGTCTTTACACTTAATCCCTTTAAAATGGTTGTTAGCAGTATGGTTTTTAATCAAAATCGAGTTCATACTGCTGAGTCAAATTTTTCTCTAAAAGTTTGTACAGCCAGGCTTAAAGTTAGTACTGGTAGGCTTAGTTTGTACTGCTGGACAGTCGTTAGTACTGGTGCGAAATAACAGCTTTTTGAAACTAGCCGTTGAGAGTTAGTTAAGATTTTTACTGATCATTTCCTTGTTTTAAGGGCTTCCTTTTTGGATATTTTTACTTTTATATTATTATCTTAACATTATCTTCACTTAAAAGTTATTTTTTGATTAAAGTTGGTCCAATTGAAACCTTAACAAGCCTATCATAATATCTCAATTAACTTTCTTCTTCTACTTTCTACCCTAAAATTAAACTATTCACAGCAGTCAAATCACCTTTTACTGAAAAATAAATGGCTACTTTATCCTTTGTTGACAAACACAACGTGGTCGCTTACTTGGAAAAAGCAGAGGATGATGCTACTTTTCATCAGATAGTGGATTTTTTTAAATAACTCTCTCATAAGGTATTCTTTACTCTTGAATCCCACTATCTATGTCTCCCACATCAAGCAGTTTTGGCAGACTGTCACTATCAAAACATTTAAAAATGGTGAGAAAGAGTTAAATGCTAAAGTGGATGGTAAATCTATCACTATTTCTGAATCATCACTCAGGAGGCATCTCCACTTGAATGATGACAATGGTATTAGTGTTATGCCAAACACTGAAATATTTGAAAACTTAACCAGGATGGGGTACAACACTCAATCACAAGCTTTAACTTTTTAAAAGAGTCGTTTTGCCCCTCAATGGAGATTTTTAATTCACACCATCCTTCACTGTCTTAGTCCCAAGAAAACCTCATGGGAACAGTTCAGTAGCAATATTGCAACTGCTCTCATTTGTTTGGCTACTGACAGAACCTTCAATTTTTTAAAACTCATATTTGAAGGCATGGTTAAAAATGTTGATAGCAAGACAATTTTTTTTTATGTATCCTAGGTTCATCCAAACAATTTTGAACATGAGGAAACATCAACTTCTTCCACACACAACTGTTTATCCAACACCCAAACTTACCCAAAAACTTTTTTGCAACATGAAAATTGCTTCAAAAGGGTATAGTGGGGAAGAAGTTCCATTTTTTGATTATATGCTCCAAGTACAGGGTGTAGGAGCAACAAGCCCAGTTGACTCCCATCACACACCCACACCATCAGAACATTCATCTTCACAGCCAGCTTCATCAACACATAGGTCTATATCCAGAGAAGACTCTGATGTACCTTAGCACAGAGCTCCTACCCCTCCTAATGTAGCAGATGAGGCTGACTACGTCAGTGTGGAAAGGGCTGCTTCTACTGTCTCAGGCTTAGAAGCTGGGCAGGACAGAAGTAACATACATAAGACCCAATCCATGGCAACACCAACAGTACCTAGTACTCTTGGTGGAATCCCAAGCCAAATGGAAACTATGGGTGGCTCAGAAACTCACCATATGGTGGACTATGAGTCTTTGCCCCATGATGCACCTCTCCCTGAAGGTAACACATCAGGAAGTGCTGAGGGCAGCCATACACTTAAGGAATTGATGGTTATTTGTACACAATTGTCTGAGAAAGTAAACACCTTGGAAGCTAATCTTAAAAGCCACAAGAAAAACTTTGGAGTTTTCTACACTAAGCTGGTTTTAAAAGTGAAGAAATTGGAGAATACAGTCGAGACACTTAAAAGGAAAAGATCAGCACAAATGGTTGTTTCATCAAGTTCATCTTCTTCTTCTAGTTCATCAGAGGGTCCAAGTACAGATCAAGGTGAGGAATCTTCCAAACAGGGGAGGAAGATTGCCCAGATAGATCAAGATCCTGACATTTCTTTGTTTCAAGAAGAGTTTGACACTCAAGGGAGGCAAACAGAGCAGATGGATCAAGGTACTGGTGGCTTAACAGAAGGTACTGGTAGTGCAGACCAAGGTACTGCTAGTATTTCTGAACTTGGTACTGCTAGTTCACAAGGTACTGCTACTGCAGTATATACAAGAAGACCAATGATTTCAAGAACAGACAAGGGCAAGGCAATAATGACAGAAGAAGAACCATCTTCTCAAAAGCTATCCAGGAAGGAACAAGCTCAGATGGCCCTTGATGAAGAACTAGCTCATAAATTTCATGAAGAAGAGTTAGAAAGGGTGGCTGAAGAAGAAAGATTAGCTGAAGAAGAAAGATTGGCAGCATTTATGATTGAAAGAAAGTTTCAAACTGAAGAAAAAGAGAGAGCTGCTCAAATTCTTTCTGATAAGGAATTAGCTGCAAAACTTCAAGAAGAAGAAAGATCCAAGTATACCAGAGAATAACAAGATTCAGCCCTTAATGACTTATCGGAGGAGATCAGAAAGAAGCAAAGTAAAAAGAAAGCTTATAAGAAGAAGATTCCTTCAAGAAGTGAACAGTTAAGGTATATGAAGAATTACTTGAAGCATCAGGATTACTGGAAGGAACAGTGGTTCACAGAGAAGTCTTATGAAGAAATAGAACAACTGTACATTAGTGCTTATACTAGAATTCAGAAGCCTTATGAAGAAAGTGCAATAGTTGAGACTGAGTCTAGTAAAGGTGTGAAAAGAACAGCAGAGCTCTTGGAATCTGAAGATGCCAAGAAACAAAGAACTGAGGAAGAATCAGTTCAAGAAGAACCAGTTGAGAAAGAAGGAAAGACATTGACTGATGAGCAGATCCATAGTATGATAGTTGTGGTTCTAGAATCCCTTAACATTGATCCCCTTCAAGCCAAGCATCTTATTATTGATTGGGAAGTATATTCAGATGGAAGAATCAAGGGATGGAAGATCATCAGGGTAGGAGGAAAATCTGAAGTCTACAAATTCTTTGAAGATTTGATTAGAGCTGTTGACAGAGATGACTTAGATAAGTTGTGGAGCATAGTTCAGGAGAGATTCAAGACCTCAGATCCTGCAGATGATAAGGATAAAGAACTATGGGTTGAACTGAAAAGATTATATGAGCCAGATGGAGGTGAAGCTATATGGAGGTTTCAAGCTCCAATCTCAGACATCACATGGAGATTGTTTGATAACTGTGGTGTTCACAGAGTTTCCACTAAAGCAAGATTAGAAATTTATATGTTAGTGGAAAAGGATTATCCACTCAGAGCAGTAATCTTATTGGCTATGCTGTCATCAACACTTACAGTTGAAGAAGATTCAGAGATAGCAGATGAACTAATCAGAAAAATATTTCAACTTGCAGAACAGAGAAAAGCCAGAAGACTAAGATTAATTATGTAGTGTTTGGAAGAATCCTCACATCCTCATTTAATTCAGAGAAACTTGATGATTTAGGATAAATCACAAGTTTAGGGGAGGATTGTTGGGAATTAAATGTCTCAGAACTTAGTATTGCTGGAGAATTGCACTAACAGTACAAACTGCTAGTGTATAAACTTAAGACTGCTGAAGAAACAACTAACAGTACAAACTGCCAAGTTTGTACTACTAAATCAAAAGAAGTTACTGTTGCATGGATAATTGCTTTATACGATATTGTAGAGGATAAGTATGGAATAGATCTTTTGTATATCACAATTAGTTAGAAATATACGGTAGAATACTTATCTTGTAAAGGACTCCTTAAGTCTATAAAAAGGAGATCTTAGGTTATACTTTCATATATCAGTCATAGAAGTTTTGTTAAGATTCAAGGTCATTATAACCCTAGTGATAGCAAGATCACTCATATTATTGTTTAATAATATTGAATCGTTTGGTGTTAAACTTTCTGTTCATTGTTCATTCAAGTATTATTGTTCCATCAAACAAACCAAAAACTCTTCTAAGTATTGTTAAGTAGATTCCGCATACTTAATAGTATAACCTCAAAGTATCCAAAACACATCATAAGGGAGTAACATCCTAAGTGTTTTATAATCCTCTCACAGTGTAGCGGAATCATCATTTATATCCTCTATATAGTACTTCAGCTCGGTAGCTTATGAAACTCTTTCAAATTTGTAGTAGTCAACTAACTAATAGATTCTCATAGGGTCTTGCATCGCGGAATTGCCGAGCTCTGATTCACGTAGCATCTGCAATCAAAAGCTACACAATGTCAATAAATCTTGCTTTAACTTTCGTTGTAATTCTCTGAGTTCATTTTTGCTGTGACCTGCATACACAAAAGATATTAGTTACTATGCTTTGCAAAGACATAATATAAATTACTAAAAGTTTTCTACTACATCCTGAAGTTAGCATGTATATGAACCTGTGACTATTGGTGTAGTGTTGGACTGTCTCGCAATTTGAGCGCTAAGAAATAGCTGAAAAAGGAGGCTACTTACTATCAAAAGTCATCTCACAACCACACCATCTTAAATGAGAGTATAATTTTAAGAGCCAAGTTTATTGCATCCAATACCCTATTCGAGGGGTCTTCACCAGAAGTTCCAATTTGTGACACGTACCAAGACTATTCCTCACCTCCATTGGCCCATTCTTTTCTTCAATCAAAACGCACTTATGGCCAATGACAAAACACATTATAATAACCTCTGTCTATTATTTCTTACTTTTTTTTACCTACACATTCCACATTTAAACTACATAAATCATTAATGATTATATGCTCTACTACCTTTTGGACTTTGGTGCAGCTAAATAAATATGAAATTTATCAAAATGAGCGAGTGACTAATGAAAAAATGCATTATAATGACCTTCTATTATAATTTATTCTTATTTTTCACCTACACATTCCCCATTTATATCAAAAATTAAAAAAAAAAGAAAAAAAAAAGAAAAAAAAAAGGCACTTTAGATAAGTTTCAATATTCTACTCTTAATATCCTAAAACAATTAACTCATTTTCTAAATCTATTTCTAAATATGTAGTTTGACTTTGAATGTCAACTCTATTAAGTTTAATTTCAATTTAAGAAGATAAAAGATGTACAAAGTAGTTTGCTTTACATTTTGAAAGCAGCTGAATATTACGCTTTTAAGTCACACATTACAGTGTTTAGGCAAGATATTGATTCTCATAATTTGAAAATATAGGGTTCATTTTATCTTTTAAAGTATCTTATAATCTTCCAAACACTCATAGAAAAGTTCATTTATCAATTTATCACAGCTTTAACAAAGGCACACCAAAGAACTCATTAAAGGAGTTCATTTATAGATTTAACACTGCTTTAACAAAGGCATTTATGGTTGATATTTACCGCATGTTTACTATCCTCTATATTTCAAGTAACTTGAGAATTCAAATATATAATAGTTAGGTTGACCAGTGAAATATGATGCACATTTTAGGTATAAAAATCTTATTAGAAAAGCTCCCCGAATAAAATTTGACCAATTTTCATTATATATAAATGTGTGGTACCTTAGGAGAAACTTGACCCTTTTCAAGATAACCAAATAGTCTGAGACCATTGCCGCACTTCTGGCAGCAGCTTTCTGAGGTCAAGAAAAGTTAGTGGTAAGTAGATAAATGAAACAAAGTAGCACCTTGAGCTCTTTTTCAGTGGCTAGATCATGAGTGAGAATCAACTTCCTTATTCTTTCAATAGGATCACGTTTCTGGAAGTGGCAAAGTAGACATCATTTACTTTCTAAATACATGACTTAACTTCTGAAAATGGTAGGATCCCGTGTCTACTGAACCAAAGACTGAAACAGATGTTCCACCTGCTAATTCACCTAAGTCAACAACTAATACACCAACTTTCAATATTCAGATATAACATCAAAAGTCGCAAAAGAAATAAATACTAATATGATACAATTCAAAAAAAACAATAAAAATGAGGATGTACTAATAAGAAAAAAAATGGGAAACAATGACTTATCTAGGCCAGTATCTTTGGTATCACGGTAACTGTAAGAAATGGGGAAGATTGCAGTATATGGCTGTAAATGGAAAGAATATGTGTTGACGGGATTAGCACTTTTGATTGGTGATAATTGAAACATGCATCTTTAATGTAGTTCTAACCATTTTTCCTAATTCATATCCAAATATCAGCTAAACAATAAATCAATTTAAACATAATACAAATGTGAAGACGCTTGAGAGTACTTATCTCGAGATGTTAAGTGATCATTCAGGACGGTAAATTAAGTACCAAGTGAATCTTAATACGCTTAAAAAAAATATAAACACATGATATAGCCAAATTAATGCCTCTCTAAAGTATCCTACTATGAGACCAGAACATTTAAACAGTGAGCTCAAGTTCATGTATTCGTCTTTCATTTTTGGGGGTCTAGTATGTGGTTTTTAAATGATAAAATATCTTGTATACTGAAACAGTATGAAAATAGAAGGAGCAAAAGAAAGAATCATGCCAATCTCGAATGGACTTTGAGCATAAAGAACGGCTGAGAAGAAAAAGAGATGGTTAGAGAAAGCCCTTGCGGCATCAACAACCATTATTTCTGAACTCGAGATGAAGAACCAGAAGAAGAAAGAAGAGCAACAAAGGCTGGATGAAGAGTGTGTTGCAATAGCTGAAGTTTTTGCTCTGCAAGTCCTAATTGGTGAAGAATCACACGCATGTGTTCTAAATGGAGATATGGGTTATGTTTCTGATGGATGTGGAGGATCTGGATACCAGTGGAATGGACACGGGTTGAGTGATGACATGTATGTTCAGGGCTTCAGGCACTGCTCAGAGGTTGAATGTTTCCTTCAAGTGCTATGTGTGATCCGATGATGGCTTATTTTGTTTGTAATCACAGAGAACCTAGTGAATCATTCTGTAAAATGTTGTGTTCGAGTGTTTGGGGCGCTATCTCTTACTGTCAATTTGTTATTTTGATGACTTGTGTAACGGCAAATTTTTACAACCTATACCATCTATCTCAAAAATACTATCTCACATATGTCTCCAACGAACCTGAATCCACAACCTCGTGGTTGATGGACCACTCACATACCGATGTGCTAACAAAGGACTGATAGGTGAAGGTAACATGGTGATTTCTGGACGCAATTTCACTAAATTTGAGAGTTTCAAGAACATGTGTGAAGCTACAGTTGGAGTTGTGAACTATAACTTTTAGGATTGGGTGCATAATCAACTTTGTACATCTCATAAATTTATGAACAAACCACTGATCACATAAAAAAAGAAGATATGAGTGTGACATTACCTGCGCTACATACTCTTGTTCCACACCTTTGCCTGCTGCAGCTTCTTGCTGTGTCGCCACATCCCATCTTGTGATCTCCTCTTCTGCCGCAACAATATATATCATTAGCCCTTTAACCTGCACCACGGGAAAGTAATTAAATATATAAATTAACAATTAGCAAACGCTAAATGAAAGAGAAACTATAGCTTCATATTATCAATCGTAACTTCTTATTCATGGTTTATATAGTCCTCTTTCGAGCTTCCTGCAAACTGCAAACATTGAAATAAACAAATCAATATCAAACAGCAGTCAAATGTCACCATAAACTTATGTCCCATATTTCATATCACGTTTATCAATTTGTTTAACTTTTTTAGAATCAAATAGTGTGTTTATGTTACGACATACAAAACTAAAATGTAAATAATGAGGACGTATGGGGGACTTGAACTAAAGAAGTAAACTTGCAAAAAGTACCAACCTGCAACATTTATCACAGAAAAACTTATCATCTGCATTCAACGTCTCAGTGGAACTGAAGTTTTTTAAACAACTCATAATTGAACTATTCTGCTCTATATCGAGGCTCAGATTCTGCTCTAAACACCTTGTCTCGTTTGTAAGTATACCCTGCATATTTAACCAGGCACATAATTAACTACCAACACACATTATCAAAGTCGCTATTATACAAATGTACATTATGAATAAGTAGAGCTGGGAATTCTAACAAAATTTACTCATATAGGAAATCATTGTTGATCAATATAATTTAGACGATCACTTACATGTTCTGTGTGAAAACTAAATAGCATTCGGTAAACAAAAGGGATGAGCGTAAAAGCTACCTACGGAGAAGCCTGAGTTTGTGACGGTCCATGAGCTAAGGTTTGTCTCATATTGCGACCACCTGTTGTACTTATAGACGCCCAGATTTAATAAACTTTTTTGATTATCCAAGGTATCAAGTTATGTCACATGGTATCTTAATATATTCAAAACAAAAGACACCGTTTACGCACCTCTGGAAGAACACAACACAAAATTCACAAAAAACTATATACTTACAGGAATGTAGTCAGAGAGAACGAAGAATACAATCGATACCTACTTTAACATAGAAAAAAGATCATCACAAATAATAAAAGATCATATCAGCACATAAAAATAAGCAACAACGATTCAATTGCATCCTCAAACCCTATTTTTAATTCTCGGTATGGATTGAGAATATAAACATGGTATGGATTTTGTGAATTGGTAGTACCTGTATAGGTAGATTGAAGCCTCACGAGCAGCCACAAGCATGTAATAAACTTAAAAATTTCAAAATCACAAAGCTTGATGCTGCAATGTATTTATCACCTAAGCTGAGTAACTCATATCAAAAATTCTTAGAAACAATAATTCTTTTACCTTTTTTTTTTTTTTTTTTTTTTTTTTTTGTAGATTTGAGAATCAGCGTGTGTGAAGTGATTGTTTTTAGTGGATACGGGATTAGGGTTAGGGTTTTGAGAAAAAGGTCTGATATATGACATTATTTTATCAGTAGGTTTATGTGTTTAAAATATATCTTAACAATATCAATTATTTAAGCATGACTTACTTATTTTGTATTGTAAATCACAAAAACGGGCTAGGTCTAGTGGTTGAAGCGTTTGCTTGTGGATGTAAAGACCTTGGTTCGAATCCTGCAAATGACCAAATTTTTTAAATTCGAATTTAATTAACAACCGAATTATTGCCTGCGTGGCCTTTATTGAGATGACGTGGACTTAATGATGATGACGTGGACTTATTTGTGATGATGTGGCTTTATCTAGTCATGTTTATCCTGTTTTATATATATATATATATATATATATATATATATATATCGTTCTACTCAAATTTTAAATTTATAAACTCCTTTTTACCGATTATTTAGAAAACGCATACGAGCAAGTATACTCGTTCGCATGTAATATGGTTTGTGGTAAATAGGGATCGTCGCAAGAGACTATGGTAATTTTCATTTAGCAAACGCGTAGCACGAGAATAGCTCATTAGATTCTCACACTCTAAAGTGCCGTAATTAAACAAACAAATAATGGTTTATCGTATCCAATCAATCAAATCAAACAAGTACTTGTCTAGGAATAGTAGCCAATCGTGATAGAATGTTGAACATGTTTGGTGAAACATATGTAGAAGGCACATATCAATTGCACATGGATTTCTCGTCAATGGGTAATATCAAGAAAATCACATGTTTATACTAGTTTCATAGGTGAGTCCTTTCGGCCAATACTCATCCCATTAACCTAGTTACTTTGTATATTTAAATGTATGAAAAAGATGATTAGTGTCATTAGTTCTTACGAGTCCTTTCGGCCCATACTCGTGATTAAATACCCTCGAGTTCGTTTAAAACTTGACTACTTGATAGTTGTGGTATGTGTTAAATCACATATTTTTTCTCTATCAAAAACGGACTTAAAAGACCAAAAACTGATAATAAATGCCAAATATATGCTTGTTTTTATGTTTTGCATGTGCAGGTAAAGGATATAAGAAAATGACAAAAAGAGAGACAAAATGAACGAAAACGAGCACGGGATTGAAAAGAGTGTGATAAAGCCGGAGCCAGGGATGGATTTCTACATTTTTCGGATCATGCCTAAACCAAAATACCAAACCTAAACCTTAATTGTTAAATCATTTACAATCAAAAGCCCAAAATCATTTTTACCATCAGTCCCTAAAATTTTTGCAAAGTTAGTCCTAATCTAACTTTTGTTAAATCCTAATTCTATTAAAACATAAAAACCAAATCCAGCCAAACATTTTATATATAAACCCATCCAAATCCAGTCCATATTATAAAGCCCAATCCAAAAAAATAAATAATATAACCCGAATCCATCCCTACAACCCGAAAGTCAAAACAATAAACCGGGTCAACCCTTATAGAAAAAGCGGGAATAACAGTTACCACTGTTCACCATCCCCTACCTTTTACCTGCACTCTCCTAACTTTTACCCCGATTCACACGCACCCTTATTCCATTTGGAAGCTGACCTGTCAGAGAAAGTGATGCCATCATGTCCACGCTGGCAATTTAGGGCTACCCGATTGGTGGAAACACCTTGGCACTCAATCCAAGGGTGAACATTGATGGGAAATGATTGGATGGACAGGATATGATGATGAGATCACACCCCAAACCCTAGAAGGTCCCTGATCAAGCTATAAATACAAGGCTCCATCACACACAAGAGGATCTCTTTTTTTTAGACATTTTTAGCTATTAGCTTAACTAGTGCTTATTGTTTTTAATTTCTGTATGAATTTCAAGTATTGTAATAGTTTTTAAGTATTAATAAAATTCAGTTTACCTTATTTCATTGTCTCTTTACTTTATTGTTTAAAATGTTTTATTTGGTTGAAATAAGCTCTAATAAGCTCTCAATAAGCTCTATACCTAACTACTGATTAGAGCTCAAACAAGCTTTTCCATAGCTTGCTTTGAGTTTCTGTTACTCAAGCTTGAATTGTACTCAATTGTGTTTAATCAATTTGGCCTTAAAAGTGAAATAAGCACTTTGGATGATAAGCCAGATTTGGATGGGCTTATTGGACTTTACCAGCTTGTTTTAAACAAGCTGGAGCTTGTAGATCAGCTCTTGGAGCATTTATAATCCTTGTTTGAGCAAAGGACCAAGTGAGTGATACTTTTTCATGTTTAGCTTATTAAACTGCTTATTATTCATTACTGATTATTATATGCTTATTTATGTTTAATTTGTCTTCTATATGCTTATTAATAGTAGATCTATTGTTTTAGTTGCTTATTTCATAGTGTAATAGCTAATTGCTCTTATAAGTGATTTTATAGTCTAAATAGCCAATAAGCATTGCTTATTGGCTAAGTGTTTATTTCCTATAAATTTTTGCTTAAAATCCTTCAAATACAATTAATAATAATCTGTTTTCAATAAAACATTAGATTTATGGCTTAAATCAGATCTAAACTCAGTTTTAAGAAGTTAAAGGAGTGTTTGAATTTGGATTTTAGAAAGGGATCTAAAACTGTGTTCGTGAGTTTTGGCAAAAAGGCCAACTTGATTTAGCTTTAAATCAGTCTTATAAGTTGTATTTAAGTTGTTTCAAGCTTTTCTAAATAGATTTATATGTTTAGATTAGTTTTCAAGGTTTAAAACCTTTAGTCTTAGATTATTTTGATAAGTTCATGAAAAGACCTTTTTAAGTGTTAGTATTGAGTCAAAATCAGTGTAATAAGTTTGTTTACATGTTTCGAATAAGTGTCACATGGTTTTGAGTCTTATTTTTTACTTTTCAAGTCTGTGTAATCTGATTCAAAAAGCCAAAAAAATAGTCTGAGTAGTTAGTTTATAAGCTTATTTTTAATTCAAAGTGTGTGAAAATCATTTTATAAGTTCTTTGGTTATTGCTTAATGTTGTTTTATAAGTTTCAGTTTAATTCATAGCTAATTGAAGCTTATATGTAGTGCTAAAAGTAGTATATCAGGCCTGTTACAAGTATATCATTTTTCAACATTGACTTAAGCTGTCTGATTCACAGCTTATTTTCAAGCTCTTAATAAGCTCAAAAAGGTCTGAAATTGATTTTATAAACTCTTTGGTTGCTTACCTTTATCTTTTTTAAGATTTTAAGGTCTGGCTTATTGCTTTAGTGGCTTATTTTATGGCTTGAAAAGTGCCTTTGAGTCTGTTTGGGATAACAGATTTGCTCTTAGCTTAAGTTTAGATTTCTTAGCTTTTTACTTATTATTTCTGCTTACCCTTGATCATTTATGCTTATCAGGTTTAGAAGAGTAGTTTAGATCAGTATGTGAGCTTATTAAAGTGCTTATTAGTTGCTTAATAGCTTAGGCAGTTTCAATTTTTAAGTACAGCAGTACTAACTAAAAAGTTAGTACTGCTGATCTGATTTGCTTTTTTTCCAGCTTATTTTATGAGTTTTAAAAATTTTAAGGGGAAGTCCAAGGCTCGAACCCTGGACCTCTCTTTTTCGACTAAGGGTGCAGCATTAATTTACTTAAGCTTCTTTTTCCCTTTTAGCTTAATTCCTCTACTAGCTTATTTACAGCTTATCCAAATAAGCTGTTGATTCCTCTTTATTTTTCCTAGGTTCCTTATAGCTCAAAGTAGTTTTTCATAATTTTTCATACTAATTTAGTATTTTTAATACTATTTTCAATCCAAAAGTGTTTTTAATTCATTAAAAATAAAATAAAAAGCAAAAAAATATAAATCTTTTTTTCTAAAATTATTTTTAATCATTTAGGACTTTTAGGAACCAAATTCACTCCTCTAGGGTTAATTTTTTATTTTTAGGTTTTCTTAAGCCCGTATAACTCCCGATAAGAGCCCGTTTTTAGTCTTATTTGCGTTTTTGCTTATTTGTGCCTTACTTACTTATTTTATATGCTTATTAGTTGCTTTTTAGTATATGTTTTTTGATTTTAGACATAATCCCAAAATATCTCAATTAATCAAATCATTCGATCACAAACGGAATTCAAAATTCCATTCACACTTCGTCGGAACTTAACGACCCGGGAAAATGCAATACTTCCGGAATCATATTTTGTTTGATTTTCTTTGATCTCTAGGCATATTCACTCTTGGTTAGAGAGAGACTTTTCTCTTTTGGTCGGGTTTTTCTTATATATATATATATATATATATATATATATATATATATGTATGTATGTATATAACAGGAGGCGTTACACGTAGATAATGCCACATAAATGCCACCTCAATGCCACATAATCAATTTCAATGCCACCTAATCAATTTATGCCACGCAAGCATACTTTGAATGAGCTAAAATCCGGTTTTAATTAAATTGGAGGCGTTACACGTAGATAATGCCACATAAACGTCACCTCAATGCCACATAATCAATTTCAATGCCACCTAATCAATTTATGCCACGCAAGCATACTTTGAATGAGCTAAAATCCGGTTTTAATTAAATTCGGATTTAATTAGTTTTAAAATTAAGTGTAGCAGATTCGAACCTAGGATCTCTTGATACATTAATAACAATTTTTACCACTAGAACAACTTAATTTTTTATTTATATCCTGCAAAGCCATAAATATAATGATCAAACAAGATAAGTAGAGAATCCCTACAACTTAGGCAACCCTTATCAAACATATACGAGAAAAAAAATCTTCAGTTAATTCATAATATATTTTTCTCAAAAACCCTAATATCCTTTTTTCCTCACAATTTCCTCTAATGATCGGTTTACTGTGTTTTCTTCATCACAGGTATGCAACCATGAATGCTTGACATGCTGTGTAATGTTTGTTTGATCAGTTAGTCTCGAGCAGCAACACAAAAGTGATTAAGGGGAAGAATCATCCATGGGTTAATCAATCCCACTGCCCAAACCAATCAGTGAGGGTAACAAAAAAAATAAAAATACAAATGCTACTGCATAATATTGTTGTTAAATTTTTCAAACCAATCAGTAAGGGTAAGATTAAATATATATACAAATGCTACTGCATAATATTGTTATTAAGTTGTTTAAATCATGCGTTATTTTATATCAATATTGTTTGGAGGTATTACTTCATGATCATCTCAAGTCCATGTGTGGTTTTGTTGCAAATTAAATCTGAATTATTGTATAAGACATGGCATGTTTACATTCATGATGAACGCAATCTATAACCCTGTAAACAAACAAAACCCACTAATTTAGGAAATTAGTGGGTATAACCGTATAACAAGTTAACAACAGCACACGTACTTGACCTCACCAGTTCTATACCACAAACCCTAAAAACTTTATAAACTAAAGTGCGGCATAACAAGACTAGCTTCTCAATCACTTCATCATTCAAAAATAAATGTAACAACCCTAAACCTCACTGAGAGAACAAAAGGACATGGAAACGGAGTTTTGAGTTGCAAGATATAGCACCGGATTTAAATTGTAAATATGTTGCTTCAATGATTCATTTTTGCATGTCTTTGAATATATTTAGGTAAAGTAATACTATAAAAGCTAAAAGGTGATTGTTGTAAAATATATGTTGGGTTTGGTAGTGATATTGATACTTTTGTTGTTATCATTAATATTTTGAGATTGTGTATAGATTTGTTAAATGTGTTGTTTATACATTGCAGGTGAATCTGAAAGATATGGCTATGGCTGGTGGAAACAATGAATCTGGAAGTGAGTTTTGTTTTTCTTTATCATTAATTGTTGATGTGCATTTTATGTGAATTTGTTTGTTTTAATTTATTGGATTGTAAAAAGAGATCGTTGTATGTTTAGCTTCAAAGTGTGTGAAATTTTAGTACTTTGGATAACTATGAGTATGTGTTTGTTTTGCATATTTGTGTTATGTATGTTTGCCCTTTGAATGGTGTACAGTCAAGTAATTTAGGTTGTGAGTGTGTGGCCTAGATTAACATGTAATCATGTGCAGTTTGTTGTTTCTGCATGATTTTCATCTAATGCAAATATCATTGTTCTCTTGACCAGGTTTTTGAAGGAACATTTGGAATTGATAATAACTTCACCACTGTTCAGTTAACCGGTTAAAATAGGTTAAGAGTTAAGCAACTTCAAGTATATGCTTATTCACTTACATAAGCGCAAGCTTAGTATTTATAATTTATAGTATATGCTTGCAGCCTTTTGTTAAGACGAGGGTGCTGCACTTTTAGTAACGGAGAATGTGTTAACGCAGGGTTGTCTAGGTTGGAAAAATTGGTGCTACAAAGCAACTAAAGAGGTAATATATCTTTCTCCTCTTTGCGCCTTTACATAACTCAAAAACCAAAAAAAGATACTACTACTATTTCTATCATATTTGTTTAGCCACCAAAATTTTGTGGCTGCAAGAATTGAACAACACTATCCTCACCTTCACTTCTTCTCCTACCAGGGAGAGGTGGCACCAATTGCGGAAATGGCACGCCTACCACCGTCTCTTAGTAGAAACCCATCACTCGAGTTGGGGGCAAAAGTGCTTTATAGGTTTACGCAGCAGTAGTAGAAGAAAGAGAAGCGAGCCAGAAGGCAGCACCAGCACCAGACACACATGGGATGTTTGGATAGAATCTACATAGACACAACTGATATGAAATTACACGTAATAAAAGACAAGTAACTATGATCAGAACTGGCTTCATACAGGAAATATTGGGATGTGGTTGCCGACTTAAGATTATAGACAGGTAACATAAGCCTTTGTATTTATGTCTCAATAGTTGTAATTTAACAGGTGATAACTAAGAGTCAAACTCCCAATCATATATGCTTGCTATGACGAGCGGGGGAAGTTACTTAATGGTTCAGTAAAAATATTTCATTTATCCAGGTTCCCCTTTGGGCCTAGGAAACAAGTTTGTAGGACTAGGATGTGACATTGAAGCCTCTCTTAATCTAACGGAGCCGCGTACCAGTACCAATATGGAGTGCCAATCAAATTGTGATACAATTATTGTACCCTTTGAAGTCTGCGAAAAAGATATTACCACACGAAACATGACCAATGCTTATATTTCCATCCAGCCACTGTTGAATTATGAAAGGTGTGGTTATGCTTTCATTGTGGAGAATCATAATTATGAGTTCAACGTAAGTGATCCTAGCAAGATAAACCCATTTTACCCGGCGGTGCTTGAGTGGTCTGTAGGGAATACAACATGTGAAGAAGCTATAAAGGACGAAAGAACATATAAGTGCAAGGATAACACTGTATGCAAACATGTGTGAAACAACTTTGGATATCGCTGCAAATGCCCAAAAGGATTCAGGGGAAATGCGTACATCCAAAATGGTTGTCACGGTACTTTCTACACTATATCTGTATTAAAAAAATATGTTAAGTCGTATATGTAAACAATGAAATGAAACACATAGCATCATGGATTATATAACTTCATATTTTCTGTTAGTTAGATGTCGATGAGTGTGAAGATCCGAAGCTTAATAATTTCCAGCCAGGACATTGTAAGAATACACATGGGAGTTTTACTTGTGTTTGCCCAAAGGGACTCCAAGGTAATCCAAACGGAGGCGGAGAGTGCACACCTGGTGGTAAAGATGTACTGATGCACCAAGTTGTGAATCGATTTATTAACATAGGCGGGTGTATTCCTGATAGAGGTATGTTTGTGTTTATCGTTTGTGCTGTGACGCTGAAACTAAAAGTGTATGAACAATTACTATTCGTACCATATAATCAGAACCAAAATCTGAACTTTATTTTTTCCTGTGCCACAACCGTCTTCTATGACACATTAGTTGTTTTGTTGCTTTGGATAGAAACAAACTAGTTATTTTTATTTCCTTATTTGACTATGAATAAGTAGTTTGGGCAATGTATATTCAGTAGTCATAATTCTATCTTTAAATATTCAGTTATACTGTTATTGTTACACTTGATTATCTGCTTCTTCTTATCTTTAAAAGCATATGATGCCTTAATAAGCAATTCCAAAGACTACATAGATTTCGATCTGACTTGAAACATAGGAGCGGGAATTTGAAATCATGAGAAGTGTTTAGTAATATCTTTTTTCAATCCTATGCAGTCTATTAATTTTTTAGAAAGTCAATGAAATTAGGAAAATTGTTTGGCGCTTCTACTGCTAATTTTAGGATAAAGTTGGGTTATTACCTTCATATATGATGTAAAGTAACCTTTCAAATAATATATGCAACCCTCTAATGTTCTTCTCTGTACTAAAAAAGGTTAGATTAAGTTGAACTAATATTTTATTTTAAAAGTGAAATCAAGTTTTTGGGAGTTTTGATCATCAGGTTTGTTGATTATAAAATTCTAGCTACTTAAGGTTTTACCTGTAGAAATACCCTTAATTTACGTAGAATCTACACCCTTAATTTACGTAGAAATCGAGTCAGATGAGCAGAACCAATTTCACTATAACAGAACACCAACTTTTTAAAATATTTCTTAAACAATTCATATAATGCAGGACATGCCGAAACCCCTTCACACCTCCCTTATGTTCCTTGCTCGATGAATGTCAATGAAGCCTATTACATGAGATTATTTGAAGTTAACGTTCAAGGTAAAGAGAACTTATAGTATGCTTTATTGTGTTCACTTAAAAATATGGTTTTGTGAGTTATTCAACTCTTTATATAGCTTTTCTATTTTTTAATCTGATTGCATACGGGTGTCTCTTCCTGTTGCAATTTAAGGCAACGTGTTCAGCAAGATGTGCTGATGCACCAAGTTGTGAATCGATTTCTTAACGTAGGCGGGTGTATTCCTGATAGAGGTATGTTTGTGTTTATCGTTTGTGCTATGACGCTGAAACTAAAAGTATATGAACAACTACTATTCGTACCATATAATCAGAACCAAAATCTGACTTTATTTTTTCCTGTGCCTCTGAATCTGGGTTGGGTTTAGAAGAAGAAGACCGAAAGATCAGTAAAAAGAACAAAAAAGAACAGCGAATAGGGAATCGCAGAGTATGTTGTTAAAAAAAACAAAGAAAAGGAAAAAGGATTTACTTTTTATAATGATTTATAAGTTGATTTTTTTTGGTTAACTGTTTTGATGAATTGGGGATTGCTTTGTGTGAGCAGGTGATGAAAATGGCGAACAAGATGAATGCTCATAATATACATGGTTTGGCTGCGCTTTGGAAGCATATGAACACTGCATAAGCTGATGTTGCAACTATTTGTTATGTATATTTTAAACTATTTGTCTTTCTTGATCCAAATGAGACATTATTAAACCCAGATTTGAACAAGTTTTGTAATCCTTATTACAGTACTAATATAGCAAATCTAGCTATAATTGTGTTAAGGCTTATTATACAGCTAAAGGTGCAACTCATAACATAATGTTCCGGAAATCAAGCTTGAAACTTTATGGCTTCCCTTTTGTCCATCCCCATTCACATTAAGGAATAGGGCCCCATAAGCACATTGTCATTTCTCAAGACATCTGTAGAAAAAACATAAGGCCAAATATTAAACGACCAAATAAATTCTCTAATAAGCACTGTACCTGGAGTTGTATATAAAAAGTGTCAAATGACATATCCGGACACAGAAATAAGAAACACAACTAATTAAGCACTGCATCCGAAAGAAGCTGCTTTTTTTAGAGTATTTTTTTTAAAACAAAGCTTTAGCTCCATTAATATGCGTGCCAAATATAGCCATGACCTGACCATGGAAGTACTGTAAAGGTCGAATTGAGTAGACAGAGCACTAACTAAGCTGATCAGTGATCATACGGTATTTACTGGTTTGAATGCTAGAACTGATCCTCTCAAGTTTGGACAAAAAGTATATATGATTGAGGTTAATTTAATAAGTACATAAGCATTTCTTTCAGTGGCTGCTTTTGAATGTCCCAGTACCTAATCAGTTACTGTAAAATAAGTGATGTGACTTCTTACGCTGTTGTTAAACATTATATCATAGGATGTGTGTGTGTGTCTCTAAACTGTATATATCAGCTACCGAGGTAAAAATTATTGAATTTAAGAGTGGATTACCACCATTATTTCTCTTAATATAGCATGCTCATATGTTTTAATATTTAGTCACATTTACATGCACATCATATGGTCTAGCACCATCTTAGAGATGGATCATTTCAGTAAGATTTTATATCAAGCTACTCTAACTTTTACGCACTTTGTTTCATATATGCTCTCAAGTAAGTTAATGAACATTATTTGATGAGGAGATGATGGTAGGTCTATTTGGATACGTGGCTGCTCAAAATAAGAAAGAAAGTTCAAAGATTGATGTAAACATACAATCACTAACCAAGTTCGTTCAGCTCAGTGAGGTTAAAAAAATCTCAGAATTTAGCGATTATTCTAAAAGCATTCAACGTAACAGCTGAACAAGTCTGTAATGCAGTTAAAAAGGGTGATACAAAGTTTGTTGCGTTTTTTGTAGCTCAACTGAACTCTTTATTTATTTTAAAATGAACGTGTGATCAGGCACTGAGCTTCCTGCCGAGCTCATTGCAACTTTGTTGAAAATGGCACCGAATCAAGATGAAGAACTACATTTTAGGTTATATAATGGTGACATAAACCTACTCGGGCCATCAGAACGTTTTCTTAAAAACTTGGTTGAGATCGGACATGCATTCAAACGTCTTGAAGCTTTGCAGGTTTTGTGTTCCGTTCATGAGGATCACAATATGGCTAAAGAATCATTTGCCACTTTAGAGGTACTACATTCTATTTTTGTAGCTTTTAGATTGTATATACTCATATGCGTTTAGGTCGTGTTTTAAGCATCTCTACCTTTCTGTCCTTTTAAAATGATTTAGTTTCCAATTTAAGACGTGGCTATTTGTTGATTCACAGGTAGCTTGCAATAAACTTATAAGCAACAAACTCTTCTTATGGCTTCTAGAAGCAGTTCTCAAAACCGGTAACCGAATGAATGATGGTACATTTTGAGGCGGAGCCCAGGCGTTCTGGCTCAACACCCTTTGGAAACTTTCTGTTGTCAAAGGGACATATGAAAAAACCACACTCTTATCCTTTGTGGTTTAAGAAATCATCAGATACTAAGGAATCAAAGTGGCTAAAAATCGAGGCCTTGAACCAAACGAGGAAACACCAGAATATCTCCAACAACTCGGTGTGGGTGTTGTTTCAAAGCTAAGTGAAGCTAAACTCTTAACGTTAAAGACTGACAGTACTTACATTCACATCCACCTTATCCTGAAGAGTTTAGCGTGTATCCGAGTTCTCTTTTATCTCTTAACGTTAAAGACGATGGTTGCTTCCTTATTGTACTTAGTGTGGTTATACATAATATTGTATACTTATACTGCCCCTTTATATCATGTAGGTGCTTCCATTGAAACTCGGGTGCTTGATGTGGAGTGGTTGGTTAATGTCACAATTTGATGCCAAGAAAGTGGCCTTGAAGCCGAGTTGTGCTTTAAAGGAAAATCGTTTCTAGGTAGGCACATCAATTATAGGTCACAATTACAGGTCTATCAGAGGAAAGATCGTATCCTTATTAAAAATGGAAACAATTTACGAGATCAATGGTCATTGGGATAGGTACTGCTCATTTCATCTACGTAATATTACTTTGTTACTTTATGAAAAAATACACATAGTGAACAAGTTTGAACGTAATTGAATTCTTTCAACCTGACCATTATTTATTTTTAAATGTTATCCAGGAATGTGACAGTTTAGGACACCAGCAATGGAAAAGTGACAGTGATTTATAGTGCAAAGGATGTGATTTCGGCACTTAAAACACCTATTGTCAAGGACGTGAAGGTACTAATTTTCCTGCATTTACAATAAACATATTATTGTTTGTTGGTGGGGTAGGGGTACACAAGCAGAACTAAATAAAAAAAAATAATACTGTAAATGGATTAATTTTGGTTTACCATGTCAAGAGTGTGCATCCAAACATAAATTGTCTTCCAGTAGGTTTATTTAAAAATGTATGCAACATATGTTTCGGTTGAGCATTTCTCATTCCCTATTCTATTCGCTTCTAGATAACACCTATTTGTTTCATGATGTGTCCACAACTTGCTCTTTCAGCTGGTATGTCATATATCTATTACAAAAGCATATACTGAAAATTACTGGGGTCTAATGCATTAATTGTTTGATCAGGAACTAATCGTTATGAAACATGGAGCCGAACAGGTTGTAGGAGAATTAAGTCCGGGTGATCTTTGTGATGAAATTGGGGTTCTTTGTTATAGACCCCAACTTTCCACAGTTAGCACCAAAAGGTTAAGTCAGGTATTAAGGTTGAACCGTACCACGTTTTTTAACATTGTTCAAACCAATGTTGGTGATGGAACTGTCATTATGAACAATCTCCTACAGGTTTGTTCAAGTTATAGCATATCTCTTCTTATCAATCACCCTTCATTCTATGACAATTGCAGTATCTCCTTGATTCATTATACTTATGTATTTTTTTATTTTGTATTTTCTGAGAACAGCATTTGAAATAAAAGAATGCTTCAGTTATGGAAGGAGTGTTGCTGCCCTGCCACGTACTACTGAATCCTAACATTCCTGAAACCGATGAGATAATAACAATGCAAATACGACTGTAGCATTATAAATCAATGTTGAAAAAAAGTTCCCAGATATCTAACTCCGCTTTTAATTTTCTCAGCTACAACCAACTGACAGGTCCACAGCTAACGCTAGAGGTAAGGACAGAAAGGTACACAGCTTGGGAAGAACAGCAGCTCTGAAACCATGTATCGTTAAAAACACCATTGGAAAGAAACCCCAACTCAAACCAGGTATATCCTAGATGACACACGTACAAATGCATCTCCGGAACCGTGTATCGTTAAAAACACTATTGGAAATAAACCCCGACTCAAACCAGGTATATCCTAGACGACACACGTACAAATGCATAAATGTGCTATTAGTATTTGGAAAAAAATATATTATCAAGAGATGTAGGCAACAGTTTAAGGTATACTCACTTTCTGCAGTGTGTTGTCATTACAGTTATTAATCAAACACAAAAACAATGATTAAGCGGTACACATGGGAGTAACAGCCAAACGCATTCGACGACTCAAGACAGGTTTGAAGTTAAATGCTTTTGTTTCTTTAAAACAAAGATCCATACCAGTTCCTACCCAGAGCTGCTGCTACTGCCAAGATGAACCAACAAAAGAATGATACCGATCTTGCTAATAAAACTATACAGTGTATCAATACAATATTTGAAATATTTAATGGTGATCTTCATTGTTGTGTATGTGGCACTTTATTAAGTTTGCATATTGCTTTCTGTGTGACATAGGAAGAGATTTTGCTTATTAACTTATCAAGTTAAGCTAATAGCTTATAGAAGTTCATAAACTCAACTTAATAACTTTATAATTTATAAAAAAGATGGCTTATATATTTGTTTGGTAGGAAACAGGTGATTGGTTTTGTAACTTTGCGTACAAGGGTCAAGCAGGTAGCAGAAAACAAATACTTATGTATTAAAGTTTAATATAAAATATCGTTTACGTGGTTGATTCTTTGATGTTGTTTTATGTGTTGTTTTATGTGTTGTTTTATGTGTTGTTTTAGGTGTTGTTTTAGGTGTCTTTATTAAATGATGATGGAAATCCTATTAAAAGCAAAAAGTGTGCATAGAAGAGTGCTTGACATTATAACTATAAAAGATCACTGATATCCGTACATGACTAAATTAAAATGTAAATTACAAGTCATGACTAAAAATATTACTTAAGCACTCCGTCCTTACAAGTGAATTTCCGTTAACAAATACAATCAAAAGAAAAATTAAGTTTTTTCATGCCACTCATGCATTATTAAACAGTATATACAAAAGAGATAAACACCATAAACAACAAATTAAACATTCACTTAAAAAAAATACATAACCCTAAAATCAAAAAAATCTAAATTATATAAAAAAATAAATAACAATTAAAATGTATGTCAACCTCACCTTTCGAAAAAATATTTAACGTAAACTAATACCATCAAAATATTAAATAACCTCCCCATCCTTAAATATGAATTTCAATTGACTAATACCATCAAAATAATATAAGTCATGCATGTCTCTTTATTAATACATAAATTATAACTGTAAAAGATCACTAATATACGTACATGACTAAATTAAAATGTAAATTACAAGTCATGCACGCCCATCGGGCAGGCTTAGAAACTAATATATATATATATATATATATATATATATATATATATATATATATATATATATATATATATATATACTTGTGCACGAACCAAGTTTATGGCGCCGCTGCCGGGGAAGTTGTGAAGCGAATATCGAGTTACGTTTGAAGATTAGTGATTTGAAAATCATTCCCCGTGAAGTTATCATTTTATTTTGTAAATATTTTTTTCTTATATTATTATAAAAACCAAAAAAAAAAAAATTAAAAAAAAAATCACGAATACTTTTCCTAAAGTATTCAAAATACCTAAAAAAATTAAAAAAAAAAAACCAACAAAAGAAATCGTGAAGTCAATTGTTATGTCGGCTCACCTTTAGATTACAACCTAAAAGAGGGGTTTAAGGAGGATTGACATTAAATTTTCGAACCGAAAGAAACGGGTTTTTAATTAGCATTTATTGCGGACCTTTGTTTCTCCGCCATTTTGCGAGTAATTCTAGAGAGCTACCGAGCACCGGTTGACAAATAGATTACCAAAAATATTTGTTTTTCAAAATTTTCTAAATATAAAAACCCAAAAATATTTTCTTTTCCAAAATTTATTTTTCTTTTAAATTTTGTGTTTTTAGTGTATGCACACTCGTTCTAAATCGAATTTAATCGATAAATCTCCGACAATACCGACTCAACGTTATCATTGACGCAACAAACGAGTAAACGTACCCGAGATACTTGCTCTTGTTGAAATTCCCATTACCGAAATGGTGGATACACGTACTATGTCTAAGTTGCTCCAAGCACCCACCGAGGGTTACGGAGATGCTATTGTTTTACCACCGATTCTTTCCGATAATTTTGAGCTAAAAACCGGTTTAATTCAACTTGTAACGTCACATCAATTTCTTGGTCTCGAAAGTGATGATCCTTTCGCTCACATCCGATGGTTTAATAAGTTGACCTCGACTATGAAATATAAGGATGTTCCTCATGACACGATTAAGTTGATGTTATTCCCATTTTCTCTCGAGGGGGCAGCCCGGATTTAGCTTGAAAAAGAACCCCCTCGTTCGATTACTTCTTGGGAAGATCTCGTTTCTAAATTCGTAAATCATTTCTTTCCTCCTTCTAAGACAACAAATATTAAAATCGAAAGTTCCCACTTCACGAAACAAATCGAAAGTTCCCACTTCAAGAAACAAATATTGTACTCCGAGAGATATTTTGACTATTATCGAGAACAAATCAAAAGTTCCCACTTCACGAAACAAACCGGTTGTTTCCAAAGTGAACGCTTCTACTTCCTCCTCACCGGCACATCCATCGGAGATGGCCGAACTTACGGATGCTATTCGATGTATGATGAGAGAGTTTAAGATGCAAAACCAAAAACCGGAGCCCGTTAAAGCCGTTACTGAAAATTGTGTGATTTGTGGTGGTCCCCATCCTAATTATGATTGTCAAGCCACCGATGTCTAAATTGTTAGACCCATATCCCGGTTACGAATAGGCCCCACCCTATATGGTGTATGCTAAGGACCTTATGTAAATTGTTGGTCAACAAAGTTACGTGGAAAGTCAAACCCGATAGTCGAGTGATAGTCAAATATGTGTTATAAAGTTATGGAAAGTATTATGTGCCACAAATAGATAGGAAATGAACTTCAAGGGCTTAAGTTGTCATATGTTAAATGTGTTATAAAGTAGTTGTGGCCAAAGTAAGAAAAAGGGAACTTAAGGGACTAGTTGTGTCATTTAGCCAAAGATGCAATCTAGCTAGATATATCTAGGATATTCTAGACATTCTACCATTATTTAGAGAGAGAGTTAAAGGCCGGTTCTTGGAGGAGAAAAAGAAGAGGGAAAAATGCAAGTATTGATGATCAAGTGTAGAGGTTAAGTCCAAGATCAAGAATTCAACCCTAGTGATAATCCTTATGCAAGTAAGTAACTTCAATCATGTTGAATTGATGATTTATGAATTAGGGTTTATGTACCTAATTTGGGGATAATGGGTAAATGGTGTTTTCAAGATGATTAATGGGTTTTTAATGATTATGAGATAAAGTATATGGGTTTAGTTAGTATTCTAAAAGGGTGTTCATCATATGATCAAGTATGATCATATGATGATCAAGTAAGTTAAAGGGTGTGTTAGTTGTTATAGTTATTGATTATGTGTCATTAAGTGTTTATGAATGATGGTTGTGAACTAGGAAGATGAGGGTGATGATATGTTGATGGTGATGATGGTGATGATAATGGTGGAATCATGACTTGTAGCTTAGCTTTGGAAGCTAAGGTAAGTAACTTAGATTTCTATGTGTTTAATATGAATGTTCTCATGTTATGTGTTGATGAATGAGTTGTTAGGATTAACCCTTGGATTAGTAAGTTGGGATAATAGGAAGTGTGTTAATGAGTGAGGATCAAGAGATAGGGCAAGAGGTTGAAAGGTATAAGGTATGTTTATGTTTGTTATGTTTAATGTTATGGTGTAAATGGGATATGATTATGATGTTGTGATGTAAATGGTAATGAGATTGGCTTGGTTATGAGTCAATGACTAAGCATGTTCTTGATGCATATAATGTGAATGGAAGTATTGATCATGTACAAATCTAGTTACTTACTAAGCGTAAGCTTACCCTTTTAGTTGTTAATGTTTTGTAGGTCTATGTACGACGGAAGGAAGGTTTATGGGTCATAGCAAGGATTTGGAAGATAATAAGTATTAGGAACTAGGTAGGATACCGAGCTCGAGACAAGGTTGTACCCCCGAGAGTCTTTCTTATGGTTTGTGTAAAACCCAAAATTTGAAATCATGCAAAATGACCAAAATGCCCCTGAAACTTTAAAATTTGATTAAAGCATATATAAAACACCAAATTAATTCCAACTTCTGGTAAGGAACTACATATGAAGTAAGATTAATTTTGAGGCTACATCATAATATTTTGGAAATGTAAAAAAATTTATTTGGCACCATGTATATACCAAAAATCATAAAGTTTATTTATTTATATTTAAAATACATTTAAATGAAGATAAATACCAAAGTAAATAAGGAAATTAATCACAATTGAAATATTTAATTTGGAAACTATTTTAGCCATGTGAATAGGCCTCCTCTCCCCCCCAAAATCACGGTTCTTCCCTTTTATTTAGCCAATCCTAATTATTTTCTTTAAAATCCCTAAAAACAAACCGATTAAAAAACCTAAAATCCCATTCGACTCTCACAAACTTCCTGGAGCTGTTCTAATATTTTTCGTGGGTTCTACTGAGTGCAAAGGAGATTAGAAAAATAGGAGGTCGAATTTAGGAAGCTTGGTTCGAGTGTTTTTGAATTTTCTTGCTCGTCTCTTGCTACCGAGAGGTATGAATTACTTGAGCTTAATTCGTGCATTCTAAAATTTGTTTAGTATTTTTCTTGTGTTATTTAGATTACATATAACTCATATAAATTGATAAAAACAAATCATGCAAGCTTAATGGATCATACGAATTTTAGAGAGCAAAAACACACTTAAAATACAAATATTATCATGCAAATTTTTTGAGGCTTGTTCATAATTTTCCTGTGTTCTATGATGTTCATATAAGTCTGGAAAAATAGCCTTTTGGTTTGTGGAAGCTTAAATCATTTGTTTTCGAATTGTTTGTGTAATCGGATTTAAAGAAAAAGGAAGAAAAAAATGAAAACCTAATGGAACGATTTGGGTTTAGGGTTTTCTGTGTTAGATCTGGTTATTAATGGTGTCTAATGATGTTGTAATGATTTAATAATGATTTGGTACAATTAGGGTTAGGTTTTGACAATTTAAAAAGCTTACCGATTTGAAAATAAAATTTAAAAGGGTGTGTTTTGCCAATTTTGAAACTTGTGGGATATTTTTGTAATGTTATTTAGATCTATGGTAATGTATAAAAATTATAAGATGAGGGTCCTATGTGTAAAATTTGCAAGAAAAGATTTAAATGGAAATTATATGTGTCGAATTGAAATTAAATTAAATGGAGGGACTAAAAGTGTAAATTCTGGAAACTTAAGGTTATTCTGTGTAAATAATGATATAAAGGGTATAATGTGTAATTTTGAATATTTAAGGGCTTAATATGTAATTATGGATAAATTATGATTCAAATTATATTTTTGGAAACTATAAGGACTAGTTTTGTAATTTATGAAATTGAAGGGGCTATCGTACCACATATTAAATTAAGGGTATATTCTGTAAATTAGTAAAATAAAGTGCTTGAAGTGTAAATATAAATAGTGTAAGGGTTAAATTGCGATTTATGTAATTATAAGGTTTAATTTGTAATTTAAATAACTAAAGGGGTATAATCTGTAAATTGTTAAACTTAAAGGGTTAAAAGTGTAATTCTGAATAACCTATGTATTAAATGAGTAACTTGAGATATTTTCATTTTAAACCTTTAACTTTGGTGTATTTATAATTAAAACCCTAAAATATGGAAACTTGTTATAGTTAACCCTAAACTTTCATAACTTGCTAAAATAAACCTTATTTCCATAATATCATATAATTAATGACTGAACCTAATTATGGAAACCTGCTAATTATGGAAACCTGCTAAAAATAGAAAGTTACTAAATATGGAAAGTTGCTATTTTTGGAAAGTTACCTAAAAAGGAAAGTTACTAAAAACAGAAAGCCGACTAAAATAAGTAATCTGAGTTAAATAGGCTTTTAACAAGACAGTCATGAATTTGTGTAGATTCGCTGAAGATGGAGTTTGCGTCCGACCTTTATATTTTCTGTTGTGTTTTCATTTACGGTATAAGGTACAGATATTCTGACCTTTCTTATAAGGTTTCTCATGATCTCTTTCATATTCTGATCCGTTAGTTTTTGAATTGATGCCATTGCTATGATTCCCTGTACTTTGATTCATTCGTTTGATATGCTCTGTTGGTGTGATGATTCATTTGATATTCGTTCGTTACCTTGTGATATTAGTATTCGAGTCTCGTGACACTTAGAAGGTTCATTTGATTTTGGTAACTAGATATGAAAACCTTTTTAAATTATACTGTGGAAATCTTTTGAGAAAAACCATTTTAAAATGATGTTTATAAGGATGCAATACCACTTTTATATGAAATGTACTAACTTTTATGGAAATTATATTTTAAGGACTATTTTTATGAAAACCATTGTTAAAAATCATTTTTATGAAAATCATTTAATTAAGATTTCTTTAAATGAACCATTTGACTTTGAACCTTCGATTATGAACCTTTGCTTTGATCCTTTGTTATGAACCGTAATGATAAACTCTGATTTTGGACCTTTGATATTACTTCTGAGATATTTTATATGAACCATCTGTTATGAACCATTTGTTATGAAACTTTGATTATGACACTCTGATTTGATATGATATCTGACTCTTAGTTTGATACCCGAGCCAAAATCTGTTTCCTAGCCATGAAGGTAACATGGCCGTGTCATTGATGCACCAATGGCATGACTCAAGGGCGGTAGAGTAATGTTCCGCCACGTCCCCATTTTGATTATGATATGCGCATTATATTTGTTATGGCCAGTATTTGTTTGGGGGGCGCATGGATGCATTCTAGATCTGTTCTGTTTAGTGGATTATCTATATATGATTTATTATTGTCTGGTGATTGGTACTGTGTGCAATACATGCCCTTCACATATATCTGGGAGCTAGCTACTCCATTTGAAGAATGAGGACACCCCTCATATTATCTGATTATCTGAGAGGTCTCCCCTCTATATGGTTATGAAGATATGGTTACATTTGATTTGATTTGTTTCTGGGCTCGTGGTGGATTAATATCCCTTTTTCTTTTTCCTTTGTTCGTATTCATTTACGTATTCCCTTAACCCATATTATATCTGCATGACCTTTATTTCTGTTACATGTACTTTTCTCCACTGCTGCTTTGTTATCATTATATCTGTTCACTGAGCTCTCGTAGCTCAGCCGCATTTCTTTTCCTGCGGCATGTTTTAGTAGGAAGCTGGGAATGAGTGGAGAGAACTTTGGACTTAGAAGACCTTGATAGCCCTTCTGGATTAGAGATGACTAGAGGTTAATATATTTTAGAGTTAGTATGTATTGGAATTATCATTTGTAACCTTGTAGTTTCAGTAATTCGCTTGTAACCTTTGGAATTCTTGTATTACTATAGATGTATGCTTTGTTTTGATCTGATATGAAACCATTATTGTGATATCTTTACCCTTGTCGGGTTGGGGTGTTACAATTTATGGTATCAGAGCGACAGGCTGCGACTCGTAATACATTTACCCTTGACCTGTGAAATTTGGACCCCTAGGTTTCCACTGTAGGCGCTCATAAGATAACCTTTAAGATTTTGCTTTAGGATTTCCCTATAAGAACTTAAGTTTTGACAAGTGAGGAATGGGTAAACTATAAGGCTTTTGTTTAAGTATCATTGCTTCCGCATCACTCTGATTCGTACCTTGCTTTTGGTTAAAGCCAATTGAGACCACTTTTGATGATTTAAAGTTTATGCCTTACATCACCTAAGTTTTGAAACCTAAATAAATCTTGAAGGCATGTGAGACTTGCATAGTAATTGCCTGGCACTATTTGATACTTATCTTCAGATTTTGTCTCTGACCTCTGATCCTCTTGTTAATCATTTTGATGCCTTTTGGGCAATTTGAGAATCTCCATGGCGATGACGTACTTGATACATTCTGTTAGTTGTTTCTTGCTTCAGATAATCATCTATGAATTTTCTGACACTATTTGATTTCGTCTTAACCATCTCTGTTTCCATGAGAAGTCTGGTGGTGTTTTAACCACGAGTATAAGAATGTTTCCCCTCTCATCCTGAACGGTAAGATCTGCTTTGTTGATTCGTCTTTCCTTGATAAGTTAACTTTGATTTTATTCTAACAAGAGATTGGAAACTATCCTCCTATGTCTCCCTTTTGGTATTTGAAACAAATTTTTTTTTGAACTCCCTACCATGATTTCCGATTATTAAACTTTTGCTACCACTACCTGTGATGATCTTCACTTCCGATCCGTTTGATACTTCTCCAACTACCCCGAAGGTCATTCAACCTTAATGTGTTTGACACATTCTATGAATTCACTACCCGTGCTGGATATAAATGTATCATCTGATACTACTCTGTCTTGCAAAGTCCATTATTACTCCTGTGAGAACTCTGGTGATTATTAGCCATGGATATGACGATAATTCTATCTCAATGTGAAATTGTTAACTGAGCATGATGATGCTGATAACTGATATTCTATATGCCTCACTTTTGACAGTTATACGATGTTCGTATTACCGATGACTCACAACCTACCTGCCACTTATGCTAATTAGCTAATCAAGACTCCAACGCCTTGACCTGTTCGCTCATCTGCCTCGACACTTTGATGAACCATGTACTTGACCTGGATATATGAACTATCTGTCTGGCTTGGCGACTGTAATTATCCTACGAATCCGTTTACTTTTGATATATTCGATTTTGAGGATCTTAAAGTTATGTATTGGCTGGCCCTCATAAGCTGCCAGGGTGTAACAACCGAGAAATTTCCAAGTCATTATTTTACTAATTTTATTTGCTTATTATGCTATTTTAAGTAAATTGGCTTTTGCCGGGAAAGTTGCCCGCGTACGTCGTGACACGTACACTGAAATTTGTAATTTGAGTCAGGCTATGCTTAGACTACCCATTAATATGATTTATGTATCCCCACATACTTGTTTTTATATGGAATAATTTAATTTTCCATTTCTACGCGAAGTGTGCACATTTTACGTTTTACGCGTTTTCGGCTCGCGGTTTAGGCTTTAAAGACGTTATAACACTCCGAAAGGCTCGGGAAATTTATGAAACATCAAATTGGGTCATTTAAAGTTAAATTTAACATTTTTATGAAAATAATATCTTTATGGCATTTATTTCCATAAACTAGGCCTAAAATGTTACCGGTTTAGCTCCGTTGACCCTTAAACCACTCCGAGACTTATACTACTTATACTAAATGTAGCAATACTCTAAATAAATAAAAAAAAAAAAAGATAATACCAGCCCCCAAGCACCCCTAGGCCGGCCTCCCCTTTCATTATATACACAATCTCTTTTTATTCCTCCATTTCTCAAGAAAACTCATCATAATTCCTTACATGCAATCCTCTCTCTAAAAACCATCCAACTTCTAAAGTAAAAACCACCCTCTCCTGGTCCTCTTACTGTCGTGGCTTTCCCTCCCCCTCAAGACCATCATCTTCAACCTTCCAAGCATCCAAGACCTTGTAATAGTGTCCCTTTTCAAGCCCTAGTAAGTTTCTTGAATTTTTCTCACCTCATTTCTTCTATTTCCTTTGGTTTATTAGAGATTTTTCTAGGATGAAGAAACATCTCTTGCATGTGCTAAATAAGAAGATTTGATCTAAGATTTAGTGGTAAATAAGTCTTTTTGATAAATGGTTAGAGTGGATTTGTAAGTATATGGCAAGAGTTGATGGTTTTTTTAGAGGTTTTTGAAATGTTATTGATGGTAGTCTTGAATATATTGTTTGATAAACTGAAATGAAGCTTAAAAGAATCATTCATCTACTGGATTTGAGAGGTTTAAGAGAGAATATAAAGTTGGTAATCATTGATCATAGGCATGCATGTGTATTAGAGGTAATAAATGCACAAAAGTAACAATTGGGACTAGTTATTTAGGCTATCTCAGATTTGATGCTTCAAGATCCGTTCACCATTTTGTACTCAGAAGGTTTTAAGCAAAAATAAAAATATTTGAGTTAGCCACAGGTCTTAGGATCATTTCCCCGAAAACCTTACATCCTAATTCATCTTGGATATTTTTAGAGAAAATCCACACTAAAACTGGTCCAGGAATGCATGTCAGATTTGAAAGGCTAATTACTCTAAAATGTTGTAAAGAACATTAGGTTGGTGTAAAAATGAAAGTTGTAGCCAAGACCTGTAGAAAACTTTTACCACAAGCCATGTGTCCATTAGACCTGTAGATAATAAGATACACTCTTTTTCCTAAACCCATTTGGATGCTGAGTATAACTATCTAGAGACACAGGGGTAAATTTGTAATTTTACCCATGTTCTGAAGTTCTCAGTAATGTGAGGCCTTGATTTTCATATTTTACAGAGTCATACCTTTCTAAGCATATAAAGTTCATAATTTTAGCCTTCACGGTTTAGAAATGGCGACCCAATTGGTGTGGCAATTTTATAAAATTTCAATCAGCTTTACATTTTAAACCGAATAACTTTTTGCAAACGTCTTTTCGACCCATAACTTGCTATAATACTTTTAAATAAATGACCACATGATATTTTGGGTTCAAGTACTGAGTTAAATCATAAATATAAAGTATTATACCTTAATCCCCGAGCCTAAGTCGTGTTATATTTTATCTAGGTCACTTGTGATCTTTGCGGTTTTTCTCGACGTGCACACTTCTCCGATTTCCGTTGCTAATTCATTATTGGTGAGTTCATAGCCCCACATTTTACTTGTTTAGCTATTTACAAACCCTGTGGGAGAGATACATGCTACTTACTTTTATTATGATCACAACTGCTTGAAAACTGTATTCTAAACTGAATGTATTATTGACACTAAGTACTACTATTGCCATGAAGTCCCCGTATCATGAATCGTTAATAACTTGCGAGTGAGCGCGAATATTGTGAATAGATCTATTTGGGATTGAACTCCCCATATTGGACCGCTGCCCTTGCATGGGCAACCATATGCACTATATTTGAGGTCTCTAGGTGCTTGGCAAGGCACCCACTGGGGCAAACTTACATACTTATTACTTAAGGCGTCGATGTCATGAGCTTAGTGCAATAATTACCTTACTAGACTCTGCATTTGTTGCTTAGTCACTTTTATAAACGATATTGTGATCAACTGCTTATTACTAAAACTCTATGGATTCACTCAACCTTTGTGTTGACGTTTTAGCATGTTTTATCTCAAGTTTAAAGGCATGAAGGTCTTGGATGGAGTCGCACAGATATATTTTGAGGACTCGGCATATTTTCACATTTGAAGTGTCTGTATTTTAAAGATTTATGTTATGTTTAAAACATCTGCAATCTTTTGAAAACATTGTGTTTTATGAAAATTGTTAGGACCTTTGCAAACTCTGAGAATTTAATGTATCAAATGTGAAACACTTTTAAAACGTCTCTTTTCAAGGGTCGTTTTCCATGACTTGTACTTTGTGCTAGGAAGTAATACCCCAGTGATCTATCTTCCGCTGTTATAATTTTGGGGGTGTTACAGATTGGCATCAGAGCTACAGTTATAGAGAACTGGGTCATTTTCAAAACCCAAACTATAACTACTTTTCACTAAAGAGTCTCTCATTGCCGTATCCGATATCCGTGCGCGTGTACCACCAGACTGCCTATGTTGTTACTTATATGTCATCACTAATGGTATTATATAAAATATGATGATATACACTCTTATTTATATAAAGGATAATTATATAAATACTCGAACATTTATGCTCATTCTTGGAGCACCGATATTCTATCGACTTACATGCTATTTATATACACACTTGGTGTACTTTTCGATCACTATGCTTATTTATTAAGCATCACTATTTTTATATAAAGGTTAATTATATAAATATTTGACTGATTTTGACCTCTTACGCTTATTTCGGAGCTTGAGCTCAAACCTTGTTTTCTCCGATTACACATCTGTACTTACATTTTAATGGTCTCTTCTATTTTCTCAAACATCGTGAGTAATACCGTAATTCGCTAAAACTTTTTCATGACCTTTCATAACATCGTCTTATGCAAACCCGTTGCAGTCTATCGATTTCCCTCGGTTGTCTTACTATCCGCATTCGAAGACGAGCTGGAACATTGGTCCCATACTTTTAGAACACCTACATCGCCTCGCAAACAATTGCCTAAAGACACGCTGGATGATTAGAGCACGAGTTTAATGTGCCGCCTTGGAACACCCTATTTTCGGAACACGACTTTTAACGTCCCATTCTCTTTCACTCCTTGTGTTTTGAAGAATCACGCCGCTAGGAAGGTAACACCGAAGCTTGACAACAATGTTTACCTTAACTTAATACTATCTTTCGATTCCGAGGACACAATTTGGAAACTTTTCGACTACCATTCTGACACCCACTTCACCAACTTGTATACTAACGTCAAATAGTGAGACAAAGCCATTCGAGGACAAGGCTATAGAGTGTGAACTCAAACCAGAAGATTACTAACTCGAAGAAGAACCCCTCGGAAGAAGAGAAGGAAAACCATTACTGCACCTACTCCTCTCGCTCGATGAAAGCCTATCACAAGAGAGCCCATCCAACACAGCATCTCATCATTGGTGACACTCATGCCATATCATGACAGATATTACACGTCAGCAGAAACGAGCTGTAATTGCTAGCCTACAGTCTCGTTGGAGCAGAGTAAAGCTTGAGGAGCCAAGTGCGGACCTTACTTAATCAACATTCGTGATATTTATTGTTTTTACCATTTACTATTTGTTCTCATTTAACCCCAAACAACTTTCGTGATACTCAATGCCTCTCTCATTTTATGTTGTTCCTATTTAAAATGCATGTTTTAACGTAATGCTTCTCTCATTTATTGTTGATACCCATTCATTCTCAATTGCAATCACAATGCTTATTGTCTTTGTCACTTATTGCGTTTCTCATTAATTGTTACCCTCAGCTAGCATTCGTGCTGCTTTTTGTATTTCTTATTTATTGATCGTTCTCATTTCTTCTCCTCATTTAGCATTCGAGATGCACATTGTCTTTCTAAATTATTGATTTTCCCAGTTATTCTTATATAACATTCGTGATATTTATGGATTTCATCATTTACCATTTGTTCTCTTCCATGACATTTATCGTCTTTCTCCTTTACTATTTCCGTTCACATTTATTGTCTATCTCATTTGTTCTCATCTAAGGTATCGTTACGCTTATTGCTTTCTTAATTCTTGTCTATTTCACTTACCGCACTTTCAACAATCGTGTGTTTATTATCCTTCTCAGTTATGGATTTTCCTCATTCATTCTCATTTGACATTCGTAATGAATATTGTTTGTCTCGTTTATTATTGAACCTCATTTGGAATTCTATCTTTCAGTATTGACCTCTTTTATTATTGGTTTGATTCGTTGGTTGTCTCGATTAATTGATTATTTGTGTTAATATTCTATATCTCTTCGCTTCACTATTATTGTGATTTATGGTTCTTCAGTTTGCATTAATTTGAGTCATTGATCTCTCTTTTACACACCTTTTCATTTGCTTCTCAGTTTGTATAAACATCAAATTTTCTTTCGAGCACTCTATGCTCATACTAGTACGAATGATATGGACATCTTAATCCATTCATTATTGTTCTGATTCATTGATCCTTTTATTTGCATCGATTGATAACAGTTTGCTTCTTTGTTCATACAAATATCTAATCTATCCATGTTAAGCAGTCTTTGCTCCTAAAACAATTACACTCGACATAATTCTATTATCATTTTTGTGATTCATCAAGATCTTTCATTTTTATTATTAATTACTCCTTGTAACAATTTTTTACCCCAAGGCATTGGAATCTACTTCTTACGACTGATAGTACGCTCCTGTAGTAATCCCATTCGCATTAATCGCTAGTACGCATCGGGCGTAGGAACAACACTCCAGGACAACAGGCTGCAAGCAGTACAAGATCGTCAAGAGAGTTACGTGAGAGTTCGCCACGAAAGCACGTGCCAAGTTTCAGAAAATGATGAAAACTGAACTCGATGTACGTTGAACCCTTCAAGAATTTGGCAAAATCTGGACCGGTAGTTTATCGACTCGAACCACCCAAAAGAGCCCACTAGCGTGCACAACACATTTTACGATTCGAACTCGAAGAAGTGCCTATCGGATAAAACCCTCGTCACTCCACTAGAGGAGATTCAACTTGACGACAAGCTTTACTTTGATAAGGAACCAGTTGAGATCATGAACCAGGAAGTCAAACGACTCAAGCAGAGTGCATTCCCATTATCAAGGTTCGTTGGGATACTCGACATGGACCCGAGTACACATGGGAGCGAAAAGAGCAGATTGCGACGAGAATACCCTCATTTCTTTTCCGACACACCGTCAGCCGATAAGATAAACTGAATCATGAGGACATGATTCCTTTTTAACGGATGGGTAATGTAACAACCGAGAAATTTCCAAGTCATTATTTTACTAATTTTATTTGCTTATTATGCTATTTTAAGTAAATTGGCTTTTGCCGGGAAAGTTGCCCGCGTACGTCGTGACACGTACACTGAAATTTGTAATTTGAGTCAGGCTATGCTTAGACTACCCATTAATATGATTTATGTATCCCCACATACTTGTTTTTATATGGAATAATTTAATTTTCCATTTCTACGCGAAGTGTGCACATTTTACGTTTTACGCGTTTTCGGCTCGCGGTTTAGGCTTTAAAGACGTTATAACACTCCGAAAGGCTCGGGAAATTTATGAAACATCAAATTGGGTCATTTTAAGTTAAATTTAACATTTTTATGAAAATAATATCTTTATGGCATTTATTTCCATAAACTAGGCCTAAAATGTTACCGGTTTAGCTCCGTTGACCCTTAAACCACTCCGGGACTTATACTACTTATACTAAATGTAGCAATACTCTAAATAAATAAAAAAAAGAGAAAATACCAGCCCCCAAGCACCCCTAGGCCGGCCTCCCCTTTCATTATATACACAATCTCTTTTTATTCCTCCATTTCTCAAGAAAACGCATCATAATTCCTTACATGCAATCCTCTCTCTAAAAACCATCCAACTTCTAAAGTAAAAACCACCCTCTCCTGGTCCTCTTACTGTCGTGGCTTTCCCTCCCCCTCAAGACCATCATCTTCATCCTTCCAAGCATCCAAGACCTTGTAATAGTGTCCCTTTTCAAGCCCTAGTAAGTTTCTTGAATTTTTCTCACCTCATTTCTTCTATTTCCTTTGGTTTATTAGAGATTTTTCTAGGATGAAGAAACATCTCTTGCATGTGCTAAATAAGAAGATTTGATCTAAGATTTAGTGGTAAATAAGTCTTTTTGATAAATGGTTAGAGTGGATTTGTAAGTATATGGCAAGAGTTGATGGTTTTTTTAGAGGTTTTTGAAATGTTATTGATGGTAGTCTTGAATATATTGTTTGATAAACTGAAATGAAGCTTAAAAGAATCATACATCTACTGGATTTGAGAGGTTTAAGAGAGAATATAAAGTTGGTAATCATTGATCATAGGCATGCATGTGTATTAGAGGTAATAAATGCACAAAAGTAACAATTGGGACTAGTTATTTAGGCTATCTCAGATTTGATGCTTCAAGATCCGTTCACCATTTTGTACTCAGAGGGTGCGTTTGGTTCGCAGTATGTTTTGAAAGGAATTGTAATCTGTCAAAGGAATTGTAATTTGAATGAATTGTAATTCAAAGAGTTGTAATGTGTTGTAATTGTAATGTGTATGAATTGTAATTGATGTTTTCTGTCACTGTGTTTGGTTGGATCTCAACGTAATTGTAATTCGAAAAATTTATAAAATTTCAAAAAATTTATAAAAATTCGAAAAAATTTATAAAAATTCGAAAATTTTATATAAATTCGAAAAAATTTATAAAAGTTCAAAAAATTTATAAAAATTCAAAAAATTTATAAAAATTCGAAAAAATTTAAAAAAAATTCCAAAAATTTATAAAAATTTAAAAATTTAAAAATTTTATAAAAATTTAAAAATTTGAGTTTTTATAAAATTTTTTGTAAAATTTTTAAATTTTTAAATTTTTTGAATTTTTAAATTTTTAAAAGTTTTATAAATTTTTTATAAAATTTTTAAATTTTATAAATTGTTTATAAAAATTTTCGAATTTTATAAATTTTTTATAAAATTTTTAAATTTTATAAATTTTTTATAAAATTTTTAATTTTTTAACTTTTTTTGAATTTTTAAATTTTTAAATTTTTATAAATTTTTTGAATTTTTATAAATTTTTTTGAATTTTTATAAATTTTTTCTAATTTTTATAAATTTTTTGAATTTTTATAAATTTTTCGAATTTATATAAGTTTTTTCGAATTTTCATAAATTTTTTGAATTTTTATAAATTTTTTCGAATTATTATTATTATTATTATTATTATTATTATTATTATTATTATTATTATTATTATAAAATTTTGAATTACAACGTAATTCAAAATTTTCCATCCAACATCCTATGTAATCTGAATTCCCTCCTTTGATGTAATTGTAATGACTGAATTACAATTACAACGCAAACCAAACAGCCTACGTAATGTAATCTGAATTACAATTCCCTCCATTCTGTGAACCAAACAGCCTACGTAATGTAATCTGAATTACAATTACATCCAATTACGGCGAACCAAACGCCTCCAGAAGGTTTTAAGCAAAAATAAAAATATTGTGAGTTTGCCACAGGTCTTAGGATCATTTTCCCGAAAACCTTACATCCTAATTCATCTTGGATATTTTTAGAGAAAATCCACACTAAAACTGGTCCAGGAATGCATGTCAGATTTGAAAGGCTAATTACTCTAAAATGTTGTAAAGAACATTAGGTTGGTGTAAACATGAAAGTTGTAGCCAAGACCTGTAGAAAACTTTTACCACAAGCCATGTGTCCATTAGACCTGTAGATAATAAGATACACTCTTTTTCCTAAACCCATTTGGATGATGAGTATAACTATCTAGAGACACAGGGGTAAATTTGTAATTTTACCCATGTTCTGAAGTTCTCAGTAATGTGAGGCCTTGATTTTCATATTGTACAGAGTCATACCTTTCTAAGCATATAAAGTTCATAATTTTAGCCTTCACGGTTTAGAAATGGCGACCCAATTAGTGTGGCAATTTTATAAAATTTCCATCAGCTTTGCATTTTAAACCGAATAACTTTTTGCAAACGTCTTTTCGACCCATAACTTGCTATAATACTTTTAAATAAATGACCACATGATATTTTGGGTTCAAGTACTGAGTTAAATCATAAATATAAAGTATTATACCTTAATCCCCGAGCCTAAGTCGTGTTATATTTTATCTAGGTCACTTGTGATCTTTGCGGTTTTTCTCGACGTGCACACTTCTCCGATTTCCGTTGCTACTTCATTATTGGTGAGTTCATAGCCCCACCTTTTACTTGTTTAGCTATTTACAAACCCTGTGGGGGAGATACATGCTACTTACTTTTATTATGATCACAACTGCTTGAAAACTGTATTCTAAACTGAATGTATTATTGACACTAAGTACTACTATTGCCATGAAGTCCCCGTATCATGAATCGTTAATCACTTGCGAGTGAGCGCGAATATTGTGAATAGATCTATTTGGGATTGAACTCCCCATATTGGACCGCTGCCCTTGCATGGGCAACCATATGCACTATATTTGAGGTCTCTAGGTGCTTGGCAAGGCACCCACTGGGGCAAACTTACATACTTATTACTTAAGGCGTCGATGTCATGAGCTTAGTGCAATAATTACCTTACTAGACTCTGCATTTGTTGCTTAGTCACTTTTATAAATGATATTGTGATCAACTGCTTATGTTGGGTCTAAAATGCTGCTGATTCAAGAAACATAACTCTGCTGGATAGTTATGTGACTCTGCTGATTAGTACATTAACTCTGCTGTTTTGATAACTCTGCTGTTTGGGATAATAGGCATAGTGTAACTCTGCTGCTAGCTCACGAAGACTCTGCTGCTAGAAGATTTACTCTGCTGCTTATTAGATATGTATAGTATGTTAAGGATAAGTATAGAAAAGATACGTATGAATATTTTTCTTGTATAGGAAGTCTTGTAAACCGACTAGGACTCCTTACGCTATAAAAGGAGGTTCTAGGGTTAGGGTTAGATATCGATTATCTTAGCATACGTATTGTTTACACTTCAAGGTTTCTGTAACCCTATTGCTATTGAGCAATCGTTATTAATATAATTGAAGTGTTGTTTGATAATTTGTTTGTGTTTATTCTTCTTAAGATCAAATATTAGTTTCCGCATAATATTTGATATACAACTCAAGATCAGTTTCTATACCAATTACTTTAGATTTATCTAAGGTAATTAATAAGATCGTGAAGCTCAATTGGGATCAACAAGTGGTATCAGAGCTTGTGATCTAGAAACTGGTACCAAGAAGAATTACTGAATACAAGATTTGTTAATCTTCTAAGTAAGCAATGGATTCCGATTCAACACACATGGTTACTGCATCAAGAGTTCCCATGCTCAAGACTGGCGAGTATGAGATCTGGAAGATGAGAATGCAACAATACATGAGAATGGTTGATTACTCACTCTGGGAAGTTGTTCAGAATGGCGACGTTGTGCAAACCAAGACTGCTACTGGATCAGTCTTAACTCTCAAGACAAGTGAGGAGAAAGCACAGAGAAGATTGGAGGTTAAGGCTCACAGTATTCTCATGATGGGAATACCTAATGATTATCAATTGAGTTTTAATCATATTGAGTCTGCTAAGGAGTTGTGGGAAGCAATTGAACTTCGATTTGGTGGGAATGAGGCTACCAAGAAATCAAGAAAGAATCTACTGAAGCACCAGTTTGAGACTTTTTCTGCTTTGGGTTCTGAGAACATTGAGGGAACTTATGATAGACTTCATAAGTTAACTAGTCAGATGGCTCTTTTGAAGATTGAGCCATCTCAAGAAGATGTCAATCTAAAGTTCCTGAGAAGTCTATCTTCTGAATGGAACACTCATACAGTGGTTTGGAGGCACAAGGAAGATTTTGATACTATGACATTGGATGATCTGTATAACAACCTGAAGGTATATGAATCTGAAGTCAAGGGATTGTCAAGTTCGTCTTCTACCTCAAACAATCTTGCTTTTGTGTCATAAAGCAACAAGAACTCTGGTAGTCATCAAGAACAGCACTCTGCTGCTGGTCCTTTCATTCCCACTGGTGGTTTACATGTCTCTGCTGCTGACTCTACCAATCCCAACACCATCAGTGATGCTGCTATTTGTGCCTATTTGGCTGAACTTACTACTAGTACTTCAGTCATGCCTCAAGATCTGGATGAACTTGATCCTGATGATGTTGAAGAGATAGATATGCAATGGCAGTTTGCAATGCTAACAATGAGGGCAAGAAGATTTCTTAAAAGAACTGGTAAAGAGATGAAGTTTAGAAGAAACAAGAATGTAGGATTTGACAAGTCAAAGGCTGAATGTTTCAACTGTCGTAAGAAGGGACACTTTGCAAGAGAATGCAAAGCACCCAAAAGAAACATTGAGGATACCAAGAAGGTTGCTGTTGAAGAGTCAAGTCCTAATGCTGCTGTTGCTGCTATGGTGTCATGTGATGGGTTTGGTGAGTTTGATTAGAGTGATCATGCTGAAGATGGTCCTAACTATGCATTGGTAGCTGAAGAAGAACCTCAAGTACAACACTTTGCTCCTATGGCCTACTGTTCTTCTGGATCAGGCTCTGAGGTATCCAATGAATCATCCTGTTCTTTTAAATCATGTTCTGATAAAATTGATGAACTTAAGTCTAGCAATGGAAATCTTAAAAAGGAAAATGAAATACTTAAGTTAGACAATCTTAGTTATGAATATGGTTTAAAGAATTTAGAAGAGAAGCTAGAATTTTATAAAAAGACTGAAATTGAATATCTTGATCAGATCACTATTCTTAAAAATGAGCTTATTAAGAAAGATGATGAGATTAAGATTCTTGTGGGAAAAGTAGAGGAGGCTGAACAGGCTAGAGATTCAGCTAAGAATGAGACTGAAAAACATGTTGTTAGGATAGAAAAACAACAATTTGCCACTGACATTCTCAGTAAACCAATAGGAAGACACTTTGCTGATTCAGGCAGTGGACTAGGGTACAATGCTGTTGCTCACCCTAAGAAACTTAGTGCTCATGCCCCTCCTACTAGGACATTGACTTTCATATCTGAGTCTGGGGTTAAACCTGTAGGTGAAACTAGTAAACCTGTAGTTGAAACTAATGAAAAAGAAATAGAGTCACCTAAGGTTGAGGTAAAGAAGTATGAACAACCACCCCTGATTGAAGATTGGGAGTCTGACAGTGATGATGATGTAGTGGAATCTGATTCAACCCCTAAGAACAAAAAGGAAGAAATTCCTACTGTTGTTGAATCAAAAGTACCTAGGGCTAAAAAGGTTGAGTTTGTTAAGCCTAGGTTTGGTAAAGGTATCTCTAGGAAGATGGCTGAGTTTGACAATACACCTAGAGTATATCCTATGAGAACTAATAACTTGTCTAGAGGAAACCAGAGAAATTGGAACAACCTAGTTTCACAAAAATTAGGTACCGATTTTCAATTACTTAAAAAGGCATGTTATAGTTGTGGTAGTTTTGAACATTTGCAAGATGAGTGTTACTACTATCAAAAACCAGGTAGGAACCAGTACTCAAGGGTGAACCATAGAAACTTTGGTAGAAAGACTCACCCACATCCCAAAAGAAACATGGTTCCTAGGGAAGTTTTGATGAGAGATGGTGCTTCTAGAGTTATCTCTCCTATTGCACCAAAAGGGCCCATAAAGAAGGATATAGATGATTCTGCTGTTAAGGCTAACTCTGTTGTTATAGCAAACTCTGCTGTTAAGGAAGACTCTGCTGTTTTGCCTAAAGTTGTTACTGATACTGTTGTGGGCAACCATTTTTATGCTGTTAAAGCCTCAACATGCTGGGTCTGGAAACCAAAAGTTAAAGTCCTAGATCATGTTCTCAGACACAGCAGTGCACCAATGCAGTTGAAGAAATTTGACTACTTTGATGCACAAGGTAGATCCAAGTCAGTAATGGCTTGGGTCCCAAAGAGAAACTAATTCTCTTACTTTTTGTGTAGGGCAATCTACAAAAGGAGCTAAAAGACAAATGCATTTTTGAAAGTGGATGCTCTTCACATATGACTGGAGACCAAAGCAACTTGGAGAATTTTGAAGCTTTGGATGGTGGTTATGTGGCCTTTGGGAATGACCCTAAAGGAGGTAAAATCGTTGGTAAAGGCATCATCAGAACTGGAAAATTGGATTTTGAGAAGGTGTATTTGGTGAATGGTCTCAAGTTTAATCTTTTTAGTGTCTCACAAATGTGTGACAGGAAGAATTTTGTTCTTTTTACTGACACTGAGTGTCTTGTCTTGTCTCCTGACTATAAGATACCTGATGATAAATTGGTTCTTCTTAAAGTCCCTAGACATGACAATATATAAAGTGTGGATATAAAGAATATTATTCCCAAAAGAGATTTGACTTGTCTATTTGCCAAAGCCACTGTTGATGAATCCAAACTATGGAATAGAAGGCTTGGACATTTGAACTATAAGGCTATCAACAAGTTGGTGAAAGGGAACTTGGTCAGGGGATTGCCTTCAAAGGTCTTTGAAAATCTTGAAGTTTGTATTGCTTGCCAAATGGGAAAGCAACATAGAGCATCTTGTAAGTCCAAATTGGTGAATTCTATAACTGAACCTTTGTTTATGTTACACATGGACTTATTTGGACCTACTTATGTGAAAAGTTTAAATAAAAAGATGTATAGATTAGTGGTCACTGATGACTTTAGTAGATTTACTTGGGTATTCTTTTTAGCTTCTAAGGATGAGACACCTGGCATTCTTAAGGCTTTTATTACAAGGATAGAAAATCTATTTAATCATAAGGTTAAGGTCATCAGATGTGATAATGGAACTGAATTTAAGAATCAGGTGATGAATCAGTTCTGTGAGGAAAAGGGTATAACTAGACAATTTAGTGTAGCTAGAACTCCTCAGCAAAATGGTGTTGCTGAGAGAAGGAATAGAACATTAATTGAAGCTACTAGAACCATGTTGTCAGAGTCTAAGTTACCCACTATCTTTTGGGCTGAAGCAGTCAACACTGCTTGTTATGTGCAAAATAGGACTAAGATAGTTAAGCCTCATAACAAGACCCCCTATGAGTTATTACATGGTAGGAAACCTCTGATAGATTTCTTAAGACCATTTGGGTGTTCTGTTACTATTTTGAACACCATTGACCACTTAGGCAAGTTTAGTGAGAAAGCAGACATAGGTTTCTTTGTTGGATACTCCACTGAAAGTAAGGCTTTTAGAGTCTTTAATCAAAGGACTGGACATGTAGTGGAAAATTTACATGTTACAATTAGAGAAACCACACCTAATGTTGATGGAAAAGGTCCTGAGTGGATGTTTGATATTGATTCTTTAACCAAAAGTATGAATTATCAACCAGTCATTGCAGGTACTACTAACATGTCTGCAGGTACACAAACTAACCCTAATGCAGGTACTCAAGCTAAGAAGGATGAATCTGCAGAGGAGTTTGTGTTGATTGAAAAGTGGAAGTTTGATCAGTACTTCTCTCCAACAGAGAAAGAGAGAAAGAGTTCAGATGGTGATGCTGTTCCTAAGGAAGTTCCAAAGGTTAATGTAGAAGGTGTTGATGAACCTTCTCATGATGATAAGGAAAGGAATAAAGAGTCAGAAGTTGATGGGCAACAAGGGAATAAACATAGCAGCAGTTCTCTCAACTCTGCTGTTAGGCTAAAACACTCTGCTGCTCTGCCCAAGGACTCTACTGCTGATAAAGATGGTGATTCTGATGATGATTCTGCTGATGAGATGCCTGAATTAGAAGAAGTGTATGTGGATACTGATGATGAAGTTGTTGATGTTTTTAGTGCTGAAGCTGATTTATCAAACTTGGAGACTGATATACCTGTTAGTCCCACACCAACAACAAGAATCCACAAAATTCACCCAAAGGAGCAGATAATTGGTGATGTTCACTCTGCTGTTCAGACTAGAAGTAAATCAAAAGGGTTGAGTGATTTGCTTGATCAGGGATTGTTTGCTCAAACACTTAAGAAGAGAAATAGCCACAAGGATCTACAAAATTGCATGTTTGCCTGTTTCTTATCTCAAGAGGAGCCCAAGACCATTCACAAGGCTATGAAAGATGAAAGTTGGGTTGAAGCTATGCAAGAGGAGTTGCTGCAGTTCAAGCTTCAAGAAGTCTGGACATTGGTGGATTTGCCTAATGGACAAAGAGCAATTGGTACTAAATGGGTGTTCAGATGCAAAAGAGATGAGAGAGGAATTGTTATCAGAAACAAGGCTAGATTGGTGGCTCAGGGATACACTCAGGAAGAAGGAATAGATTATGATGAGGTATTTGCCCCAGTTGCAAGACTGGAGGCTATCAGACTTTTCTTGGCATATGCCTCATACAAGAATTTTCCTTTGTATCAAATGGATGTAAAAAGTGCTTTCTTGTATGGAAAGATTCCCGAACCAGTTTATGTGATGCAACCACCTGGGTTTGAAGATCCTAAGTATCCTGATAAGGTCTACATGGTGAAGAAAGCACTGTATGGACTACATCAAGCTCCTAGAGCTTGGTATGACACCTTATCCAAATATTTGTTGAATAATGGTTTTAGCAGAGGAACCATTGATAAAACATTGTTCATTAAGAAAGACAAAAAGGATATCCTACTTGTTCAGGTTTATGTAGATGATATCATTTTTGGGTCTACAAATAAGGTGTTATGTGAAGGATTTGAGAAGCTTATGCACAGTAGGTTTGAGATGAGTTCTATGGGAGAACTGACTTTCTTTTTGGGGCTTCAAGTTAAGCAGATGCCAGATGGGATTTTTATTAGCCAAGATAAGTATGTGGCTGATATGTTAAAGAAATTTGGTTTCAAAGATGTGAAAGCAGCTAAAACACTAATGGATAAAAACAAACCTTTGCTCAAGGATGAAGATGGGGTAGAGGTTGATGTACATCTGTATAGATCAATGATTGGGTCATTGATGTATCTGACTGCTTCAAGGCCAGATATTATGTTTTCTGTGTGTGCTTGTGCTAGATTTCAAGTGTCCCCAAAAGTTTCACACTTGGAAGTAGTCAAAAGAATTTTTAGGTACCTAAAGGGTCAACCAAAATTGGGTCTTTGGTATCCTAATAATTCACCATTTGACTTGATAGCATACTCAGATAGTGACTATGCTGGAGCTACTATGGATAGAAAATCAACCACTGGAGGCTGTCAGTACCTTGGCCATAGGCTGATCTCTTGGCAATGTAAGAAACAAATAGTGGTGGCTAATTCGACAACTGAAGCAGAATATGTTGCTGCTTCTAGCTGCTGTGGACAAGTGCTCTGGATTCAGAACCAACTGCTGGATTATGGGTACAATTTCATGAACACCAAAATTTATATTGACAACAACAGCACAATGTGTATTATCAAAAATCCTGTTTTTCATTCTAAAACAAAACACATTGAGATAAGACATCATTTTATTAGAGATTGTTATGAGAAAAAGTTAATTCAAGTGGTTAAAATACATACTGACAATAATGTTGCTGATCTACTTACCAAATGTTTTGATATAAGTAGGTTTCAATTTTTAGTTGCTAGTATTGGCATGATCAATCTTTAAAACTTTAAACATCTTATCTCTGTATGTTTTTGTAAAATTTTGTAAAGGCTTTGTGCTGCTGTTTTGTCAATGTCTAGTGTTTAGTCATCATTTGCTGTTTCTTAATTTGTTTGCTGGATTAGTTGTTTGTTGCTATGCCTACTCTGCTGTTATTATGGAATATTCTTGCTTGTGTTTGTGGTTTGCTACTAACCTTTTGCAGATATACATACATACACAATCAAGTAAAGCATGGAAAGAGGAAATTCATTGATAATAAAGTCAAAAGTACAACATACAGTTTCCCTACATTCATGCTATTCAAAACCAGTTCCAAAAGACATCAAGATTCAAAGATTCACAACCTAAATTCTAGCAAAGTCAGGCATGACCTTGCTACGAGGTCCCCTAGTGCCCATGGCCTCTGACACCCTTGGACAGGGAAGTGCAAGTACTACTGGTCGTGGTGGTGGACTCTGCTGTTGGCTTGTCGAGGGAGCTGATTTCTTCTGCTGCTTCTTCTTCTTTGGAGCAGGGGGTTTTTGCTCAACCGTACTTGGCTTTGGATGAGGCAGGTGGACACTCTTCGCAAAGGCGGCGGCTGCATACTCCATTTGTTTTTGAAGCTCAGCGGTCAAAGGATGCTGTGGAGGATCGATTTTTGTTTTTTCTTCACCATCAGAATCTTCAAAGGAGGATGGTGTTGATGGAAGTGGGTCGGAATATTCCTCTTCGACAACCGCTTTGCCTTTTGGTTGTGCTGAAGATGAACTTGGTAAATAACCTTGAGGAAAGTAACTTGCCCATCCCTCTGAATCGTCTGATGATGAATTTGAGGAAATGTCGATAATTGGAGCTTTTGATGAACTCATGATTTGTTGATTTTGGGTTAGGGTTAGATATCAATTATCTTAGCATACGTATTGTTTACACTTCAAGGTTTCTGTAACCCTATTGCTATTGAGCAATCGTTATTAATATAATTGAAGTGTTGTTTGATAATTTGTTTGTGTTTATTCTTCTTAAGATCAAATATTAGTTTCCGCATAATATTTGATATACAACTCAAGATCAGTTTCTATACCAATTACTTTAGATTTATCTAAGGTAATTAATAAGATCGTGAAGCTCATCTGGGATCAACAAGTGGTATCAGAGCTTGTGATCTAGAAACTGGGGATTTGCTTAAGAGATTAAAGGATTTTTGGACTTCAATGAGGGGTTGGTATGGTATTTAAGGAAGTGATTTTGAAGATTTTGGGAAAGTTGACTTTTGGTCAACACTTTCTTAACTCTGCTGATGAGTTTGAAAGTTGAAGGGTCAAACTGAAACTTTTGGCGCGTTCTTAAACCTAATTAGATCAAAACGATATCTTTCACCAATTTGATCTCATTACATTTTAATTGCTCAAAATTATATTCTACTTTCACCCAAGAACAATAATTCATATCATTTCACCGAAAACCCCCAAATCAAATGGCTCGAAGAACATTTTCGGATGAACACAATCAGATAGCTTTTCTTAGTAAAGTTACTGCAGCTGATGGATTTCATGAGGTTATGGATTTTCTGAGTTCGTCTAGATTAAGGTATGCGTTAACAGTTGCTCCTACCATTTATAAATCTCATATGCAACAATTTTGGTCAACTGTTAAGTTGGATATACTAGATGGTGAGGAAAGATTGATAGGTAGTGTAGATGGGGAGAATATTGTAGTTAGTGAAACAACAATTAAAAGAAGTCTTCGCTTATCAGGCATATCTACACCCCCTACCCTTACCCCAGAAATTGTTATGACTGAGCTTGAGAATATAGGATATGAGAGACCTGAGGCTGGTGGAACATTTTTGAAAGGTCGTCTTTGTCCCCATTGGAAGTTTTTGTTGCATACACTACAACACTGCTTGTTTCCCAAAGTAGGTGGATGGAGTGAGTTTAGTGCTTCTCAAGCTATGGCTTTAGTGTGTTTGGCAACAGGGCAACCCTTTGATTTTTCTTCTATGATATTTGAGGGTATGAAGAAGTTTATTAAGAAGAAATTCTATTTGTATCCAAGGTTTCTACAACTTGTTATCAACTCTCAGCTAAGAGAACCCTTGAGGCATACAAATGTTGAGCCCTGTAGTAGAATGGCAATCAAGATGTTTGCATTTCTAAAGAAGAATGGGAAAGGTTTTTCTGGTGTCATAACTCCCCTAACTGAACATATCTTGAATGTTGTGGCTGAAATGAATGAGGATGAAGAAGCTGGAACACCTACAGCTTCCCATCACACATCTTCATCAACAAGTTTAAATGTATCAGTATCACATGAACCCCAAAATACCCAATCACCTAGGAATTCACAACAAGAGGACATTGTGCTACCTCAGGCCAATGTTGGTTTGGATGCAGATGAGGCTGATACAGGTGTTGGTGGTATCATGATGGAAGAGGCTGGCACTACTGTTTCCAACTTAGTAGTTGAACAGGACAGTACTAACATTATTAAGACCTCAACCATGGCAACATCTTTTGTAGAAGGTTCTCATGAACCCAATACAAATGATGGTAACCCCAGCCAAATGGCTTCTATGGGGGGCTCAGATGTTCAACCTAGGGTTGAGACTGAGTTTGTGTCCCAAGATTCACCTCTCGGAGAAGGTAACACATCTCGAAGTGATGAGGACAGAGATGATACTATTGAATTGATGGACACTGATGTACATATTGACATTGCCAATGATACACCTCTCGGACCAGGTCACACAGGTCGAAGTGTTGAGGCTAGTATTGAACTTGAAACAGAGAATTTGACGGCTACCACTCCTGTACAAAATGCCAATTCCAATGATCAACCTCTCGGGTCAGGTAACACAGACCGAAGTTGTGAGGATATCATGAAACAATTTAAGGAATTGACGGATAAATGTACACAATTGTCACAGGAGGTTCTTGGACTAAGAAAGGAGTTGTCTACAGTCAAAGCTTCTCAAGGTGCAGAAATAAGAAGGCTTAAGCTAAGAGTTACTCATCTTGAGGGGAGGTTGAAGAAAGGTTCCAAACCATGTTTGGAAGAGGATGCTTCCAAACAGGGGAGGAATGATCAGGAGGCTGTAGTGAATGCTCAGGATCAGGAAGTTGTAATGGGTTCAGGGGAGGTTGAAAAGGACTCTGTTGAAAATGTTGGTGATAAGAGTGGAAAGGTTGACTCTGCTGGTGCAGAACACTCTGCTGATGGGTTAAAGGTTTCTACTGATGATACTGAGAAAAGTGCAGGAGTAAAGGACTCTGCTGATTCAGATGATGAACAGATGACTTTAGCTCAAGTACTGCTGAACATGAACAAAGGAACTAAAACAACCACACCCACACCATCACAACAACAAGCTACTGAATCTGCTGAAGAGCTTGAAAGGAGCAAAAGTTGGCTGATGAACAAGCTCAGATTGCTCAGGATGAAGAATATGCAAGAAGTGTTGCAGCTGATGAAGAAAGAAATCAGTTTGAACTTATGGAAAGCTATACATTTAAAGAAGTTAATCAAGAAGAATTCAATGAACAATTGCAGTATTTCATTGATTCTGATATGATTGTAAGAGGTGAAGCTTTCTTGATAACAAATGATGAGCAGTTGGATGGAAGTGAAAAGACAAAAGAGCTTGTTGAGTTTATTCTCAGAAAGAATGGATTAGCTAAGTGGGAAGAGCTGATTATGAGGATTAAAGAAGCACAGAAGCATGGTTACAAACAAAAGTCATCTTCAAGGAAAGCATTGGTTAATGACATGAAGTATTATTTGAAGAATGCTAGAAATTATCAGATGAAGGATTTCAAAGGAAAGTCAGATGCTTTAATTGAAAAGGAATTTTATGAAACTTATGCTAAGCTAAATCCAAGAAAAGTTTCTGAAAAGAAAAGAAAGCCAGAGGTTATGGGATCTGACAATGTGAAAGCATCTGGAAGTGTTTCAAAGAAACAAGATGACAAGGAAACCATGGAGTTTGAGAGAGAAGAAGTTAAGAAGGTTATTGGTTATAAGAGGACAGGTAGGAGAATAAAGCAGATGGCTAGAAAGAAGAGAAAGACTGAGTCATTGGTAAAGAGTGATTCTGAAAAAGAAGAAAGTGGTGAGCATCATTTTGAAGAAGTGACTGCTGAGGATATGAAAAGAACAATGGATATCACAGTTCATGTACCACAAGAGGAACCAGAGATAGTAAATGCAGTTCCTTTAGATACAAAATATTCAATCATCTCTTATTCACATACAGTCAGGGATGGAAGTGAAGCTTACTGGGAGTTTAAGAGATCTAATAATCTGTATTATGGATTTGTTAGATTTTCTCAGATGCTACATTTTATGGATAGAGATGATGTGATGCAGATGTGGAGGTTATATAAAGAAAAGTATGGTGATACTAGACCATAGGTGATGTATGAAAGAATTCACTATTACTTTTTAAAGAACATGTTTGAGCCTGATGAAAGAGATATTGAATGGAGAGATTTGTTGAACTCCAGAGTTGATAGGTGGTATTTGTATCAATATTGTGGTGTACATGAATTGGTTTGTAAGGGTGTTAAGGTCTACATGCTTGTGGAGAAGGATTACCCTTTGAATAACAATACAACAGTGATTACTCAGATGTTAAAGCCTGGAATGTTGACATTGCAGAATAGTTTCTTTTCAGATACTCAGGCTTATAAATTGATAACGAAATATGAGAAGATTCTTGAGTCAAAGACATCAAAACAGTAAAGTGTTTGGAAGCATCCTCCTGGTGGTTATCTGGATTTAAGGATTTAAGGAAACTTGATGATTTTTGAAGAAAAATATCAAGTTTAGGGGAGGATTGTTGGGTCTAAAATGCTGCTGATTCAAGAAACATAACTCTGCTGGATAGTTATGTGACTCTGCTGATTAGTAAATTAACTCTGCTGTTTTGATAACTCTGCTGTTTGGGATAATAGGCATAGTGTAACTTTGCTGCTAGCTCACGAAGACTCTGCTGCTAGAAGATTTACTCTGCTGCTTATTAGATATGTATAGTATGTTAAGGATAAGTATAGAAAAGATACGTATGAATATTTTTCTTGTATAGGAAGTCTTGTAAACCGACTAGGACTCCTTACGCTATAAAAGGAGGTTCTAGGGTTAGGGTTAGATATCAATTATCTTAGCATATGTATTGTTTACACTTCAAGGTTTCTGTAACCCTATTGCTATTGAGCAATCGTTATTAATATAATTGAAGTGTTGTTTGATAATTTGTTTGTGTTTATTCTTCTTAAGATCAAATATTAGTTTCCGCATAATATTTGATATACAACTCAAGATCAGTTTCTATACCAATTACTTTAGATTTATCTAAGGTAATTAATAAGATCGTGAAGCTCAATTGGGATCAACAGCTTATTACTAAAACTCTATGGATTCACTCAACCTTTGTGTTGACGTTTTAGCATGTTTTATCTCAGGTTTAAAGGCATGAAGGTCTTGGATGGAGTCGCACGGATATATTTTGAGGACTCGGCATATTTTCACATTTGAAGTGTCTATATTTTAAAGATTTATGTTATGTTTAAAACATCTGCAATCTTTTGAAAACATTATGTTTTATGAAAACTGTTGGGACCTTTGCAAACTCTGAGAATTTAATGTATCAAATGTGAAACACTTTTAAAACATCTCTTTTCAAGGGTCGTTTTCCATGACTTGTACTTTGTGCTAGGAAGTAATACCCCAGTGATCTATCTTCCGCTGTTATAATTTTGGGGGTGTTACACAGGGACTACCGTATCTGATTTGTGACCTTTAGTAATATGTTTCATCCCACTTTCGTTATGATAACCTGTAACCGCTCGAATCTGTTAAGCTTAACGCTACTATGGAAACATTTATCTCGATCTTATTTGATTGTCAAATTCCTCCTGGCACTTATTAATATTCACCCTTAGAAAGCTTTGGCATTGGAAGTTTTGTTGTACAAATATTTGGGTGTTTTCTGATGAAACTCTTGGGTTTCTCTCCTGTTTGAGAAGAAGAATTGAAATTTGAATCGATCTCAGTTGACGAACCATGATGCTATAGAAGTTGAGAGATTGAAGAAGCTGATGGAATATGGTTTTGTCACCTCAGTGTTCCCTTTGAATACCCCTATTAGTTATGAAGAAGAAAGAGAAAATTATGAGTCAGCGTATCGACTATCGTAAACCTAACCGTATCGACTATCGTAAACCTAACCGTATCACTACCCGTGATCATTTTTCATTTCCACGTGTCAATGATTGATTTGATCTATTTTTTTTTAAACTCTGTATCAGACGACCTTATTTAATGCTCGAAGGAATGAAGAAGCAACCCCAAGAACTTCTAAGAAAGGAAATAACTAACTGAGAGTAACCTCCGGGAAGTATTTCAGTTTTATGCTCGAAGAGAAACATGTAGATCATCTTGTAGAATGACCCTTTATTCTGGAAGAAGTAGATTTGATTGGCGTCCAGAGATTGTAGCAGACAACACTACCATGCATCCGGCGACGACAGCAGTTTGAGTTGGCGAATTTTGAACTGTGCTGAAGACCTGTCTAAGACACGCAGTCTTGCTTCTCTATTCATTTTAGTTGTACTAAGATGAATTGAGAGCAGAAGCAGACTCGCGAAAGGAAGAATGCACAGTGACCATGCCGGAGATTCACGTTTCTACACCACAGTTCCAAGAAGAAGTGCCGAAGGCTTGAGGGACCAGACTCGAGTTTATATTTCCTTTCCACCCTATGATCATACGACAGACTGCATGGACTTGGAAGAAGTTTAAGATCATGTATTTGAATGGACGATAATTCTGAAGAGAACGTTTGTGTTTGGAAGAGTTAATTATGTGAAGAATGAAGCTATGGATGACGTAATTCATTTCCTCTTGACCTACTAAAATTTCCGTTACCTGATGATAAGATCCTTTGAATGATTTAGGTTTCCCGCTAGAAATTCCGTTTTGTATAGATTTTGCGTATGTGGGGTGATGGTTTGTTATGAGAATTTTGAAGTAACCACTGATGTTGCCTGAGTTGATTCTGGTGAGTGATGAAAGAGTGACGCTACTGGCGACGTATCCAATTCGGATAGACATTCTAAACCTTTTCCGTTACTCTTTCGAGTAGTTCGTTCTCCTTTTAGTTATGGTGTTTGATTTTGATGACCTCTGAGACTGTAGTTAGATTAGGTGGACTAAGATAGGTTATTTTGTTCACGACTTGAGATAAAGTATGACCATCATGAGGACATATTTATATGATGCCAGTATTATGACGTCTGGCCAACGTGATAATACTTACATCATATAACGTGCACTTGTTGTGGGCATAGGATATTTCGAGAAGTGCCTTAGAGCTTTAGAAATTCTGATAACTGTTTGAGATTATCCGCGTTAGTGAGACTTTAAGTTCATTCTACCTATACGCGTAATCTGCTTTCACCGTTATGCGAATTGTTACGTCTGGATCCTGGTCACGCATTCTGCTGATCTCTGCACTTCCGATAAGAATCTTAGGATCTGTTGTAGAATTTTCTGCCAATTGATGTTATCGATAATCTATTTTCTGTATGTTCTAACCTGATTTGTCTGATCAAAGTCTGTGGACGATATATCCGTCAAAGTCCTATGTAATTCCTACGTCTCTTTCGAGAGAATCCGATTATCATCTATTACGTTTGGTATATTATTCTTTTGATCTGGATTCAGTATGTTATGTCTGTTCTGAGGATCTGAAGCGATTTTGGATCGACAAGTTTGAGTCATGAGAAACAAGTCTTTCATATTTTCTGCTCACAGTCAGTGGTGTTTCCGTTTCGTTTCACTTCAATTTTCGAGGACGAAATTTTTTTTTAGAGGGGAAGAGTTGTAAAACCCAAAATTTGAAATCATGCAAAATGACCAAAATGCCCCTGAAACTTTAAATTTGATTAAAGCATATATAAAACACCAAATTAATTCCAACTTCTGGTAAGGAACTACATATGAAGTAAAATTAATTTTGAGGCTACATCATAATATTTTGGCAATGTAAAAAAATTTATTTGGCACCATGTATATACCGAAAATCATAAAGTTTATTTATTTATATTTAAAATACATTTAAATGAAGATAAATACCAAAGTAAATAAGGAAATTAATCACAATTGAAACCTTTAATTTGGAAACTATTTTGGCCTTGTGAATAGGCCTCCCCTCCCCCCCCCCAAAATCACGGTTCTTCCCTTTTATTTAGCCAATCCTAATTATTTTCTTTAAAATCCCTAAAAATAAACCGATTAAAAAACCTAAAATCCCATTCGACTCTCACAAACTTCCTGGAGCTGTTCTAATATTTTTCGTGGGTTCTACTGAGTGCAAAGGAGATTAGAAAAATAGGAGGTCGAATTTAGGAAGCTTGGATCGAGTGTTCTTGAATTTTCTTGCTCGTCTCTTGCTACCAAGAGGTATGAATTTCTTGAGCTTAATTTGTGCATTCTGAAATTCATTTAGTATTTTTCTTTTGTTATTTAGATCACATATAACTCATATAAATTGATAAAAACAAATCATGCAAGCTTAATGGATCATACAAATTTTAGAGAGCAAAAACACACTTAAAATACAAATATTATCATGCGAATTTTATGAGGCTTGTTCATAATTTTCCTGTGTTCTATGATGTTCATATAAGTCTATAAAAATAGCCTTTTGATTTTTGGAAGCTTAAATCATTTGTTTTCGAATTGTTTGTGTAATCGGATTTAAAGAAAAAGGAAGAAAAAAATGAAAACCTAATGGAACAATTTGGGTTTAGGGTTTTCTGTGTTAGATCTGGTTATTAATGGTTTCTAATGATGTTGTAATGATTGAATAATGATTTGGTACAATTAGGGTTAGGTTTTGACAATTTAAAAAGCTTACCGATTTGAAAATAAAATTTAAAAGGGTGTGTTTTGCCAATTTTGAAACTTGTGGGATATTTTTGTAATGTTATTTAGATCTATGGTAATGTATAAAAATTATAATATTAGGGTCCTATGTGTAAAATTTGCAAAAAAATATTTAAATGGAAATTATATGTGTCGAATTAAAATTAAATTAAATGGAGGGACTAAAAGTGTAAATTCTAGAAACTTAAGGTTATTCTATGTAAATAATGATATAAAGGGTATAATGTGTAATTTTGAATATTTAAGGGCTTAATATGTAATTATGGATAAATTATGATTCAAATTATATTTTTGGAAACTATAAGGACTAGTTTTGTAATTTATGAAATTGAAGGGGCTGTCGTACCACATATTAAATTAAGGGTATATTCTGTAAATTGGTAAAATAAAGTGCTTGATGTTTAAATATAAATATTGTAAGGGTTAAATTGCGATTTATGTAATTATAAGGTTTAATTTGTAATTTAAATAACTAAAGGGGTATAATCTGTAAATTGTTAAACTTAAAGGGTTAAAAGTGTAATTCTGAATAACCTATGTATTAAATGAGTAACTTGAGATATTTTCATTTTAAACCTTTAACTTTGGTGTATTTATAATTAAAACCCTAAAATATGGAAACTTGTTATAGTTAACCCTAAACTTTCATAACTTGCTAAAATAAACCTTATTTCCATAACATCATTTAATTAATGACTTAACCTAATTATGAAAACCTGCTAATTACGGAAACCTGCTAATTATGGAAACCTGCTAAAATAGAAAGTTACTAAATATGGAAAGTTGATATTTTTGGAAAGTTACCTAAAAAGGAAAGTTACTAAAAATGGAAAGCCGACTAAAATAAGTAATCTGAGTTAAATAGGCTTTTAACAAGACAGTCATGAATTTGTGTATATTCGCTGAAGATGGAGTTTGCGTCCGACCTTTATATTTTCTGTTGTGTTTTCATTTGCGGTATAAGGTACAGATATTCTGACCTTTCTTATAAGGTTTCTCATGATCTCTTTCATATTCTGATCCGTTAGTTTCTGAATTGATGCCATTGCTATGATTCCCTGTACTTTGATTCATTCGTTTGATATGCTCTGTTGGTGTGATGATTCATTTGATATTCATTCGTTACCTTGTGATATTAGTATTCGAGTCTCGTAACACTTAGAAGGTTCATTTGATTTTGGTAACTAGATATGAAAACCTTTTTAAATTATACCGTGTAAATATTTTGAGAAAAACCATTTTAAAATGATGTTTATAAGGATGCAATACCACTTTTATATGAAATGTACTAACTTTTATGGAAATTATATTTTAAGGACTATTTTTATGAAAACCATTGTTAAAAATCATTTTTATGAAAATCATTTAATTAAGATTTCTTTAAATGAACCATTTGACTTTGAACCTTCGATTATGAACCTTTGCTTCGATCCTTTGTTATGGAAAGTAATGATAAACTCTGATTTTGGACCTTTGATATTACTTCTGAGATATTTGATATGAACCATCTGTTATGAACCACCTGTTATGAAACTTTGATTATGACACTCTGATTTGATATGATATCTGACTCTTAGTTTGATACCCGATCCAAAATCTGTTTCCTAGCCATGAAGGTAACATGGCCGTGTCATTGATGCACCAATAGCATGACTCTAGGGCGGTAAAGTGATGTTCCGCCACATCCCCATTTTGATTATGATATGCGCATTATATTTGTTATGGCCAGTATTTGTTTGGAGGGCGCATGGATGCATCCTAGATCTATTCTGTTTAGTGGATTATCTATATATGATTTATTATTGTCTGGTGATTGGTTCTGTGTGCAATACATGCCCTTCACATATATCTGGTAGCTAGCTACTCCATTTGAAGAATGAGGACACCCCTCATATTATCTGATTATCTGAGAGGTCTCCCCTCTATATGGTTATGAAGATATGGTTACATTTGATTTGATTTGTTTCTGGGCTCGTGGTGGATTACTATCCCTTTTTCTTTTTCCTTTGTTCGTATTCATTTACGTATTCCCTTAACCCATATTATATCTGCATGACCTTTATTTCTGTTACATGTACTTTTCTCCACTGCTGCTTTGTTATCGTTATATCTGTTCACTAAGCTCTCGTAGCTCAGCCGCATTTCTTTTTCTGCGGTAGGTTTTAGTAGGAAGCTGGGAATGAGTGGAGAGAACTTTGGACTTAGAAGACCTTGATAGCCCTTCTGGATTAGAGATGACTAGAGGTTAATATATTTTAGAGTTAGTATGTATTGGAATTCTCATTTGTAACCTTGTAGTTTCAGTAATTCGCTTGTAACCTTTGGAATTCTTGTATTACTATAGATGTATGCTTTGTTTTGATCTGATATGAAACCATTATTGTGATATCTTTACCCTTGTTGGGTTGGGGTGTTACAGTTTGTATAATGTGTGTCGAGGTCGTTGTAAAGTTTGGATGGTTAACGGCGTGTCTAAGTGTGTTAAATGGTTTACGGTCAATGTTTAAATGGGTGTTTGGTTTAAGTGTGTCTGTACCCATTTTGGGTTGTAATCGGGTCAAGTGTCGTTGGAACGTGTTTGATATGTTAAATAAATGAAGTTGGTCAAGTTTGGTGTAAAACGGAAGACGTATGGGTGGTATGTAGTGAAATGGGTCAAAATGGGTGTTATGCTTAACCCATCAGTCTAGGATCCACTTTTAGGTTCCAAAGTCTGGACCTAAGTGTGGATCCAGTTTACTCATCTTGGTTATGAATTTTACTCATCTTGGTTATGAATCCAGGATCTACTTTTAGGTTCCAAAGTCTGGACCTAAGTGTGGATCCAGTTTACTCATCTTGGTTATGAATCCAGGATCTAATTTTATGTTCCAAATTCTGGACCTAAGTGTGAATCCAGTTTACTCATCTTGGTTATGAATTCAGGATCTACTTTTAGGTTCCAATATCTGGACCTAAGTGTGGATCAAGGTGGTCATCTTGGTTATGAAATGGTCTTTTGGTTATGAAATGGTCATCTTGTTAATGAGTCGAAATGTTCATCTTGGTTATGGACGTGGATTTTTATAAATGGTCAAAAGAGTATCGAAATGTATAGTATAGTCAAGCGTTTCCGCGTGAAAAGTTTTAAGTTTTGGTCAAAGCGGGCACGGGGTGTAACAACTTGGTATCAGAGCTTCGGTTTAAGTGAATTAGGTTTCCACTATAGGTTGCCTAGACTTAAACCACTCGTAGATGCGTTGAATGTAAGTTAAAGTAATGCGACTAGTAGGTGCCTTTGAGGTAAGACGTAGAAATGCTTATAGTAATAATGAGATTAGATTATAACTGAGGTGTAATGTGAATGTTGTGATGTGGACGTGGTGAAATATAAGAGTAACGAATTAGACGCGAAATATAGATTGCCTTAATTATGCGATGGAATGCAAGACATGGTATATGTACTTAAGTCGATAAGTGTGGTACGTGTCTTATGGTATCAACGTATATGTGAAGTAATTCTATGTTTGATGTATGGTGCTAAGTGTTAAATACGCAAATGATAGTTTTTGCGTCGGAAGTCTAAAGTTCTAATTTTGTGAATCAAGGCCTTAAAGGTTATGAGTTGTAGGTGAAGAATGTGTCATAGTATAATACATAAAAGATCAAAATCTACTTAGATTCCAATAATAGTGGTTTGATGAATGACTTGTATGTATTGTGTCCGAAAGAATGATGATCTAGTAAAGGTTAAAGGATTGAGTAAGACTTGTCTTATGGGAACGTTAAGGATAGATAAGTATGGGTATGTGAAGAAGGTTTAGATGCTCGAGTAAGATGTATGAATGAAATAAGTAACTGTAAAATATTAAAGAATCGAATAGGTAGCGACGGATACATGATGTAGCTATTGGATAGATTGATGAGGCAAAATAGAAATTGCCTCAATAAAAATAGATGAATGATATGATAGACCTGTTTAAATGTTTTAAATTATAATTTGATAATAGACTAATGAAGTATGAGTGTTTAGTAACGTTTATCTTTAAGTATGCATAAAATTAAGTACGTACTAACGCGTTCGTCGTTTATGTGTAAGGTGATTATGAATGCGTGTCATAATGTGAAGTGTAGAATAATTGAAAAAGTAAACTACAAGGGAACTTGAATTAGATAAGTCACGACTAGAATTTTAGTCGTGGCATGAAGTGATAGAAACTGGGTAGATGAACGAGTTTAGATTACGACGTAAGACCAATATATGGTCTAGAAAATAATTCATGTTTAATGTTAGGTTAAGCCATGTCAATATTAAAATGAGTTAATTGGGATTGAAATAGACGATATTAAAAGAATGAACATGTGTAAAATAAAGCAAGAGAATAACATGAAGTTGACAAGAAAACGATAAGTGTAATGTGACAACTCAAATGAACTATAACGTATATATTCATGTGTTCGAAAGTATGAAAAAGATAAGTATTACTAAGATGGTGTTAGGGTAATGAAAGGTGATAGGTGAGCGATCGAAGGTGCTTGAGGCAAAGAGAAGAGAAAATGAAAACATGGTAGTCTAAGAAATGCTTGCATAAGGAATAAATTGGTGATGCATAGAATTGGCAAACTAGAAGTGACTAACTAGTGATGACACGTAGTAAATTGTTAACCGTACACCTTGGTTGGTGCCGGTGATTACATAATGATTATATAAATGTATATTAAAGTAATGGTAATGGAAAATAGGTAGGAACGATAAGTGGTATTAGAAATGGACTAGCAAGCGAAGTAAGAAATAACGCTCTAAGTACGGATCGTAATGATAATAAGTGTACTAAGATATAGCGTGAAAAGACAAGATGAAACTAACGAAGTAGTGATTAAACGTTTAATAACTTGAAGGTTAAAGAATGAGGTTAGGGAATGATAGCACGAAATGAGACCAACATATGGTCTCATTATATTTAGTGACTAAAGATTAATATTGAAGTGGTATAGAGACGGGGTAATGGTAAGGTAAAGCATGTGAGGCCTAAGTGTGAACGTGAAGTGGTAATAAAGAGTGTTGGTATATATATATATATACTACCTCCGTCCCATATTAAGTGTCCATAATGGAATCTTGGGATGTCCCAAATTAAGTGTCCAGGGAATATTTTCAACCAATGAGAAGAGACTTTAGTGGGTAATAGTGATATTTGATTGGTGGAGAGTGTAGTTAGTGGAATTTCCTAAAACTTTGTGCATTTGGAAAATGGACACTTAATATGGGACGGAGGGAGTATATAACAGGAGGCGTTACACGTAGATAATGCCACATAAATGCCATGTAATTGTCATTAAAAGCCATGTCATCACATTAAGTCCACCTAAGCATTATTTTAGGCAATTAAAATTCAGATTAATTAAAAATTTGACATTTGCAAGAATCGAACCTGGGTCATTTAATCCACATATAAATGCTTCAACCACTAGACCAAACCAGTTTTTGTGATTTACAATACAAACTAAGTAAGTCATGCTTAAATAATTAATATTGTTAAGCTATATTTAAAGAATAGATTAGGCATAAAATTAAATTATTATATGTATATTATTTCTATAATCCTAGAACAAAAACACAAATCCGGAAAAAAAACACACACAAAACCTAAAACACAAATCCGGAACAAAAAAGACCCAAACAAGGCCTTCTTCACAGAGCATCCCGAATTTGTAGATAATGACTTCTATAATACTGGAGAATCATATGCTGGCCATTACATTCCTGCTATTGTTGCTCGAGTCCACCAAGGAAACAAAGCTAAAGAAGGAATATACATAAACCTGAAGGTATCTTTTTCTGTTAGAAGATCATTATTTTCTCAATTAACTTGATGATGTACTTACTTTATGAATTGTTTTGCAATGATTTGGCATTGGTAATGGACTTACCGATCCAGCAATTCAGTACCAGGCTTATACGGATTATGCATTGGACATGGGATTAATTAAGGAGTCTCAGTATAAACGCATCAATTTGATAGTTCCAGTGTGTGAAGCAGCTATTAAGCTTTGTGGTAATCTCACATCTCTCTTTTAATTAATCTTAATTTGGTCATATCTCATGAACTTCATAAGATCTTTATAAAGCTCATACATATAAGTGAATTGTTGAACATTGTAGCTAATGTTTTTTTAAAGCTGAAGTGGTTAGATAATAAATTTTCAGCCATTAGAGTAGAGGCGGGAAAATGGGGTTGGGTAACTTGTCAAACATATGGGGTTGTATTGACCCAAAAACATTTATTGTCATGTCTCGCATAATTAGTTAATGCACTACACACTTACCACAAGATCACATCAAGGTTCGCAATACACAATAATAGTTTTAGAACTGTTTCCTATTTTCTTTTCTTTGGATTACAGGTAGGAATTGGTTTGTGATTACAGATAAAGATAACAACAGTGATTCCCAAAAGAGGAAATATATAATGAATCCAAACATGATGTGCTGTGATTTAACCGGATTTTATTCGTAATAAATTGCTACTCAATCCAATTTTGATAAGCATGGCCGATATATGTGGGATTTTAGAAATTCATAGTTTTTGTGGGCCATACAGTAAGCTTACAAAATCTATAATATTTGTTTGTCTTATTTAGGCTTAAATGTTTTTATTTTTTAGTTGTTGATGTGAGCTTCTAACGACAAGCATCCATGGTTTTGCTGGGAAATACGAATGCAAATGGGTGATTCTAAAACAGCTACAAAGTTAATACAAATGATTTTACTCTTGCTAAAAGAGGCTTATTTATGGTTATCAATAATTATAAAATTACAGTTTTTACTCGAGATCTACTTCTTTTTTTTTTGTGCACTAATGAATTTTGTTTGCAACTAAGCTTGCAGGTCGTTGCTGATGGTAGCTTCCTGATGATCACCGTTTACTGATCATGGCAGATTGATGCTGATGCGGCTTGCTGGCGATAACGGCTTGTTGGCGATGACGACTTGCTGCTGATGGCGACATGTGCTGAGGGAAACTGAAGCTGCAAATATCATTCAGCCTTAGTTTTCTACATTTCAATTGGGACTAACGATTACATACATTAATTTACAAAATTTGTTCTTTTTAATATGACAGATTTGTTTAATAATATAGATTTTCTTTTTCGAATAATTTATACAATGCAAAGGTTAGGCGAGTGGTGGTGATGGGATTGGATCCAATCGGTTGTGCACCTTACTATTTGTGGCAATATAACAGCAATAGCGGTGACTCTGTGATGCCAATGTTATCTTCTGTGATGCTTATCTTGGTCCTATGGACATCATGAAGAATTTCACAAATATGGTATGATCATCCTCTTTTACTGCAAAATCATATGGATTGGACCTCGAAAGTCTTTTTTATTACTACTGTTTTAATATATAGTTTTTTCAGTTATATTTAAGGTGTTGGATATTCATAAAGTTCAAAATTTGGATAAAAAGTAATATGGGCCAAGGCCAGCCTGTTTTGACCCGTTACAGATTCACCCAATTTGCCACCTGTGGAAACAAGTGCTCTTAAATAACGTCCTTTGTTCGGCGGTTGGGGCCTGCTTGGCATATAGACTGGAGTAAGTAGTTGCATTTATTGTTCTTACAGTGAACTTTTAGTCATATGAATCTTTTAAAGGCAGTGATTGCATCCTCAGTTTCTGAATCATATCTGTGGTCACGCTTTAAAGTTTTTGTTCTTGACCAGAATATGCGTCTACAACAGACGACGTTAGACACAACCACACTTGCACACATCAGGTTGTTCTCACAATGGCTGCTAGATATTAGAGCCGGTTGGCGTACTGGTCACAAGGATGAAGGCTATGCAATTGACTGGAGACCACTTCTTCCTAGCAGGCTTGTGTCTAGTATGAATTACGACAAGTATATGATACTTATAAATGGGTCGATTTGGTTCATATATTATTTGTAATTCTAAATGCGATTCAGATAAGTAGATTAGCTAAAAGGTGAGTGAGTCAAATGTTCAATAGGTCAAACATGTCAAAATTTGCTTAAGAAAATTGTATGACTATTTTGTTTGGTTTCATCGCTCACCAGCCACAAATTCGTCATAAACAGATTCAAGATATAAACCTCTCATTCAGGTATGTTGTAGCATCGATCTTCCATCACCAGCCACAAATATAACATACCTGTTTTTTGCTGGTTTTATTTTAAATTAATATAGGGCTTTATAATTACACATGTGAATGAATAAATGATCAATCATGGACTTTGTTGTTAATATTTATTAGTTTTTTGTATGGCACAAATAGAGTGTTTTGGAGTTATTAGCTAACAAAATTTAGGTAAGTTACCCTTGAACTAATACTAAAGTCTCAATTTAGATGGTGTTTCTGATTGCTTAATACAACTGTTAACTTGGTTATTGTGTTTTGAAAGTTTGATCCACACATTTTTTTTTATTGTGAGATTATGGCATAAGAAATGTCTTGAGAGAATAAGCTTACGCACATCAATAAGAATTGTTTATTATGTGGAAATTTGCTTGAAAGATTGATCAACTTCACAACTACATTATCTATCCTAAAGTAGAATCTTGAAGTTAATATGTGGTCTCCTTATGGCTTGTTGAGGTATGGTTCAAAAGATATTGACCTTTTCATTTAAATTTGATATGTTGTTTAGTTTTCTAAAATATGCAACAGGTGGTATTTACTTTAGTAAATTATATGACGGGTCAAATTCTGATGTTAGAAAAAAAGTAGATACGTTACGATTAGCTTAACAACGTGCAAACTTTAGACAAAGAACCTGTTAAAAAACAAGATATAAAGGGTTAATCTGTTTAAGGGGCAATCTCAGACCCCAAACACTCTATAGTAATGCATTAATCAAATTATACGAATGCAATCTCAAACACCTTTTTAAGGGGTAATCTGTTCAAGCTTATATGTGGCTTATGAGCTTATTTGTTTTATATAAGCCCACAAGTCTCCAAATAAGCCGGAAAATTGGAGCTTATGAAATATAAGCTGAAATCAAATAAGCTCATAAGCCCGCTTAAACAAACACCCCTTTAATTTGACCACATAAGTGTTTTTTGTGATATTTATTTAATTTTTTGTTTATTTGTATTGTTATAATGTTATAACATTGAATCAAGAAGAAAGATGCACCTAAGTGTATGACTTCATGGAGAGTTGGGGTGAACACATCATGCTTATTGGCCATACCATTAATTGCATTGGCATCTTTCTACTCAATTGCAAAAAGATGTGGTTGTTAAAAATATGTCCTTGTGTATCAAGCTCTCTTTGAATATTAGTAGATGCAATGAGAAGATGAGTGAACAATGGATTTGTATGCTCACATGTACGCTATACAGATCGATCTCACAGAGTCAGACTCTATGGAGGGAGTTTGCACCATCAAATCCACTAATGAAGTTGTCAGAGGTATACTTTTTATTAATTATTTTTTAAGATGAATTTAGGGTATATTTAGGACTATTTAGTCATGTTTTTGGTCCTACAATTAAAAAAAACCCGACAGGGCGGTGCACAACATTATTATAGTGTTAAAAGATTAAATTTTTAACATTTTTTAATACTCTTTGCCAAGAGTGTTTGTTAAAGCTTATTTATTGTCTTACAATTTACGACTTATATATTAAGCTCAATTTTTAGGCTTTCTTAGGCACTGTTGAAAGCAATTGAGCACGAGCTTGAAGTTACGGCGCATATGCATAAAGTACATTGCGAATATGAGCGTCAAAAGGAAGAGTAAGTTTACAAAACCCTATTAAACATACATGTTTTTTTTTTTAATATTAAATTGCCGACTGAACTATTGTTATGGTTTTGAAATTCTAGGAGATTAAAAATGGCTAAGGAGGTAGTGGAGCTCAAGGATGAAGCAAATATATCAAAGCGATCACCTTTAAGGTTTTGCTGAATCCACTTTTTTTAATGTCATAGCATACTTTAGACTTTAGACTTTAGACTTGGCTTTTTCAGCCCTTTGTTTGCTTTTTTTATGAACTGATCTTTCGCATGGGATTATTGCATCCATTGTTCTCAAACAACGTCACCTGGTGCAAGAAATTCAAGGATATATGCTCTTGAGAACATGCTTGCCACATATGAGTTGTTTCTTTCAGTTGTTAAACCTACTTAATCTATCATCAATACTTAAGCATCTCCACACTTCAGTTAGCACCTAATGTCAATAAATATGTGAATTGGAGGCTATTTCTTTAAAATGGTACAACAAATTGTCAAAATCAATAAATGAAGCTGTATGGGTTGTACTACTAAGAAAGCATGCATGATTATATGGTCCATGTTGTATAACTTTGTTTAGATAATAGAATCTCTTAAATGTATAATGGATTTACACATTCTTTAGTACCCCTCTTTTATTTATAAAAGTTAAACTTAACATCAGGTACAAACGGATTAATTTGTGATAGATTCATGTATAGTGAATTTGAAATGTCTTATTTCTCAACTCTCAATGTAAATTATATTGCATGCTATTTTTATAATTTAAATTTTGTGATGAAGGTGTAAAAGATTTGTGTTCATTTAGAATTTAAGATGCATCAGGTTTGACAATTACAGATAGTAAGGTACAATTAATTTAGATCATAGGGTGCTTTAATTATCACAGTACATGATTTTTTTGTATTTTTCTATTGGTATTCATGTTTAACTTGCTCCATTGTTGCTTCTTTAGAGGTCACAGTATGATCAAGACGAAGTGATGATAAATGATACATACAGATTTACCAGAAGTGACTCATCAAGAACAGCTACGGATGTCAAAAATTCTGTATTTGATAGAACAAAAAAAAAAGCAGATTTTGACACGTGGCACGACACACCGGAGGTGAAAATCCTGCTTTATGTGCAGAGCGACGAGTGGAAGAATTCATCTGATCATTTAGAGGATATCTATTCCAAATTCATAAATGCCAGGTAGGATAACATCGTAAATGTTGGTTTTAATTAATAGTAATTTTGTCATATCTCATGAACTTCATAAGATCATTATAAAGCTCATAGATATAAGTGAATTGTTGAACATTGTGGCTAATGTTTTTTTGGTTATGCAGTCGTCCCACTGAAGAAAATGGGGTCGCTGAACCTGAAACTAAATCTAAAAAGAAGAAGAAAAACAAACAAGATTTAGCTTCTGGTGGTGAAACCAAACAAGTGAAAGTAGATGCGCCAAAAAAAGCGGTAGATGACATTGTGAATGAATCGGATGTAAATGAAACTAAGAAAAAAGATAAAAAGAAAAAGAACAAAAGCAACCAAAAAGACATTGAAAATGGAGACATTCAACCAAACGAGGTTAAGGAAGATGCACCAAAGAAAGTGGTAGATGACACTATGAATGAATCAGAGGTAAATGAAACCAAGAAAAAAAATAAAAAGAAAAGGATCAAAAACAACCAACAAGACGATGAAAATGGAGAGGTTAAACCAGATGAGGTCAATGAAGGAAAAAAGAGTTCTAAAAAAATGTAAAGAGAGTTGGCTGATGAAAACGAGAATGAGTCTGAGAAGATTGAAACTAATCAAACTGTTGAAGAATCTAAAGAACACAAGGTTGTTGAAGCTGATAAACCAGAGATAAACGGTTTAGAACAATCTGGTTCTCAAAAATCTGGAAAGAAGCAAAAGACTGGTTCATCTGAGGTTTATGTACTTTTTCTTTCAGTGATCTAGAAAAAAATAGTAGATTGGGGCAGTATGTGCAGGTTGGATAACACGTCTTAAAAACTTTTTGATTGATTGTGTTATTGCAGCCAAGGACGATTAATGCATTTCACAGGGTGAAAATTAATCAAGTCGAATTTGCTCATGAGAAATTGCAAGATAATTCATACTGGGCTAAGGTATGATCTCCTTGCCATAAGAGAAAGATACGGCTTAGGCCATATGCATGTGTGGTTATTCAAAACTGTCTTTTGAGCATAGGTTTTTCAATCCTTGCCACTAGGGTGTATGAAACGTCATTGTACTTGTGCGACCTTCGCCTAGACGAATAATATATGATGGCACATATAATGTATAAAACTTCGTACGACCCAAACATAGTTAAATATATTATGGTCAGGCCACCTGTCAATGTACGGTTCATCCACGTGGAGGTCGCATGAGTGCATTGCCATTTCGTCAAGGAAACGAGGTAAACGTCAGCTGTCAGCTTGAAGAAATTATGTCTTTCTAGCAAGAATTTGTAGAAATACTCAACCAAGAAATAAATGTCGCATAAGAGTAAAGCTGTATAATCTCTTCCGATCCATGTATGTACTTTTCGTTGTACATATGAATTTGTATAACTGTATTTTTGTAACACGTAATCTTTTTAATATATATAAAAGGCGAAGAGTGATTGTGTTTCATTTATCTTATTTGTGTTTATATAGTTTTCCTTTATTGTGTGTTGTTTATATCTGCAATTTATAGCTATTTAATATTTGTTTGTATATATGTGCATGAAAAAATTAATTTTTATTATTTTACCTTTTGATACAAGGAAAGTAGGAAGCATGTGCTTATTTGAGTGTTATAAGTAAGCGTTATTTAGTACTACCTCTGTCCCATAATAAGTGTCCACATTGACCTTTTTGAGTCTTTCTTATTAAATTTTGACCATAAATGTTGACATTCAGCAAGGCTGTCAATATCAAACGTTAAAAAGACGTCCGAAACTAGAACGAAAAAGAAGAAAAACAGAAACACTATAGTTGATTCATCGGGTAATTTTTATAATAAACAGTTAAACATTTATTGTTTGGTTATGAATATGAATCGTATTATAGGTTAAACATTGATTGTTTGTTTATGAATATGAATGATATTATGAACTGCTTATACACGTTTGAATTGTGTGTTACTAAAAAGGTTTACCAGTACTAAGTTTGAAGGAACAGTACTAACTTGAAACTTAGTACTGCTATTATGAGTTTAAAGATGCAGTACTAACAGTTTGTATTGCTATTATGCGTTTAAAGAATTGTTATAGTATGTATGATTAGGTTTTCATATGTAATTAAGAATTTTTTTTTGTACAAATTTCCAGCACCAACTGAGGAGGAAACCAACATTATACTGGATTCAGCAGGTGGTTTGTTTATTAACAATTAAACATCCATGGTTTTAAACATTCATTAGATATTCCACATTTTCTATTGTCATGATATATATACAGTTTTTTAGAATAAATATAAAACACAAGATTTATGTACTAATATTTTAAAATATACAGATCTTAACGCAGTGATTGTTAAATTAATAGACGTGATTGGAACAGTTGTTGCTAAAAGTATTCTAAATCACATCCGTTCACACCCTCATGCTAGACCCCTTTAGCAGAAACAGATGGAACATGGATGGAAGGAATTGAGGGAGCTTCAGCACCATCTGTGAGCCAATCTGTATAGTACCATGCAAATTGGTAAGTACATGAATATGAAATATCATAATAAACTTTCTTAATTTTTTAGTGACTAATTTAATATTTTTTTAAACTGAAAACAAGGCCTGAGGTGAAGGTAATTGCTATTGCTTCAGCATATGTCGATAGGTAACTGAAAACAAGGCTTAGGATATTCACATTGTTGATTCAAGTACTAGCAAGACTGATGATTCGGATACTAAGAAAATAGGTGATTCAGGTACCAGCAAGACTGCTGATTCATGTGCTAAGAAGATTGTCGATCCAGGTACCAATCCTTTTTGTTAATTCTAAGATGAAAACGGCCTTGCCTTATTATTTAAAATTATGTTCATGTTGTTCATTAATAAGATTAAATAACACTATATTATTCATGTACCGCAACAACAAGTTATATACTTAAACTTATACATCACTAAATGCCGTTGAAATTCCTAAACTCATAATTTTGTTTTTCGGACATGCAGGCTATGATCTGTATCATGTGAAACACCCCCCACTGAGCGTGTGCCTGAAATTGGGCGTGAGCATGCTTAATTTGAAGTTAAGTTGGTTGCTCTAATGGGTTGAAAATTGAGCGAATCAGAACATTCTTCCCATGTAAGCATTAATTGCAAACAATTGTGAAAAACCCAAATCGTCTACATATTAATCATTTAGGTGAAAAGTTTATGGTATTTTATATGTAATTAGGAGTTGAAATTATAAATTAAACTCTCTACTTTGTTGTATAACTATACAATATAACTGATATCCGTACATGAATAAATAAAGTTATAACTATACAAGATAACTAATATCCTTACATGACTAAGTTAAAATGTAAATTACAAGTCATGCCCGCCCATCGGGCGGGCTTTGACACTAGTATATATATATATATATATATATATATATATATATATATATATATATATATATATATATATATATATATATGATGGAACTCAAACGAAAAAGTTTGAATGCTAAAGGCTAGATGCTATAAGCTAAGAATGTAAATGAGAATGAGATGAGTAGGTGGGAAGATTGAGCATGTGCATGAACTTGTAGTAATGATAACGATGTTATGGTAATGTGTAATGAAAGTGAGAATGACTTGACGTGTTGATTGATAATTGCCTAATAAATTAAAAGTTATAGAATGAGACTAAAGCAAAATGATATGCAAAGGATGACCAAGAGCGGCATTTCTCTAAACGCATAAATAAGCAATGAGATGAGCTAAGGGATGAGAATAAGAATGTGAAAGGTTAAGAACGTAAGTGAGAATGATATGAGTAAGTATGAAGTTAAGGTAACGACCTGGAATCATCATTATCATGGCTAATGTACCTCATTAGCGGTGCTTATTAAAACGAAAGTATTGGTAAATAAAACATGATGAAAATGTGTAAATGACCAAAATGTGTAGGAAAAAGAAATGATGCTAACGAATGTAGTTAAACCTATGTATGGTTTAAACACGGGAAAAAGGCAGATAGGCTAAATGGTAAAGTAAGGATGTGAGAAAGATTAATGTGGATTAAGAATATAGGACGATAAACACATAGAAAATGTGCCATTATAATAAGCAGGTTCATATGCTCTATGAGCTTGCGTTCACTAAGTAAAACGGATGAGATAATGTGCGTATGTTAAAACATTAATAGCTTGGATCCAATGTTAAAATGTGAAAGTGATAAAGTGCGAATGATAAAGATCCTTCGGGATGAATGTTAATGATCCTTCGGGGTGAACGTTAAAAGTGGTATCCTTCGGGATGACCAAGTCAATGAATGTTAAGAAATCCTTCGGGATATGTTAAGGATCCTTCGGGATAAAACGTATTGTCTTCATCGGCAAATGGGGTTGCCTACATCCTTGGCAATAAAAATATCCCCATAATGAATGTGTTAATGATATGGATCCAAGTCTAAAAAGAAGATATGAAGTATAAACAGGATGAAAGAATAAAAGTTAAATTGGGAAATAGGAGTAATAGTGTTATGTCGGGAGTACATAACCATGAGTTTATATTTCTTGATTTACATCGATTGGGATGCCTCTTCATGTAAATGAGGAAGTATAAATGGGTGGGCTTATGTGTTGCCGACACGGCATGAGTAGGGTTAGAGAAGTAGAAAGCGTAAGTCTAGAGTTAGCTAAGAATTATAAGGACTAAGATAGGAGGATTAAGATTAGAGTACGTCTTGTAGTGAGAACTTATGAGAAATGAGAGGACCTATGACACACGGTTAAGGTGGTTAAACCTTGTATACTTTGTGTGTAAGATATATTGAGTTAATATGATTAAGTACGCGGAATTTACTTAACCACACTTAGAAGGTTATGTATGTTATGGAAATGGAAGAATTATGTTTGTTACTTAACAATGAACAAAGAAAGTTTATCACTAAATGATTCAATATTATTCAAAATAATACGAGTGATCTTGTGTTTATCACTAGGGTTACAAAGACCTTGAATCTTATGTTTCTAGATTTGTGTTATGTGATTTTTTGTTTGTTCTAAGTCTTAACAGATATTCACGTAATTGTATACAATATCCAAGTCTAAGATCTCTTTTATAGTTGCAAGAGATCTTTACAAATTGCTTAAAGTCTTGGCCGACTTACTTGGTTAACTCATGCTTATTGTGTGTCAGTACATAAGATACAACATGTATCTATGTATACAACTTGTTAACTAAGCACATGGAGTAAGATATTATCTACCGTATATGTTTGACCAAAATATAATAAATATCTTTTCGATCTTATCCTTGAAGTAGCTTTATGACTCACTGATCAGCAGTACCATTCTCTACTAGCAGTACCTTCTACTTGAACTAGCAGTACCTTCTTGTTCTAGCAGTACCTTTATGTACTAGCAGTACCTTGATCATAAACTAGCAGTACCTTTGACTTAGAGTAAATTCTAATACTCTAACTTCAGAATATTTAATTCCCAACAATCCTCCCCTAAACATGTGAATTATTTCAAACATGTTTTCTGAATTAAATGAGGACTTGAGAAGATCTTTCAAACACTTCATGAATCTGAACTATTCTTCTTATTCTGAACTGATCTCTTTGTTCTTCTTTGACTTTATGATGAAGCGAAAAGTGTACCGCTTTTAGGGGGTCATTTAAGCCCTAAATCGTATTTATTTGATCAAATATTGCCCTAAATCGTTCCTTTTGTCATTTTAGGTACTTTTGAGGAGAAATCTGGAAAAGGAGGCATTTTGGACGTTTTTGGAGCATAAAAGTGAAGAAAACGGCAAAGTCTCAAAATTATGCTGGAAAGTACCTTTGACGGCGTCAGGAATTGGTCCAGACGGCGTCATGGCTTGGCAAAAGAGGTGGATGTGAAAATTACTCATGATAAGCCAGAGAATTTTGCATGAAAAATCTGACGGCGTCACCCTTTAATGTGATCAAGGTCGTCACGGCTTAAGCTAAAGAGGGACGGCGTCAAGCACTAATCTGACGGCGTCAAGCCTTGATAAGCCAGAGCGGATTTTGGAGGTCTAAAGAGGGACGGCGTCAGGAAGGTCATCCGGGAACCCTAAAAGCGGCGAGGTGACGGCGTCAGGATCTACAACGTGACGCCGTCAGCCCTTAAACTCTATATATAGTTTTGCAATTTTTTGTCATTAGAGTGGAACTTTGTGTGTAACCTTTTGGGAGGAAACCCTAAGACGATTTTAGCAGCTTTTTCAAGGCTTTTTGCCTTGAGATCTTCCATGTTACATTGAAGATAAGTTATCAATTAATCATTCAATATGTCTATGTGTTGTTTGATTCTATCTTGTTCTTGTCTTTTGTTTAACATGCTAGGCTAGATTTATCTTGTGTTTACTTAGATCTAATGAAACCTAGCTATTGATTGTTGGTTATTAGTGTGTTATTAATTGTATTGGATGATTGTTCATCTATGTTAGGCTTAAGAAAACTGGCTAACTTCCTATTCGGTAACTTGCTTGAACGTCTTAAGAAACATGAACCAATGCGTACTAAGGTTTTTATGGTTGTATTTAATGCATGAGCGAATTCTAGTGATCCCATGTTAGGAGCTTCTTAGCCGGCTCGACATAGGAGTGAAGTAGGAGCTTATAGAGTTGGGGAAGTACGTACGCCACCCCACGATTGGCATTAAGGAATACACCCGTCATCCACGCGATTAATACACACTAATCAACCGGTAAAAGATAGTTAGGGAGTAAGGAAATCTAAGTAAACACATTTCTCTCCACATAAGTTTTACCACCTTTTCATTTTCAGTTATTTTATTTTATTTGCATTCGTAGTTATTTGGGTTAGTTGATTAGCAACTAATTCCGCCCACTTTTTCAAACCCGAGATTTTACTTGCTTTCATAAAATTATAAAAACATAAAAAAGAATCTTCTCTCACCCCTAGACCTATTAGAGTAGTTTTTCAATCCTAACGACACTATTCCCTGTGGAGAACGATCAATCCCCCGTACTTACCACTACACTATACTACATCAGTCAGGTACACTGCCTGGTGGGGTTGTAAGCCTCTTGAGATCCCTCGAGAGGTAAAACCTGTTGTAAGGTCGCAAAACCACGCATCAAGTTTTTGGCGCCGATGCCGGGGAATAGTTATTGTTTAGGTTGAATTTTTATTTTATTAGGTCTACTCACTAGATTCCTTTCTAGTGAGATTTTTATTTTTCTTTTTATTAGATTTCTTTAGTCTATCTTTTTCTTTGTGCCCTTTGTTTGTAAAACCATTTTCATTTGTCACCATGGCGGATGAAATTCCATTTAGATCATTAACAATAGAGGAACAATTACTTTACACGGATAGATTTGCTTCCTGTTGTTCCAATGAATTTTTAAGTGATCTTAGATATATACAAGAGGAGATGGGTATAAAGTTTGATAGGTTTGATGAATTATGTGCATGTGTGGCTTCTATTAAACAATCATTGTTAGGATCAACTCCTTTTAATAAGACCCTTTGGAAAAAATTTGAGGAAAGCCTCCTAACAGTGAACCATAAGTTTAATGAATTAATGGGTTCGTATACATCACAACTTGAGGAAATAATTGAGGAGGATTTAGCCGAACATGAGCATATTGAGCAAAAAGACCTAGGTTTTATGATCAATGACTTTGAATCTCAAGGAACACATGATGAATCCTTTAGGAAAATTGAACATAGTAATCATGTTATCGGGGAAGATTCTTATGAATCGGACTTAGAACTTGAAATGGCTAGAGAAGGATTTAAGATACTTAGGAACATGTTTGGGTTAGATTCTACTAAAACACATGATGTGGATATAATTGATATAGAGACAAGGAAGGATGAGGTAAATAACACAAACCTACAAAGTACCCCACAAGTCCTACCATCATTCGAGGCATACACACCCCCGTGACTTACCTGGAAGAAGTAGAAGGGACTATAGGAACCCCAATTGAAGTAGAACCTTTGGAAGAAACAAAACTAGAAGAAATAGGTTTGAATACTTGTATTCATAACCTTTCTTTTAGTTCTATGGAAGTTCCTAGTTTTGATGAACCGGAGCCTAAACCAAAACCGTTACCTAATCTTCCATCCTTAGATGTGAACTTAGGAATTGAATTAGGTCCCGATCCACCCATCAAACCATGTAGTCCGGGTAATGTTAAGATTAAGGTAGTATACTCTAGGCCTTGTAGAGAGGAAGCTAACATAGGAGTGAACCATGACCTTACATACTTACATCACCCATTTATGATTGATCACAAGAAACATTATGGGTTTAAACCGGGTTTATTAGGTCAAAGTGGATTTTTAACTTGGAGTCTCTCGAAGTTGATAGAAGATGATCCCTTTCTAGGAGAAAATCTTAATCCGCCCACTAACCCAATTGAATTAGGTAAGGTTATGATGATAGGATCCCGCACCTTTGAGCATATAATTCACCCGTCACTCTTTCCTCACGTGGCATATTTCCACCCTAAGGGTGTGTATCGCTACTTTCACCCACACTTAATCCTAAGTGTAGGGAAAACCTCCCCTATTTCCGTTAAATAAGGGTAGAGTCAGGCTCGTGACTCGAACAAAAACAAGCGCTTCTTGGGAGGCACCCAAGCTTTATTTGCTTTGTGTGTTTATTTATTTGTTTGTTTGATTTTATTTGTTTCCGTATGTGTGTTTAATTTTTATTATTATTGATTCATGTTCAAAACTAAATTGTGAAAATGCTTTATTTTGTTTTTAACTTCGTCTTAACTACATATAAAGGTATTTTGCAAAAGTTAAGTGTAAGGGAAATCCAAATCGGTTTATTAGAACACAAATGAACATGAATCGTAATAATAATAAATTAACATACATATTAGTATTTGTTTGAGTCAAATGCTTGTATCGAGTCATAATGATGTTTTGCAGGAATTCCAGGAAGTAAGGTGTAGGTTTTTCCAAAAATTTTCCGGAAACGTAACATGAGAATTCTGTCAGATCATTTCTGACGGCGTCAGGATTTACAACCTGACGGCGTCAGGTTTAATTTTCTGAAAATTTTTGAAAGTTTTGTTTTCATAAAAAGTTTTATTAAATCTCTAACTTATAATCTCCAGGAATCTACAAAATTATCATTCCACAAGCATTATATCCTTATATATAGAATTTATCCCGCCGATGTTATGCAGGTTTTCGTGTTTGTTTTCTCAGGTTTAACAGGTTATTTTGGACAAGGAAAGGTTTGTTGGATCAAGCTTATGGCGATGCATTAGTCATGGAGCTTCAACATTACTTTGGAAGAAGATCTAACCATGCTACCACATTATCCACCGAACGAATCAGGGGAGTATTTGATTTCATTCTTTTACCTTATTTACTTTTACATTTGTTATTTGAACATTGGGGACAACGTTCATCTTAAGGGTAAGGGGGGGTAAAAATACGATACTTTAGAGAATACAATTACGCTTGATTTTTGTTTGTTTAATAGTAGATGTGTAATAAAACTGAGATAAATACCTGTTAGGGCAATTTTAGTGCCAAATTTAAAATTTTTTACAACATTTAGGAGTGAAACTTTGATCTAAATGAGCATCTCACGGATAGGAGTTATATGACTAGCACAAAAACCGTACCACTAAAAAAAATTTCCACCCCAAATATGTGAGGTTCGCCCCTAGAATTGGTAGGAAAAGCATTTATGCTATGATGTGTGTACTGGTAGCACTTAGATTCTAGAACTTGCGTTAGGACCATTCCAAGGCCACAAGTGAGACTACATTCGTGTAGTTAGGATTGACTACATGATAAGAGGCATTAGGATTAACCCATTGTTTTACACCTGTGTTTTTGTTATAATTACTTTGGCTACATTGGTCAAGTAATTCTCCCACACCCTTTGCGTTGTACTCATTTTTAGTACACGATACCCCTAGTACACCCCTCAGAGCCTATCTTTTCGTTTCGACCTTTAAGCATTTTACTTAAAGGAAGAATTTGTTTACCCCCCACTTAAATGTACACCCAAATCGCCTTAGCCTACCTTGTATGCACTCATTTTTAGTGCATTATTGTGACAACATTTGTTTAAACCCCAAGTTAATTATCTAATTGATTACATGGTTGCTAAGTCGAGTCATATCCTTGTACATATTGTTTTGGGATGATTGGGACTCATGGGTAAAGTACTAGTGTAATGGAGTAATGGGGAAGAACATCATTTATTACCCCCATATGTGCTAAATATTTTAAAAAGTACTCCAAGTTTTTCAATTATCTTAATTCGAGTCATTAGAATAGTTATTTGTAAAGTTATGTAAAAGTTCAAGTGTAAGGGGAATGCAGTGCCCCTTTGATGTATTATTTTGGATGGTAGGGCAAGAGTGTATGAAAAAAAAAATTTAAGAAAAATACAAAAAAAAAATGAGAAAAAGAAAAATAGAAAAAAAAACATACGGACTACAATCCCGTTTCATTTTATGTTTATTTTATGTTTTTGTTATTTTGTTTTTAGCTTAAGATTGAGTCGAGTCTTGGCTTAGCAACATTGTATAGTACATGTAATTAATCAAGATCTCTAACTCGCCACCAGTAAAATATCCCTTATCCAACAAAACCGTGTTTATCATATCCCTACACCTAACGTTATAACCCATTTAAAAGCCCTCTTTGATAGTTTATCTTAGGTGCTTACGCCTAGTGGAGGAGGTTTTTGATCCTTTCCCAAGCCTATGGTAATCTATTTGCTATGACAGGTAGTGAGAGATAATATCCGTTTTCATTTATGAGATTTATTTTGATGACACTTGAGAGATGTGAGTATCTAAACACTACTTGTGAGGTGCTAGTATGTAATCTCCGTGCTTATTATGATTAAAGTGGAACGACTATTTGTTGTAATTACTTTTATATTAGCATTAAATGACCCCTAACTTGTATTTTGATTAGAATAAAAGCGCATTTGCTTGAGGATAAGCAAATCTCAAGTGTAAGGGTATTTGATGAAGCGAAAAGTGTACCGCTTTTAGGGGGTCATTTAAGCCCTAAATCGTATTTATTTGATCAAATATTGCCCTAAATCGTTCCTTTTGTCATTTTAGGTACTTTGGAGAAGAAATCTGGAAAAGGAAGCATTTTGGACGTTTTTGGAGCATAAAAGTGAAGAAAACGGCAAAGTCTCAAAATTACGCTGGAAAGTACCTTTGACGGCGTCAGGAATTGGTCCAGACGGCGTCATGGCTTGGCAAAAGAGGTGGATGTGAAAATTACTCATGATAAGCCAGAGAATTTTGCATGAAAAATCTGACGGCGTCACCCTTTAATGTGATCAAGGTCGTCACGGCTTAAGCTAAAGAGGGACGGCGTCAAGCACTAATCTGACGGCGTCAAGCCTTGATAAGCCAGAGCGGATTTTGGAGGTCTAAAGAGGGACGGCGTCAGGAAGGCCATCCGGGAACCCTAAAAGCGGCGAGGTGACGGCGTCAGGATCTACAACGTGACGCCGTCAGCCCTTAAACTCTATATATAGTTTTGCAATTTTTTGTCATTAGAGTGGAACTTTGTGTGTAACCTGTTGGGAGGAAACCCTAAGACGATTTTAGCAGCTTTTTCAAGGCTTTTTGCCTTGAGATCTTCCATGTTACATTGAAGATAAGTTATCAATTAATCATTCAATATGTCTATGTGTTGTTTGATTCTATCTTGTTCTTGTCTTTTGTTTAACATGCTAGGCTAGATTTATCTTGTGTTTGCTTAGATCTAATGAAACCTAGCTATTGATTGTTGGTTATTAGTGTGTTATTAATTGTATTGGATGATTGTTCATCTATGTTAGGCTTAAGAAAACTGGCTAACTTCCTATTTGGTAACTTGCTTGAACGTCTTAAGAAACATAAACCAATGCGTACTAAGGTTTTTATGGTTGTATTTAATGCATGAGCGAATTCTAGTGATCCCATGTTAGGAGCTTCTTAGCCGGCTCGACATAAGAGTGAAGTAGGAGCTTATAGAGTTGGGGAAGTACGTACGCCACCCCACGATTGGTATTAAGGAATACACCCGTCATCCACGCGATTAATACACACTAATCAACCGGTAAAAGATAGTTAGGGAGTAAGGAAATCTAAGTAAACACATTTCTCTCCACATAAGTTTTACCACCTTTTCATTTTCAGTTATTTTATTTTATTTGCATTAGTAGTTATTTGGGTTAGTTGATTAGCAACTAATTCCGCTCACTTTTTCAAACCCGAGATTTTACTTGCTTTCATAAAATTATAAAAACATAAAAAAGAATCTTCTCTCACCCCTAGACCTATTAGAGTAGTTTTTCAATCCTAACGACACTATTCCCTGTGGAGAATGATCAATCCCCCGTACTTACCACTACACTATACTACATCGGTCAGGTACACTTCCTGGTGGGGTTGTAAGCCTCTTGAGATCCCTCGAGAGGTAAAACCTGTTGTAAGGTCGCAAAACCACGCATCACTTTAGCAATATCAAAAACATTGTACCAAAAGATGGTGCAATTTCCTTGGATGGAGGAATTGTAAGAGGCAATGATGCTGTGTATCTTGGATGCTTGTTTCAACAAGTGAAATCATCTAACCAGCATGTCTTTGAAGTGAAATTGAAACTTTTCTTCGTTTGATCTAGATAGAACTTTCTCCTTTAGGAATGCTTCATCCCTTCTAGATATTTGATCTATTCTTGTCATTTTCAACCTCTACATCATCTTATATGCTCTTGTCTTCTCCTTCCATATATTGGATTTATTCTTCCTTTTCTGGGCAATTATTTCCTTTTCTGAGATTGTAACCTCCCCTGAAGCAAATAACTTTTGTTTCATCCTCCCCTTTTTTGGAAGATCTCACTATGTACCTTTGACTGATCTACTTTGTGAACTTGTTGTCAGACAATATTGTACATGAAGCCATCAATTCCTTAAAAGTTTAAGTTGCTGTCCTCATCACTTCTAGGTGTGTTAACTCCTATGAGAGGTGAATCAGTGGACATTTTGATTCATGATCCATCAATGGATGGTTTTTGTGAATCTCTTGAAAATCCTTGTTTAAGAAATCATTTGACTTAGCAGTATGTTCATGATTTTAGAATTGAAAAATCATACTACTTCCAACCATTTTGAAAGAATCAAGTGTATAACAGACACTTAATTAAAATTTCGGTTTAAAGCAACCTCTGGTTGTGTGAGAACCAATGTTTTTCAGTTATAAATAACTGCCTGTGAAAAGATAAATCTATTCAAAAGATTTTCTTGACAGGGTTTCCAGCTCATAGCAATTGTTGCCTCCAACACAAGTGTTAGATTCACTTTCACTAGCTGTTCTTTCTATCAGATGTCCTCAGACTAGCTCATTATACTTGAAAGTATAAAATGATAGAAAGTGAGTTGTATCAGTTACTATCTGATCAACCAAGTCATCAATTCAATGTGAAATATCATAACTAGGTTTCAAGAAAGAAGTTTTAAGGAGGTTAAATTCCTAAACTCAGTCCATCATAAACCTACTATGTTAGCAATTTGATAAGCATTCTGCTCCCTTTTCACTTGAAATCTCCTTTGTGTTCACATATTCATACCTGAAATAGTTAGTCTAAAACCAAAAGAACAATGTACAAAGTACTTGTCTTGCATTAGAATAATCATAAAACCAACTGTATGAATAACACAATTTATATTTTTGATATATTAGCAGTACCTTATAAATCCAGCAGTACCAAAAAAATATTTATGTACATAAACACATTATTTGAAAATTTTAAAGATTAAGCATTCCAATACTTGCTACTAAGTACTGAAACCTTGAAACATCAAAAGCTTTTGTAAGTAGATCTGCAAAATTATATTCTGAAGCAATTTTCATTACTTGAATTAATCTTTTCTCATTGCAATCTCTAATAAAGTGATGTCTAATTTCAATGTGTTTTGTTTTAGAATGTTGCACCGGATTTTTAATAATACAAATTGTACTACTATTATCAATATGAATAACAGTGTTTAAGAAATTGTACCCATAGTTAAGAAGTTGGTTTTGAAGCCATAAGACTTGAGCACAGCAACTTGCAGCAGCTATATATTCAGCTTCAGTTGTTGAATTTGCCACACTTGTTTGCTTCTTACACTGCCATGAGACAAGTCTACATCCAAGGAATTGACATCCTCCAGTTGTTGACTTTCTGTCCAAGCTAGCACCAGCATAATCACTATCCAAAAATGCTACCAAGTCAAAAGGAGAGTCTCTAGAATATCATATACCCAACCTTGGTTGACCTTTGAGATATCTAAAAATTCTCTTGACTGCAGTTAAATGAGAAACCTTTGGAGTAACTTGAAATCTTGCACAAACACAAACAGGGAACATGATGTCAGGTCTAGATGATGTAAGATACATCAAAGAGCCTATCATAGATCTGTAAGTATGTACATCTACATTCTCTCCATCTTCATCTTTCAGAAGGTGCTTCTCTGAGTCCATTGGTGTGCTTGCCATTTTTGAATCAGCAAATTTAAATTTTCTAAGAATTTCTGCAACATATTTATCTTGAGAGATAAAAATGCCTTCAGATGATTGTTTAATTTGCAAACCTAAAAAGAATGTGAGTTCTCCCATAGAACTCATCTGAAACTTATCATGCATAAGCTTCTCAAATTCTAAACACATTCCCTTCCTTGTAGATCCAAAAATAATGTCATCCACATACACCTGCACTAACAGAAGATCCTTCTTGTGCTGTTTGATGAAAAGTGTCTGATCAATCTTTCCTCTTTGAAATCCATTGTCTAATAAATAGGAAGCTAGTGTTGCATACCAAGCTCTTGGTGCCTGATGAAGGCCATATAGAGCTTTCATTACTCTGTACACTTTGTTTGGATGGTCAGGGTCAATGAAACCTGGAGGTTGTGAAACATACACCTCTTTTCCAATTGTACCATATAAAAATGCACTCTTGACATCCATTTGGTAGACTGTGAAGCCTAAAAATGAAGCATAAGCTAGAAACAGCCTAATTGCCTCAATCCTTGCTACTGGAGCATAAACTTCATCATAATCTATCCCTTCTTCTTGTGTGTACCCTTGTGCTACTAATCTAGCCTTATTTCTAATAACTATCCCTCTTTCATCCCTTTTGTTCTTAAAAACCCATCTAGTGCCAATCACCTTTTCATTTCTAGGTAAATCAACTAGCACCCAAACCTTTTGAATCTTGAACTGAAGAAGCTCTTCTTGCATAGCCTCTACCCAGCTTGAATCATCTAGGGCTGTAAGAATATTCTTTGGTTCCTTTTGAGAGAGAAAACATACAAACAAACAAGAGTTTGAAACCTCATGTTGTTTTGAAGCATAAAGAGCATCAAGAATCACTTGTTGGTCTGAAGAGACCAATTGTCTTCTTGTCTTCACACCAGATTGTATATCTCCAATCACATTATCCAGGGAATGAACTTTGTGGATCCTTGTGTGTGGTGTAGAAGGAACTTGATAAGATAGAGGAAGATTACCCAAATCCACTTTATCTTCTTGGAACTCTGCTTCTCTTGAAGTTGAAGGACCAGCAGTATCTTCAAATGAACTAGCCGTACCTCCAAATGTACTAACAGTACCTTTATGGATACTAGCAGTACCTTGCTCTGTGTCAGCAGTACCATCAATATTTGAAATATTGAGTTGTTCCTTTGTTCCATCATCCTTGTGCTCATCTTCAACATCTCCTTTAGATTTACTAGAAGAAGATACATCATTTGTTGAAGTTGATCCCACACTTGCACTTGACCATATTGGCATTGTGCCATCAGATTGATCTTTATCTAACTCCACCTCATTTGTTGCTTGTGAACCTGAAAAATTATTAGTTTCTGCAACAAAAGGTATATAATTCATAGAATTTGTTAGATATTCAAGATCAAATATCCATTTTGGTCCTTGACCTACTACATTAGATTTGTTTTCCAGAAACTCCACATGTAGTTCTTCTTGAACTTTCTCAGTTCTTAAGTTGTAAACTCTAAAAGCTTTGCTAACAAGACAATATCCAACTAAGAAACCTTCATCTGCTTTACCATCAAATTTTCCTAAAAGGTCTAAGGTATTAAGAATTGTCACATGACATCCAAAAGGTCTAAGAAATCCTATTGCAGGAGTTCTACCATTAAAGAGTTCATATGATGTCTTATTGTGAGGCTGCACAACTAAAACTCTATTTTGAACATAGCAAGCAGTGTTGATTGCCTCTGCCCAAAAGATTATAGGTAGCTTAGAATCAGCTAACATTGTTCTAGCAGCTTCAATTAGTGTTCTATTCTTTCTTTCAGCCACACCATTCTGTTGTGGTGTTCTAGCAACACTATATTCTCTTCTAATACCTTTTTCTTTGTAGAAATCATCCATAACTCTATTCTTAAACTCTGTCCCATTATCACTTCTAATGACTTTTACTTTCTTGTTTACTTGATTTTCTATCTGTGTAATGAAGTCCTTAAGGATGCTTGATGTCTCATCCTTAGACACTAAAAAGAAAACCCATGTAAATCTGCTATAGTCATCAGTTATAACAAGACAATATTTTTTATGTTGTATACTCCTTACTGAAACAGGTCCAAATAAGTCCATATGCAGCATAAACAATGACTGATTGATAGAGTTAAACATCTTGGGCTTACAAGTGACTTTGTGTTGTTTGCCTTTTAGACAAGCAATGCATGTTTGATCATTTTCAAATCTTTTGTGAGGTAAACCTCTTACCAAACCATTCTTAACAATTTTATTTATGGTTTTGAAGTTAATATGACCAAGCCTTCTATGCCATAACATTGATTCATCCAATGTGGCCTTTGCAACAAGACAAGTTAAATCATTTTTAGGAATAATGTTCTTCATATCAACACTATACATATTGGCCTTTCTAGGAATTCTAAGAAGCACTTGATTTTCATCAGGCATCTTAAAATCCTTAGATAGAATAAGACATTCAGTGTCAGTAAAAAGGACATTGTTCTTTTTGTCACACATTTGTGAGACACTAAAAAGATTATACTTTAGCTCTTGAACATAGTACACATCTTCAAAATCTAAATTTCCGGTTTTAATTGTACCTTTACCAGAAATTTTGCCACGAAAACCACCTCCAAAGGTAACATATCCTCCATTGAAAGCTTCAAAATCTGAAAGATAAGACATGTTGCCTGTCATATGCCTTGAACATCCACTATCTGAGTATCCTTGATCTTCTTGTTTATCAGTTGAATGTTCCTGCACACAAATAAGAGTGTTAGTTTTCTTTGGGGATCCAAGCCATTACTGACTTGGATCTGCCTCTTGCATCAATGTAATTTAATCTTTTAAGGACTGTTGATGCAACATTGGATTTTTGAATCCAACATGCTGAGGCCTTAACAGCATTTGCCCTATTACCCTTAGCAGCAGAGTGAATAACATGCTTAGCAGAGTCTGCTAGCTTTGTAGTTGAACTCTTTGGTCTCCAAATTTGTTTGTGGACCACTGCTTTTGTTTGAATGGGCCTTAGAACAGTTTTAGATGCATGTATGAAAGTTGTTTTTGCATCCTTAGCTGTTGATTTTGGGTTAACAGTCATCAAAGGTCTAACAGTACCATTTGATCTACCCGTACCTTTAATTTGTACTGGCAGTACCTTTTTGTATGTATTAGCAGGACCTTTTTGTCTGTCAGGACCTTTTGGTCCAGACTTGTTTGAGACTGTTCTGGGTTTAGTTCTATGGGTGTTAGAGTGAAAATAAGTTTGACGAGTTTGCCTTTTGAAGTTCACCCTATTGTTTTCATACCCAGTTACCCTTTGGTTGCAGAAAGCTGCAAGATGGTCAAAACTACCACATGTATAACAAGCTTTGTTGTAAAAAACAAAGTCATCACCTAATTGGTTAGACTTGAGGTTGTTCCAATTCCTTTGGTTACCTCTGGGCTTGTTTGTAGTTCTATATTGTTCACAATATCTAACTGGTTTCCTAACAGTCTTAACATTTGACTTAGGCCTGTTAGTGTTGTGATTGACTATCTTAGGAACACTTGTTCCTACTTTCTTAACCAATACAGGTTTAGACATAACCTGTTCTTCTTCATCACTATCACTATCAGTTGTACAATCTTCAACAACTATAGTTTCTCCTTTCTTAACAAAGGACACCTTGTCCTGATAAGATAAAGTTTTATCTAAACTTTTGCTTACCTTTTCTATCTTTGGACTCTTAGTGGCCTTAGAACCATATTCCATGATTGGTTCTTGAAACTCAGCTAATCCTGTGTATGCTAAATCAATACTTGGAGGTGAATGGACACCTCTATATGGTGAGGGTACAGACTTAAATCCAACACCAGAATTAACCTTATCAATAACTTGGGCTTCCCAAAGCTTATTGAATCCATCTGAGGCATGAGCCAAAACATCCACAGATACCTTTACATTTTCTCTTTCATTTTTGTGCTTAGCTAATGGATCATTCAACTCAACAATACACTCATCACTAATCTTAATGTCATTTTTTAGTATGTTGATGTCATTAGTAAAATGAGATTCATTACTTTTAAAATGTAAGACTTGTTTTTCTAAAACACCTAGACCTCTTTTGTGATTAGCCAAATTAAAAAGAGAATTAAGTAGCTCTTCTCTATGAGCATCAAATTTCTTACTAAGGTCTTCATAAGCTTTAAGATTAGGACATGATTCAGTACAAGTTTGAATAGAATTTACCTCTGAATCAGAATGGGCCATTAGAGCAAATTCATTGGCCACAAGAGCAGCATTTGGTGGTGCTTCCTCTTCAATAGCCATAGAGCTCCAATCATAACCAATACCATCAATAGCCAACATAGCCTTTGGCTCTTCAATATTAACTTCCTTTCTCCTATCTTGCTTATACCATGTGTTTCTATTCTCCTGCTTTCTTGGGCTTCTACACTCCTTAGCAAAGTGGCCTAACCTATGACAGTTGAAACACTCCACTTTCATCTTATCAAACCCAGCAGTATCATTACCATTTATGTTAATTTGCTTCCCAGTTCTCTGCCAATGCTTCTTGGCCCTCATACTGAGCAAAGCAACCTGCCATTTGATGTCCATCTCTTCCAAATCATCACCATCAACCTGCTCAAGGTCTTCATGATTTAGAGGAGAACCACTAGATTGACTAGACATGAATACATAGAATGCTGGATCACCAAGTCCTGCAACATTCTTTTGTGAACTAGTAGAAGGACCACCATGAGTAGCATTAGAAACACCTTCAACTTCTTCTACCTCTTCAGATTTACCAATACTAGGAGATGACAAAAGTGCCACGTTCCCAGAACTAGTACCATAAATTCCAGACTTTCTAAGACTTTGTTCAACAATTTTGAAGTTGTTGTACAAATCATTGAGCTTCATTGTTTCAATGACTGGTTTGTTCATCCAGACAATAACATGAGTATGGAACTCATCAGGTAGACTTCTCAAAAACTTCATGTTGAGATCTTCCTTCTCTGTCTCAACACCCAACACAGCTAACTGACTGACAAGCTTGTGTAATCTTGAGAATAGCTTATCAAGAGACTCATTACTAAAAGCAGTAAAGTTTTCAAATTGTTGCTTTAGTAGTGTCTTCTGTGTCTTTTTGGTAGTTTCATTACCACCAAAATATGCACAAATCTCTTCAAAAAGAGTTTTTGCATCAAGATACTTGTTAAATGACAGCATCTGCTCACTAGGAATGGTCATAAGCAATAAATTTCTTGCTTTCTGATCATTTCTCTTCAGTATCTTCTCTTCATTTGACACTGGTCCAATATTTCTTTTCCTACTTGTTTTACCTTCTAGGACAACCTCTGAATAGCTTGGTGAAAAAGAATCACCATATATAATGATATCCCAAAGAGTGTAATCTTGGACCATGAAATATTGCTCAATTCACATCCTCCATAACTCAAACTCATTAGGTTTGATCATGGGTAACTTTGCAGCAACATTTGTTTGAACATCATGTGCATCCATTTCTGTTTCTTCTAATTCAATTATATCAACCTGTCTGCTCTGATAACAACTGAGAGGACCTATGACACACGGTTAAGGTGGTTAAACCTTGTATTCTTTGTGTGTAAGATATATTGAGTTAATATGATTAAGTACGCGGAATTTACTTAACCACACTTAGAAGGTTATGTATGTTATGGAAATGGAAGAATTATGTTTGTTACTTAACAATGAACAAAGAAAGTTTATCACTAAATGATTCAATATTATTCAAAATAATACGAGTGATCTTGTGTTTATCACTAGGGTTACAAAGACCTTGAATCTTATGTTTCTAGATTTGTGTTATGTGATTTTTTGTTTGTTCTAAGTCTTAACAGATATTCACGTAATTGTATACAATATCCAAGTCTAAGATCTCTTTTATAGTAGCAAGAGATCTTTACAAATTGCTTAAAGTCTTGACCGACTTACTTGGTTAACTTATGCTTATTGTGTGTCAGTACATAAGATACAACATGTATCTATGTATACAACTTGTTAACTAAGCACATGAAGTAAGATATTATCTACCGTATATGTTTGACCAAAATATAATAAATATCTTTTCGATCTTATCCTTGAAGTAGCTTTATGACTCACTGATCAGCAGTACCATTCTCTACTAGCAGTACCTTCTACTTGAACTAGCAATACCTTCTTGTTCTAGCAGTACCTTTATGTACTAGCAGTACCTTGATCATAAACTAGCAGTACCTTTGACTTAGAGTAAATTCTAATACTCTAACTTCAGAATATTTAATTCCCAACAAGAAACCTATGTTTTTGAGTGTTAAGTCTAAGTTGAAGGAATTAAGGAATTGTAATGACATTTCAAAATGTTATAATACGTGATTGTGCCGTGGAGCAAAATGTGAGTAATAGAAATAGTTGATGATAAATGTCATGTGTAATGTGACAAAAAATGTTAAAGTATGATGCTATGAAGCTAATTCATGTAATATTCTTTGAGACTTGTAAGAAAAGCGAAAATGACGTGAAGAAAAGAGTAGAATAGCTGAGGGAATTGTAGGGACTTAAAAGAAGTGATTAAGTAGTGTGATAAAACGTGAAAGCATTAGCCAAGTGTATTTATGCAAATTCAAATAGTTTGGTTTTCCCTAGTAACATGAAGTCCAAGAAAGAGAATATAGAATGAGCAAGTGGAAATGTGATGTAACGATAATAGAGCGGATTAGAATGATGACTAGTTGTACAAAGTATGTTTTGTATTATGTAAATCTAAGCAAGAGTTGTACGGTATAAAAGTAAACGGGAAGTAATGGGGACTAAGGATATGTGATATGTTACCCACGAAAATTACCCACACTCATCCTTTGGAGGGAATTTACCCACCTAATTCCCACCCGTTACCCACGATCAGTGACTTTCAAAGTCGATTTTATTTTCCCTCGAATTTCCCACGGATTTACCCACACAAATAGCCACATAAATATATTTGTGGGTAATTTAGTGGGAAAATAATTGGCGCCAAAACATTCCCCACATATTACCCACATCGTGAGTTCTTGTGGCTATTTTTGTGGGTAATTTAGTGGGTAAATGTTATTTACCCACGAAATACAAATATCATTTTTATCGGTGGGTGATTTAATGTGGGTATTTTGTGGGTGAATATATACCTATGACTTTACCAATCTTATCATTTGTGTGGGTATTTTGCAATGAGCAATTATCTGAGTTTGTATGTGAGAAAACATGACCGGTCATGTTCATTATAACTTGAGAGAAATTTAATTTAATCACATTTAAAAACGTTGTGTTTGAAGTTTGGGAACTAAACGACCCCTAAGGTGAATAGAAAACTACAAATAGGTTTATTTTAGGGATTTTGTACATTGAGGCCGCCCAAGTTTTATACTTTTTTCATTAAAGCCGCTCATGTTTAAAATTTTATTTAGAGGCCGTCCAAATACATCTCCTTTTTCACTTATACCAAATCTGGAAAAAATCCAACCGAAATATTGTAAATTGACAAAAATACCCGGCCCATTCTAAAATAATGAAATAATTTGATTTTTTATTTTTTATTTATTATTATTATTATTATTATTATTTTTTATTTTTTATTTTATTATTATTATTATTATTTTATTATAAGTATATGATATGAATTTTATTATAAGTATATAATACCTAATAGATATACCCTTTTAAGCTATTAAACTAATAATTCTATCCCATGTATATTGATTCATGATCCCAGCTGCAATCTCCAACAACAATTCTTCTCTAAATCATAACTAAACAAACAATTCGATCCCATGTATATTGATTCATGATCCCAGCTGCAATCTCCAACAACAATTCATCTCTAAATCATAACTAAACAAACAATTCGATCCCATGTATACTGATTCATGATCCCAGCTGCAATCTCCAACAACAATTCATCTCTAAATCATAACTAAACAAACAATTCGATCCCATGTATATTGATTCATGATCCCAGCGTCAATCTCCAACAACAATTCATCTCTAAATCATAACTGATGCTCTTTCATCATTTAAAAGCCAAAATTCAGTCATCTCTAAATCATAACTGATGCTCCTTCATCATCGATAGTCTCATAATATAGCCAAAATTCATGATTTAAAAGCCCAGTGTCAATCTCCAACAACAATTTCCCTTAATCTTGCCACTGTTGTTGTTCGAGAGCATAGCCTTAATATTCGTGGGTACCCAAGCCTCAAGGTAAACATATAACTTAACTTTTTGTCTCTACATTAATTATTCAGTATCATGAGTTCATGATCATAAAAAAGTTGCATATATCACTACTGTTTAAATCATTAATTGCAATCGAGTTGTTATAATCTTGTTATGCATTATGTTATAATTAAAGCGATGGAAGAACATTGCAATTACCTTGACAAAAATGCTTGATCAATGCTTTTCACAATAGATGTGCAGAAAGAGGTAGCAAAATGGGTTAGTGTGATTGGGTTGACACGAGATGGTTTTTACCTTTTAATGAATTTGTGTATTACTAAAGTTTCATTATTTCAATTATTAACTTTGGCCCTGTTTTGACTCACTTGGCTTGTTTCCTTGTAAGCAACTAAGCATTTTTTTTTTTCATTTCTATGATTTTACCCGTTTGAACCAATAGATATAGAATTAAACCCGTATCAGCCAACTCTTAGGTAATGGGTTGAAATTGCCATTTTTACTGGGTATCTTTCTTCTAAAGACTCAAAACAACTTTTATCTTTCTTGGCCCATGCTTTATGATGTTGCCTGCCTCATCTTAATACAACACAAAACAAAAAGCGCCTAGGCGTCCGATACATAAAAAGTTGTGTATCGAGTTTAATAGGTTTTTTTCATTTGAATAAGTGTTTTAGATATGTGCAAGTTTGCTCTTATCAGATAAAAAGTTTGTAATTTGATTAGATATGTGCAAGTTAGACACAATTGGTTAAAATAGTATTGTTAATTTTGTATCCTTTTTTTACAGACAACTATTTTGGTTTGAGAACAGATCGGGAGTGGATGTATAATAGTAGATTTTTAGAAGGACGTAAGGAATTAAATCCTGAATTTATAGATCGGGTTGTATCATTTGTGGATTATGCTTGCCAACAACCAACAACAGATAAGGATAATGATAAAATAAGGTGTCCATGTAGTCTTTGTAAGAATCGCGCATATAAATTACCGGACCAGGTTAAGGAGGATGTCTTATCAAAGGGGTTTGTTAAGAACTATGATCAGTGGACCTCTCATGGGGAACCTAAAGTGGGCTCTAGTTCTATGCAATCAAATTGCAACACCTCATCTAATGGAGATAATGACGGGCTAAATCCATATCGTAACATGATCTTAGAAGCAGCAGGTCATGATTTCAATCCAAACTCACATGACAATGTATCTGAGCCACCAGACGCGAAAACTAAGAGGTTATATGAGTTGCTTCATCAAGCTGATGAACCATTATGGCCTGGCTGTACAAAAATCTCACAGTTGTCACCAGTTGCAAGGATGTTAAACATCAAGTCAGAGTCTCGTATGACAGAGAAGATCTATGATGATGTTATGCAAGTTCTCAAAGACGCATTACCGCCTCATAATAAGTTGGTTGGTAGTTTTTACGAGACAAAGAAGTTTGCTTCAGATTTAGGTCTTCCATATGAGAAAATTGATTGTTGCATTAATGGGTGTATGTTGTATTGGGATGAAGAAGATGAGGAAAGTTTAATTTGCAAATTTTGTGAACACCCTCGATATAAACAGAGTAAGACTGGTTCAAAAAAGAGGAAAACTGAAATACCACATCGGTTTATGCATTACTTTCCTCTCATACCTAGGCTACAGAGGTTGTACTCTTCCAATGTTACAGCCAAACATATGAGGTGACATGCTGAGCATGTTCAGGAGGATAGCGTCATGTCTCACCCCTCTGATGCCGAGGCATGGAAGCATTTTGATCAAGCAAATCCTCCATTTGCAGCAGAGACACGTAACGTAAGGTTAGGGTTATGTACAGATGGGTTTCAACCTTTTGGGCAATCCGGAAAGCAATATTCTTGTTGGCCTGCCATTTTAACACCGTATAACTTGCCTCCATGGATGTGTATGAAAGATCCGTACATGTTTTTAACAATTATTGTACCCGGTCCAAAGAATCCAAAGCAAAGAATAGACGTTTTCTTACAACCTTTAATAAAAGAATTGACGGATCTTTGGAAAGGTGTAAAAACTTATGACATTTCAAAGGAGCGCAACTTTACCATGAAAGCTGCACTTTTGTGGACCATTAATGATTTTCCAGCCTATGGAATGTTGTCTGGGTGGAGTACAACCGGGAAGAAAGCTTGTCCATATTGTATGGAGAGCTCAAAAGCTTTTAGCTTAAAAAATGGTGGAAAGGTTTCATGGTTTGATTGCCATCGTCAGTTTATACCGCATGATCATCCTTTTAGGCGAAATAGGAATGAATTTATCAAGAATAGGTTTGAGCTATCACAATCTCCAATGACACTGACAGGGGAGCAAGTTATTGAACAAATTGATGCGTTTGAATTAAAGAAAGTTACAGAAAAAGGAGGGGCAGAATTTAACGCTTCTATAAGCCTATCATGTGGGTGGAGAAAGCATAGCATCTTTTGGGATTTGCCTTATTGGAGTACTAATATTATTCTTCATAACTTGGATGTCATGCATATTGAGAAAAATGTTTTTGAGAACGTATTCGAAACGGTAATGGATATTGAAGGAAAAACTAAAGATAATGCTAAAGCAAGAGAGGATGTAAGAATTTATTGCAACCGTAAGGAGTTAGAGAAAAATGAATCAACGGGGAAATATCTAAAAGCTTGTTATAGCTTAGGGAAAGAGGAGAAAAAGGTAGTTTGTGATTAGGTTGCAAAACTCAAGTTTCCTGATGGGTATGTTTCGAATATGGCAAGATGTGTCGATATGAAAAAGTACAAGATGTTTGGTATGAAAAGTCATGATTGTCACGTGTTCATGCAACGATTGATCCCAATAGCGTTTCGCGAATTGCTACCAATGACAGTTTGGAAAGCTTTAACTGAGATGAGCTTGTTTTTTAAAGATCTTACATGTACTACGCTTGAAGTGGACAACTTGATAAGACTGCATGCAGAAATTCCTGTTATTTTGTGCAAGTTAGAAAAAATATTTCCTCCTGGCTTCTTTGATTCAATGGAACACCTGCTTGTTCATTTGCCCTATGAAGCAAGAGTTGGAGGGCCTGTTCAATATCGATGGATGTACCCGTTCGAAAGGTACATTAAATTTTTGATTTCAATATAATATTTTCTTAATGTCACCAATAGTAGATATCTTCCCCTGTGGTTTAGCAATGTAAATTAGTTTCTACTGTTACATAAACTAATATTAAAACTGAAAGAAGGTTACATTTTTAACTTGGCCAAGGATTGCAATAGCCGAGTATAAATGATCAGATAGCAAACTGTTTGCCTAAACTTACATCGCATTTTAGGTTTGCTGGCTTAACAAGTTATTCTATTATATGCTTTAAATATATTTTAATTGACAGATCTGTTTAAGGCTCTAATGTATATGTAAATAGCCTTAATTGAAAATGTTCTCACTTCTCAGCTTACTCCATCTAGACATTTGTTTGAAGTTGAATTTTCATTCTAGGTCCATTACCTTTAATACTGTGTTGCGTCATAGTTTGATGTAGAACGCCTTACATTACTAGTCACATTTTCGTTATTAGTTCAACAACCGACTAATATTCATAATATATGTAATTAGTTCTATAAAATTCTATGGACTCATTTTGTTCACATTACTTTGTTCCAACATTGTAGGTTCTTGGGAAAACTAAAAAAGAAAGTGTCGAATAAAGCTAAGGTTGAAAGTTCAATTGCCAATGCCTACTTAATTGAGGAAACATCAATGTTTTGTTCACATTACTTTGAACCTCATGTGAACACAAAGATGAATAGAGTGCCTCGAAATTATGATGGATGTGATGAGGAGCTTTATGAAGGAAGTATATCTGTATTCAAGTGTTCTGGTCGATTATCTGGGCAATAAAAAAAAGACGTTTAGGTGATCAAGAGTATGATGCTGCGAGAACTTATGTATTACTGAATTGTGCTGAGATTGAACAGTATGTCAAGTAAGTATCATACATACATCTTTTTTTAACTTAATGTTGAGCGAGTCATTGTTATTAATTTAAAATTTATACCCAAGGATATTTGTCGAAGAGATAAAGACAATTGAGCCAAATTTAACTAATGTGCAAGTTGACACTAGGCTGGAGCGTGAATTTGCAAGTTGGTTTAATAACTACGTAAGTGTTTTACCTTTTCAACTCATATGGATACCACTTATAATTATATGTAAATCGTATTAACTTCAATTTCACTATTAATTATAGGCACGCGATTCAGGTAATGTTGATAGTCAAATTATCAAAGATGTTGCTTCAGTGCCTTTGAGAAGTGTGGTCACTTATCCGGTATATTTTGTTAATGGGTACAAATTCCACACTAGTGAACATGGTTCGGGTAGATTAACATACAATAGTGGAGTTTGCCTAAAGGGTTCTAATTATAGCGATGAGTCAACTGATTATTACGGCATTTTAGTGGAGATTGTGCAATTAGAGTATCCAGCTCTCCCGATTAAAAGAGTTGTATTGTTTAAATGTGATTGGTTTGATCCAACGCCAAATGTCAGGATGAAGGTTCATAAAGGGTACAATCTAGTTGATGTTAACCATAAAAGAAGATTTAACAAATATGAACCTTTTATTTTGGCTAGTCAGTCATCACAAGTCTATTATACGTCATATCCAAGCTTACGATAGGATAAAGTTGATTGGTGGGCTGTGTCTAAAGCCAAACCTAAATCATTTATTGATCTTCCTGGTGTCAATTTGGCTTTCCAAGATGATGAAGTCAACACACATTCACTTGATGATGTTGATACAGATGATAGTGATGATGCTTCTTTAGGAGATGATAGTGATGATGCTTCTTTAGGAGATGACACCGATTGAATTATATTTTCTAGCATTTAGTTATTTGTTTTGTTTATACATATTGCTTTCTCACAGCTTGTTATTGCTTATTTAGTGCTTTTTTTGTCTTAATTTTTGTCTTTTTTTAATAAGCTTTGTAATAGTTTAAGATTATTAATAAAATTCAGTTTGTTTAATTACCTTGTCTCCTTTACTTTTATGTTAAAATGCTCTCTAATGCTTATTTATGTTCACTACTTATTTCTATGCTTATTTGAGTTTATTTATCTTACTTATGCTTAATTGAAGTTGATTTGTTGCTGAGTTAGCTTATTTCATAGTGTTTCTTCATTTTGAGCTATTTAGTGATTTTTAAGGTTAAATTGCGTATTACCTTAGCTTATTAAATAAGCACTTTTCTAATACTGCTTTATGCTTAAAATCACTTGAATAAGCTTAACAATGATCAGTTTTTTAAGAATATTGGAGTTTTGCATTATAAATTAGCTTTAAATTCAGGTTTGGAAAAATAAAGGGGTGTTTGGCATAAGCTTTAAAAAGGGTCAAATAGGGGTTTCACTGATTGTAGGTCATTAAGCAAATTTCATGTAGGTCTAATTTAGTCATTTAAGCTGAATTCTAGGTTTGTTACAATACAAATCCGTGTTGTTAAATGACTGCAGGTTGTTACAGTTAGAAATGTTGTTTGATTTAACTAAACATTTTTTTTGGTTAATCAATTATCATTAGGTTGAAGCAAAACATGGATCATTTGTGTTTAAGTATTCTGTAACTTTGATTTATTTAGCCCACAAACATAATCAACATGATATTATTGATTTTGATTCAATTTGTTATCTATTTCACACAACTAAGAGTGCGATGTTTTATTGTTGTTTGCTACTTTTTATGATTGCATTGAATTGATACAGGAAGTTCAGTTATGTTATGTCGAATGGTCTTTGGCTTGACATTGGTTTAATGGCATTAAATATGCAGGTTTCCAGGTCTGTCATTCTCTAGGAGATGGAACAGGTTCTGGTATGGGTACGCTTTTGATCTCAAAGATTAGGGAAGAGTATCCTGACCGAATGATGATGACCTTCTCTATATTTCCATCTCCTAAGGTTTCTGACACTGTTGTGGAGCCTTACAATGCCACCCTTTCTGTCCACCAACTTGTGGAAATTGCCGATGAGTGTATGGTTCTTGATAATGAAGCCTTGTACGATATCTGCTTCAGAACTCTCAAGTTGACTACCCTAAGCTGTAAGTATTTTCAATTAAAACTTGATTTCGTTCTAGTTAATGGTATAAATAATGAAGATACAATAATTGCTTGAGGTAAACTAACATTGTAAAATTTTGTAACAGTTGGCGATCTAAACCATCTCATTTCTACAACAATGTCTGGAGTGACCTGCTGTTTGAGGTTTCTTGGTCAGCTCAACTCTGATCTTCGAAAACTCGCTGTGAATCTCATTCCATTCCCCCATCTCCACTTCTTCATGGTTGGTTTTGCTCCCCTCACCTCACGTGGCTCCCAGCGATATCGTGCACTCACAGTACCAGAACTCACCCAACAAATGTGGAACTACAATGACGAAAACCTCGTTGCCTCCTTGCTCGCTCACAAATTAGGTGTCACTCAGGTATGAAGTACATGATATCAGAACTAGATGTAAAAAGTGACAAGGTGGGCGTGTTGGGTAATGGGTCAAAATGGGTCATTTTTGTACGGTTGAAATTGGGCCGGGTTAGATTGGGTTGACCAGCTAGAATCTTTGTTTTGTTTAGAAACACAATAGTATTGCTATAAAGTTTTAACTTTTAGAAGAAAATGATTTAGAGTGTTTATATGCACTAAAAATCGATTTTGGGTGACTTTTAACCCGTTGTAGCAAAAGGTTTTGATTTGAACCGTTCAAGATAAAAACACAGCCCCAAACTCGGGTTTAAATGTTTTGAGTAGCTATCATTATGTAAGGTATTTAAGGAAGTTGGAGGGTTTGCTGCTTATAGCTATCATTATGTAGCTAAGAATTTGAGTAGTACACCGTTGATTGTCAAGCTTGTACCTGTTGTTGGGTCACCTTTGATGTGTGGGCTTGAGAATTATGCCATTGTTCTAGCCGATGTCAAGACCGTGCCTGAGCAAGGTATGATTTTCTCTATATATTTTCTCTATATGCTTGTGAATTTGGATACTTTGGCTAGATTAGAATTGATAATATTACTGATAAACAAGTGTCTCTCAACATATTATGAGTGAATTTTGTTTGACTTTTAATAATGTTTAGGATACGGAATAGGTATTGGTACAGTATTCTAAGGTATTGCATATATACTCACCAAATAATTAAAAGTTACATTTTATACTGATGGGCGATCCCCGTTAAGAGCTCTCAGCAACTACTGCTTCATGTCCCCTGATTGACTCACTAATACTGATGTCAAGCCCATCTGTTGGTTCTGATGGACTCTTATCTCTGCGTTGACTTCCAAATTTGACGTCACCTGATCTTTCCTACACCTTTTTAACACACTTGCAGCCTGTTTTCGATTCCTGTTTGCAGTTACAGGTGAGCATTATTATTGAAATGTATGCTCTTTTAAACTACTCGTTGTCTCTTTCAGAAAAATCTTATTAATCAGGTGACTCAAATTAAGTTGCTTATATATGTTTCATACTAGTGTTTAATGTTTTGCATTTAATATTTATTCTTATTTTTGGCTTACTAATTATATTTTTTGTAGTTTGTGCAGGTCTTAAAATTGCAGGCATGCAAGTATCTCACTGACACGTCACTTGAACCTCTTTATAAAGATGGTGCTCTCCCTACTCTCCGTGAATTGGACTTGTCATATGGGAGCTTGTGCCAGGCTTCCATAGAGGAGCTTCTCGCTTGCTGTACTCATTTAACTCATGTGAATTCGAATGGCTGTGTGAATATGCATGATCTGAATTGGAGTTTTAGCGTTGCTCATCCGTATCTATCCACCATGCCTTCTAAAGATGATCCTCCGCCCTTTCATGCTGAGCAACCTCAACGTTTTATAAAATATCTTAACTGTGTTGTTTGACTGAATCAATGAAACAACAACCTTTCGTGGGTTGTTCTTGTTTTTGTTTTCTTTCATTAGCCCACTGTTACCATCAGTAGCTTGTTCTGGCTTATTTATCAGTTGCAAAAAATAATTCTTTCACAAAATGTGCTTAATTTGAAGTAGTAAATAAGTTCCTAAAAAAAAACAAAAAAAAAACAAAAAGGGAAGTGGAAGTCCACGGGAGCCACAAGGGCTCGAACCCTGGACCTCAACACCTCAACCTTTCAAACACATAACACACTACCACTAGCGCCCTTGGGTCTTTCCTGTCATAACCTTCACAAATAATTTACTTAACCCGTTTATTTTTCCTTTTGCTTATTTCACTTATTAGCTTATTAACAGCTTATTTAATTAAGCTGGCATCCCACTTTTATTTTTCCTAGGACTAGAATATCGTTTAGGACTTTCCTGTAATTTTTCATAATTTTTCATTTTCAGTTAGTATTTTTATTTTATTTTTCTTTTAAAAAACAATTTTTAATTCATAGAAAATAAAATAAAAGTCAAAAAAATATAATTTTTTTTTTTTTTTTTATTAATTAGAACTTAGGAAAAATAAATTTGCACCCGTAGAGTTAATATTTCACGATTTCACTTTTATAGGGCTCGGGATTTCCCGGTATAGGCTCGTTTTTTATTTTCTTTGCGTTTTTGCTCGTTTTTGCTTTGTAGACTTGTTTCTTATGCTTATTAAGTTGTATTAAGCCTATGTATGCTTCCTGTAGTTGTAAATTGCATAATTTCCATTTTTCGAGTTAATTTTCAGATTCCCGTTTACTATAATTCACATTTTTAGGTTTCCTTTACGTTTTTAATTACGTGTGCTTTAGATTATCGATTTCCTTGCTTATTAAGTCGCTTTTACTTTATGTTAACATATTTTAGCATAAAAATCCAAAATCTCATTGTTTTCACTATTCATGACACATTTCACGATTCGAATTCACAAAATTCCATTCAATCCTTCGTTGGGGATAACGACCCGAGTTTACATACTTCCGTGTATTCCTTGGAAATATTTATGCATTGATTTGTGCGAATCAGAGATTGAATTTACCAATTGGTCGGGTTTTTCATACTTTAATATATATATATATATATATATATATATATATATATATATATATATATATATATATATATATATATATATATATATATATATATATATATATATATATATATATATATATATATATAGGATAAAGATCAAATAAAAAGACAAATATCCGTACATTACGTAAAAAGATTTTTTTTTTCAAAAATTTTCTCTAAAAATTCCAAAAAAATTCCACAAGATCAGGTATGTTGGTGCATGAAAAAGTTATGAAGGAAGTTTTTCTAAAAGTGGATATTTTTTCCGAAAAAAAATTATGAAAAAATACGTTTGTGCATTAAATCATTTTTTTGTGCATCAAAAATTCGTTTTTGCACTCAAGTTATTTTGACTTTTTTAATAAAAATAACATTGCGCATCTAACTAAAACAAGTTGAAAATTTTGTGCGTCAAAATTTTTTTGCGCATCAAAATTCGTTTTTTGTGCATTAAAAAAAACGTACAAAAACTCAAAATCAGAAAAACTTCTTTCACAAAAGTTTTATGCACCAACATACCCGATCTTTTGAAATTTTTTGAGATTTTTTCGCGAACTTTTTTATAAAAAAAAATCTTTTTACGTAGTCTACGGATATTTGTCTTTTTATTTTAACTTTACCATATATATATATATATATATATATATATATATATATATATATATATATATATATATATATATAGGGGCGCGTTTTATGCAGTACCCATATTTGATGCAGTACTTTACAGTACTCATTTAGACCAATAGAAATTTAGTATTAATAAACATTTTTATTTAATTGAAAAGGGCATAATAGTCAAACACATTTTAGTTTCTTTTTGAATTTTTTTTAATTAAAAACGTTTTTAAATTCCCTTAATTTTTGGAATTTTTTTAATTTTTTTTTTCAGTATACATGTTTTCAAGAAAATGAAGTGCATATGTGTTTTTTTTTTAAAGTATACATGTTTTCAAGAAAATGAAGTGCATATGTGTTTTTTTTTTAAATATTGTAAATTTACATATGTTTCTTGTGTACAATTGTTTATACATCAAATTTGTTTTGCTTAAAATAATAATTGCACATATGTTTCTAGTGTATATTTTTTAATCTTCGAAATTTATAACAAAAAACATAAAAATAAACATATACATGTAACCTCTAAATTTATAACAAACCAAAAATATAAATAGTATACACAAAAATTGATATCAAATGAAATGCAATTTAAATACAAATGTATTCACATTCATCAATGCACTTGTATCTCATTCTACGCTTATGTCTTTACATCTTTACCATGATCAACTTCTCTTTAACATGGAATCTTTAATTTGGTCATAGTCCTTAAATCTTTAGCAAACATGTTTAATACCTGAAATTACAAACAATTATTACTTCTTTTTATCATAAACAACTAACAAACACATATGCACAATTCAAACACATATGCAAACTTCTTTATTTGAATTTATATCATTCATAAAAACACATATGCACACCACTTTCATTAATGCTATACCAGCTATAAAACACATATGCACCATTTGCTCATATCAAATTATGTAAACTTTTTATTAACCTTACAACTAACATAACATATATGAACATTCTTTGCTTTAATGTAAAAAGAAATAGAACATTACTACCATAACATTATATATCCTTTTTTATAACATTATACCATTTACTCAAAGTCATTTTAGCTTAGTGCTATCAAACAACATGAATACAAATTTATAATTAATCAAGAAATAGAAAAGGCATCAGTATAGATCTGGACCAGCTAACTAATCAAGGACACCATTCTGTTCTGCTCATTACTTAACTCACTCATATCACATCTTGTAACAAGAAAACATAACCAAACTAACTCATATAGCATCTCGTAACCCGAAAAACCAAACAAAAACACTCTTAACAGAAATTAAAATTCAATAACATCAATAAGCAACAAATCGAATCAAAACACATTAAAAATCACAAATCACAACAATAAGTACCAAATACAAAAATGATACCATAGCACTCATGAACTGGTGAATCGATACGATATCCTTCGGATTAACCGCATCTTTCGAATCACAAAACATTCTAGAGTTCAGTGATAAGATCGTAACTAGATTAAACAATTAATATCAATGCAACATTAGTGTTTTCGTAAATCCCATCCTAGAAAAAAGAAACATACACACAGATATTTACATAAAAAAAATAGAGAAGGATGGTGACATCAACTAGATCCAAACATATTCACACCATTTCTAGTATTGTTGTTTTCGAAGAGCAACCAAAAAAACGAGATTCAGATCCAACGTGAGAGGCATACATGATTGTTATTTTTTTTATAACCTAAAAAAAAGTCCGGTTGCAGTACGATATATATAGGTAATAATGGTGGTCGTGATCATTCCGGTGACAGAAAGGCACACATGATTGTTATTTTATTTTCATTTTTTTTGTGGCGAATAATAGATCTAAAGAGGAGAGGAGGTGGTTAATTTTTGGGTGGGATTTTAGGTTTACATAGGAGAAGAAGATAGGAACTGAGATACGTATTTTTAGCTCTTTTTTAGGAATGATATCAAATACCTAAATTGCCCTTTCAGACTTTTGTTTAATTGAAAACGAAACCTTTATTTTTTGTTTAATTGCAATTTTGGCACTTTTAATCTTAACATTTGATCAAACTCATCCAATGGCCCAGATTCATTTTAAGAGTACTGTAAAGTACTGCATCTAATATGGGTACTGCATAGAATACAACACTATATATATATATATATATATATATATATATATATATATATATATATATATATATATATATATATATATATATATATATATATATATATATATAACTTGACACACACCAAGCTTATACAAAACTTGAAGTTAAGCTATTCAAGACATAACATTTAGGATTTGGTTATGTTGTAAAAAAAAAAAGATTAATCGGTAAGTATATTAAATTCTAACGAGACAACTCATTTATAAAAGGAGAAAATGGATATGCAACTCATGTTTGTTCATGAACCCAACCAGGTGAATACGTTTCCTTGTAGAGCTCAAACACTAATTAAGCTTTAAGTTAAAATTCAAGCTCGGGTTGAGCTCGTTTAACTAGAGCTCAAGTGGAGCTTAAGTTGACCTTTTCACAAGCCGAGTTCATTTATCTCACAAATAGCTTCCTTCATTTACAAGTTTACTTTTATCGAATATTATTATGCATATTCTTATACGAAACTTGAAGTTAAGCTATTCAAGACATAACATTTTGGATTTGGTTATGCTGTAAAAAAAAGTAGATTAGTCAGTAAGAGTATTAAAACCTAACGAGACAACCCATTTGAAAAAGAAGAAAATCGATATGCAACTCATGTTTGTTGATAAACCCAACCTAACGAATAAGTTTCCTTGTAGGGTCGGTTGCGAGTGCAAAAGTAATCGGAAATTTTAAAGATAACAGATTTATTTAATAGCAGACATTGATAATAAAGATAATAATAGTAATAACGGATAGTTATATGAAGCTCGAACTCGGTTAAGTTAAATCGATTAATCTTAAGTTAATCTTGAGCTCGAAAACTAATTAATTAGCTTTGAGTTAAAAGTCAAGCTCTGGTTGAGCTCAAGTGGAGCTTAAGTCGACTTTCTCGCAGCTGAGTTCAATTATCTCACAAATAGCTTCTTTCATTTACAAATTTACTTGTTAATCTTAAGTTAATCTTGAGCTCGGTTAAGTTACAAATTTACAAAGCTCGAACTCGGTTAAGTTAAATCGATTAATCTTAAGTTAATCTTGAGCTCGAAAACTAATTAATTAGCTTTGAGTTAAAAGTCAAGCTCTGGTTGAGCTCAAGTGGAGCTTAAGTCGACTTTCTCGCAGCTGAGTTCAATTATCTCACAAATAGCTTCTTTCATTTACAAATTTACTTGTATCGATTATTATAATGTCTATGCTTACACGAAACTTGAAGTTAAGCTATTTAATACATACCTTTTTGGATTTGGTTATGTTGTACAAAATGTAAAAAAGAATTGGTAAACGTATAAAAACCTAACGAGATAACCCATTTGCGAAAGAAGAAATATCTGTACACAACTATTGTTTGTATGTTAGTAAGTACCCTAATAACCTGATTGACCCGAACCCGACAAATCCATTTAATATAGGTCTTCTTGCGAGTTAATTTCTTTCCTTTGAACATCCAATAGACCTGATAATGTGATTAGCATGACTAATTCTAATTCATAATAACTAAAATACTAATGAAGAGGTAAATAACAATAATACTAATAATAATTAGGGGTGTTACTCGGGTTGACTCGGTCGGGTTCAAGTCAATTCAGGTTGAGGCTAAAACAACATACCCAAACACGACTTTATTTAGAAATCAGGTTAATCGGGTTCGAGTCAATTTGAGTTGGGTCAAATCGGGGTGGGTCAACCAGAATAAAAGTAAAATGATTAAAAAAATGCTTACTTCAATATTTTTAGAATGTAAAAATGTTAGTCGAGTCAGGTTGATCGGGTTCGGGTCAATTTTAGTCGGGTCAATACGGGTTGAGGCTAAAAAAATATACCCGAACCTGGCCCTATTTAGAACTCGGGTTAAATTGGTTGACCCAAATTAATCAACCCAATTAACCCGACCTGAATAAGCTTAATCGAGTTCGGTTCGGATATGTGTTTCTAACATCCCTAATAATGATAATATATAGTATTTACTTATTCATCAAACTATATTTTATACGAGTAATAAAATACTAATCAATATAGTGAATAATAGTCATTCATCAAATGTTTATCCTTCCACAAGACCATACGGTTATTCACCTGTGAAAAGATATTGGCGCCATTCTGGGAAATTATTTGGCGCCCCTAGATATGTGGGGATCGTGGAGCAGCATTCACTCCTTCCACATGAGGTTTATCTGGCGGTTTATCTGATGCAATTGACTTTCAGGAAGCAGTAGAACAAGGTATGTTCATACACCATTCACTATATTAGATCATAATTTGTGGTAATTAGTTTTAATTTACCTTTTAATTTAATGTTACAGTGCTTAATTGATTCATTGAGTTTTATTGCTTCAGTCCATTAAAGAGATATGTTTTAGCCAGATGGGGTCCTGTTACGTTTTGAGTTTTGACCGTTGAAACTTGGCATATAGGGGTTATCTATTTTGTGAACAACACATTTGCGGTATCTTAATTCTTGACTGATCATTGTTATTGCCTGGTTTTATTTGGATGTCTAATCTGAGTATAGGCTACGGATTCTTATTATGTATGGCTGAGATAGAAATGCAGGGCTACTTGAGGTTTTTGGATTTTTATTTTTCATCGTAGAGATTGTTGGGGTTGAGTAGGTTTCATTGCTAGCACCCTCATAGATCAAACCATTAAGGCTCGAGTAAAGAATAAACGGTGCTTTGCTAAATGGCTCCTCTTTTTTTTTAGCTTCAGTCCATGTGGTATCTTTCTTTACTATCAATACTTCTGTTTGTCCAGTGTTAGAGGTGGCAAATGGGCGGCTTAATTAACGGATCAAAATGGGTATGGGTTAAAATAAGTAGTTTTTTGGTTTAGGTGAACAGAATGTGTTGGATTGAGCCGACCACATATTCTTTTTTTGCTTCTTTTTTTTAGTTACATACATAGTTAGTGTGTGAAACAGTGATAATCTAATATAGATTCATCTAATGGGCAAATGAATAAATATGGCATGCAGTGTAGTCATTTTTTCTACTCTCCATATTGGAAGAGTTAATATGGCATACAATCTAAATACAAGTCTATGACTAGTGATTAGAGGCTATATTGAGCAAGCTTGTGGACTGCAATCTGTTATTCTGTCAATGAAATACCAAAAATGGGTGAAGGTGGATATTAATCCATCTAAAAAAGAGAATACTGCATTTCTAGTTTAGTTTGTTTCAAAAGAATGCCCACTTCAAATCAGTATCTGATGTTTCCCATTGTACCCATAATTGTAGTTTGCCACAAAACTGCATAAGTTTTAGATAACTATAAGATAAAATTAACATTTAGTTTCATATAAATAATTAATTATACAGTTGTAAGAATGTATTATTTTTTCTTATAGGCATTTATTTGGGACATAGGGAGTATAAGAGCGTAAGATTCTGAACTAATACAACTGGAGATGTAACAAAAAAGATAGTCCTCAGACCTCACTCGACCTATTAAACAACACTAGTTACTCACCTTTGTGCTGCATACATCTGACTATTCTCAAACTGACCATAACCTGGCTGTGGTTGCGCTTGTGGTTGAGACTGACTTATTTAACCACCATTTGAGATAGATTGGTCATAACGGGAGTATAGAGCCTGATGCCGGAACTAAATACAGTTAACAGGAGGATGCACCAATAAAGATTGTGCACCTAGGTACCATAACTCACCATTGGAAACTCTGTTCATTGTATCGGGTTGTTTTGCATAACACATTGGGCCACCCGACAACAGTGACTCCTGAACCTGGTCATTGATTAGGGTGGCGTTTAAGACTAAATTGACTATAATACAAATAATAGCAGTTTAAAAACTTTCTGTAAAATGATAATAACTAGCCGTGATTGGAATACAGATTTGGACTCAAGGATAATTATGTAGCTATTATTTAAGCACTGAAACCATTTAAAAGTATAGACTTTGGAACTGAATGTCTCATATGTAATTCTGGTCTAGTTTTAATTGCATAACCAGACATAAGGTTAGTCTGCTTCAAATCTTATTTCATTTGTCCAATGTCTCATGTCGATTTAACATTTATTAACTAACATGCAAAATGATTTCCTCTAACATTGAATCGACAAAACATTATATTGTTTAAATCTTGTATTGAAGTGTTTCCTAGTTTTCAGTTATGTACTGCTAATTGTTAGAAATTTGGATTAATGAAGCCCAAAAACTTGTTTTAATGAAAGTATATGGACTTTCATGAAAATGTGGATTTTAACCTTATAACCCAGATACCACTATACTTGATTGTTCAAATTTGTTTGATGTGTAGTCTCACCGTGATTATGCGCGGGGCTGGTTTTAAACGCAGATCCAATCATTTCAAAATAGTTCCTTCGGTTACAAAAGACATGAAGGGATAACTTTAGCATTATACACGACATGTTACTCATGTTTAAAATTTCATATATCTTTCTTTAAAGTACTTATATCTTGTTTTAAGTCTGTTTTAAAGTCTAATTTTAGATATCATTATCTCAGAAATTTCTCACATTCCTTTATATTTGAAAACTTTCTCCTTGTAGACATGGCTAGACGAAAGAAAATACTTCGATTAGCAGAGAGTAGGCCTCATGCTAGTGAAGGACAATCAAATGGTATCCCTAACAATTCAACGAGGCAACGGCTTGGAGCAGGAGAGAGTAGGCCTCATGTAAGTAAAGGACAATCAAATGATATCCCTAATAATTCAACGAGGCAAAGTCTTGGAGCAGGGGAGAGTAGGCCTCATGCCAGTGAAGGACAATCAAATGATATATCTAACAATTCAACAAGGCAAAGGCTTGGAGCAGGAGAAAGTAGGCCTCATGCCAGTGAAGGACAATCAAATGATATCCCTAATAATTCAACTATAAATGATGATACCCATCAAACAACGCCTCAAAACATCATTGAGAACTTAGATAATCCATCAAATGGAAGAAAACAAGTGCAAGTTGTGAATGGATCGTAAGTATTGTAAATATATAATTTGAGCATCACAATTTTTTTATTCTGTTATTTCATTATATTTTTCATCACCGTAACAGATTCGACAAATCAAGTGCGTGTTCTCGACAGATTACAAAGATATTTAAAGAAAAAATTGATGATACCGGGTACACTTGGACAAAGGTGTCTCAACCTACAAAAGACTTTTATTTTGAAGAATTTAAGGTATTGATTAGATTTTAATTGTTAATTCAGATTTATGTTTCTTTTTATAAATACTAATTATTTGAATTTATAAAAGAAACATTTTTTATGGGATCCGGAAGCCGAGACAAGCGTGAGGGTAGCATGGGATGCAAAAGCTTTTGTACGCTATATTGATTTCTTTAGAGACATAAGAAGTAAAATGGTGAAACTTGTATTCATGAGTGACAACGCATGGACAAATTTCACAACTTATTGGGGAACATCAAAGTATAAGGAGATCCAAGAAAAAAATACACAAAATCGTCTAAAGGGTGAAGGTTCCGCAACTCATACCGGAGGGTCAATCTCATTTCGTGAACATGCGAAAAATCTTGTAAGTATATTAACTATAATTGGAGTCCTTGAGAATCTGCTCTAGATAGTAGCATATATATTTTTTGAGTTACATGTATGTGTAGCTACATATTACTTAAATTGTTCCATAGGAGGTCAGTTTGATTAGTAGATTGGTCAATTAGGAAAACTAAGGAAACCGTGGACCAGTTTGAGGAGTGTATTCCCTCTGCTCTGCCCCTAGCCCTCTAATGCCTCTAATCACATATCCGGTTTTGGTTCCACCGCTTAGACCTGCCCCATTACTTCATTGGACCATATATCGAAACACACGAGTAAAGCCAAACTCTAGAACTTGTAATTGGTACCATCCCGTAGATGGTCATACCTTTCAAAGTGAAATGTTGATTGGTGGTATTTGGCCCCAAAACCTGAAGGTACTAACACCTAATAATCTAATATATGTGTGTTAAATCTTAACCAGATGTGGCGTTTTGGAAGATGAAAGCATTATTTCAGTAGTTCATTTATTATATCATTATACCAGCAACTTACCAATAGTCTACCATCTCTAGTTAGTTTTGTGAGGAACGTCTGGTATTGGAATTGGTAGTAATCGTCCTGAAGGATGCGATGTCTCATGGTTTCGCACTTGTAAAATCCCATAATAAACAACCCTTTTGACCCATCTTCCACCAGAGAATGGTTAAACTACAGTAGATGCTTAGTCCTACTATCAACATACCTTAAATTTGTTAGTTCAGATACTATACAAAATCGTCTAAAAGGAGAAGGTTCCTCAACTCATACCGGAGGGTCAATCTCATTTCGCGAGCATGCAAAAAATCTAGTAAGTATATTAATAAGTATTGAAGTCATCAGGAATTTGCTCTAGTATAATTGTATCGAGTTACTTGTATGTGCAGCTAGATATTACTTAAATTGTTCCATAGTTGTTCCAGTTTTATGCGTAGATTTGATGCGAAGATTGTTAATTCTATTAGGAATTTTGAAGGTCGTAAAAGAGTAGTAAAACATAGTTTTATGGGCATATGCATGTGTGAAACACCTTCTCTAAGTTTATGTCAAGTTGTGATCAAGATCAGGTTAAAGTTTTTACTGAGATGTCTTTCATTCCTTACTGTGTTGTCTGCATATTAGTTTGTCATGTCGTGTCTGCAGTTGTGTCTACAAGATCAGGTATACAAAAGCTATATCAAAATGCTCCTGGTAGTATTCTTTTTGTTTTCCAGGTTTCATAGGAGAATTTTGTTCTTTGGTGGGATTGGTACTTCATATGTCAGTAGTGGTCTTTTAGTTTGTTTGGGCATATGTTATAATGTCAGTTTGTAGTCATTACCATCATAGCAAAATGTGTCCAAATGTTTATTGATCTCTTCTTTATGCATATGTGATGTAGGAATCTATATACAAGCGTCCACCTACAGGATTTGAGATCTTTTTGCATACTCATACCAGCGGCAATGACAAGAAAACATTTATCAATGAGAAGTCAAAAACAATCAATGTAAGTTCTAATATCCTCATTATACAATATTGTTCTTAGTTCTATCATTACTCATGATTAAATCTACACACTTATAGGATAGCGTGTTGCGTCTAAGGAAAGAAAGGGAGGAAAATCCAGCTTCTATAGAAAGTGAGGTAGATGAAACAACACTTTACATTGCAGCAGCGGGTGGTGCAAAGAGAAGAAACTTGTATGGTGCTGGGTCAAAGAGAGTTGATTATATTAAAGATACGGATTCTGGAAATAAAGCAACTGCAGTTACCAAGGTGGACGACGGGTGGGAGAAAAAGTCTATGAAAATGGAGAGACATATCAAGAAATTAAATAAAACTCTTGAGATTGTGTACAATCGTTTCAATATAACACTTCCTGATTATGATTCTGATAGTGAAAATTCTGATGGAGGAGATGCTCATCAAGGTCCCAATACCAGTCACTCCCGAGCAGGTGGAAGAGAGGAAGATGACCATGATAGTCGCATGATTGTGAGTTGATAAGTCATATTTATCTTTATGTTAATTGTTTTCAGACATCTTCATGATGATGGTTTGTTCTTTTCAGTTTATTTTATTTGTTTTGAGACATCATTAGAATGATGGTTTTTGCTAATTAGGAGACTTAATATTTATGTAAGAATGATCTATTTATTATCGTGTTCTTCATATTTCAAGAATATGTCTTTAATGTGTGGTTTTTATATTAGATGCTACATAATTGTCAGATTCTAAATATTAAAATAAAATCATATAATTTACCCATATATTTACCCATGCATTATTCATAATATCACGTAAATATTTAACCACAATTTACTCACAAAACAATAGTGGGTAAGTTAGCTACGAATATACCCACAAAATATTCATGGGAAAGATGTCATGTTTGCCTATGACATTTACCCACGGCCATATATGGGTAATTTTTCCCACGGATTATCATGGGAAAAATTTTCACACTTTTTACACACGACTATATACGTGGCTAATTTTATTCAAGAACTATTGTGGGGGACTTGACTTTTACACACGAATAGTTTTGTTGGCAATATTACCCACACAATACCCACGACTATATCTATGGGTGTTTCGTGGTGAGACAGAAAATCCCACAAATAATTTACCCATGAATGCCAAACGATCACCCACCCAGAATGACGTGGGTAAACTTACCCACAGTATGAAAATGTCATGGGCAAACAATTAGCATCGGAGGTTTTACCCATCTATAGAGAGTTGTGGGTAATCCGTGGGTACTACTCAGTTACCCACGAAAATATGGCTTTTACCCACCAATTCTGTCCGTGGCTATTTGCCTGAATTCTTGTAGTGTTTGGGTGAAACATATGTAGAAGGCACATATCAATTTCACATGGATTTCTCGTCAATGGGTAATATCAAGAAAATCACATGTTTATACTAGTTTCATGGGTGAGTCCTTTCGGCCAATACTCATCCCATTAACCTAGTTACTTTGTATATTTAAATGTATGAAAAAAGATTATTAGTGTCATTAGTCCTTACGAGTCCTTTCAGCCCATATTCGTGATTAAATACCCTCGAGTTCATTTAAAACTTGACTACTTGATAGTTGTGGTATGTGTTAAATCACATATCTTTTCTTTATCAAAAACGGACTTAAAAGACCAAAAAATGATCATAAATGCCAAATATATGCTTGTTTTTGTGTTTTGCATGTGCAGGTAAAGGATATAAGAAAATGACAAAAAGAGAGACAAAACGAACGAAAACGAGCCCGGGATTGGAAAGAGTGTGATAAAGCCGGAGCCAGGGATGGATTTCTACATTTTTCGGATCATGCCTAAACCAAAATACCAAACCTAAACCTTAATTGTTAAATCATTTACAATCAAAAGCCCAAAATCATTTTTACCATCAGTCCCTAAAATTTTTGCAAAGTTAGTCCTAATCTAACTTTTGTTAAATCCTAATTCTATTAAAACATAAAAACCAAATCCAGCCAAACATTTTATATATAAACCCATCCAAATCCAGTCCATATTATAAAGCCCAATCCAAAAAAATAAATAATATAACCCGAATCTATCCCTACAACCCGAAAGTCAAAACAATAAACCGGGTCAACCCTTATAGAAAAAGCGGGAATAATAGTTACCACTGTTCACCATCCCCTACCTTTTACCTGCACTCTCCCAACTTTTACCCCGGTTCACACGCACCCTTATTCCTTTTGGAAGCTGACCTGTCAGAGAAAGTGATGCCATCATGTCCACGCTGGCAATTTAGGGCTACCCGATTGGTGGAAACACCTTGGCACTCAATCCAAGGGTGAACATTGATGGGAAATGATTGGATGGACAGGATATGATGATGAGATCACACCCCAAACCCTAGAAGGTCCCTGATCAAGCAATAAATACAAGGCTCCATCACACAGAAGAGGATCTCTTTTTTTTTAGACGTTTTTAGCTATTAGCTTAACTAGTGCTTATTGTTTTTAATTTCTGTCTGAATTTCAAGTATTGTAATAGTTTTTAAGTATTAATAAAATTCAGTTTACCTTATTTCATTGTCTCTTTACTTTATTGTTTAAAATGTTTTCATTTGGTTGAAATAAGCTCTAATAAGCTCTCAATAAGCTCTATACCTAACTAATGATTAGAGCTCAAACAAGCTTTTCCATAGCTTGCTTTGAGTTTCTGTTACTCAAGCTTGAATTGTACTCAATTGTGTTTAAGCAATTTGGCCTTAAAAGTGAAATAAGCACTTTGGATGATAAGCCAGATTTGGATGGGCTTATTGGACTTTACCAGCTTGTTTTAAACAAGCTGGAGCTTGTAGATCAGCTCTTGGAGCATTTATAATCCTTGTTTGAGCAAAGGACCAAGTGAGTGATACTTTTTCATGTTTAGCTTATTAAACTGCTTATTATTCATTACTGATTATTATATGCTTATTTATGTTTAATTTGTCTTCTATATGCTTATTAATAGTTGATCTACTATTTTAGTTGCTTATTTCATAGTGTAATAGCTAATTGCTCTTATAAGTGATTTTATAGTCTAAATAGCCAATAAGCATTGCTTATTGGCTAAGTGCTTATTTCCTATAAATTTTTGCTTAAAATCCTTCAAATAAAATTAATAATAATCTATTTTCAATAAAACATTAGATTTATGGCTTAAATCAGATCTAAACTCAGTTTTAAGAAGTTAAAGGAGTGTTTGAATTTGGATTTTAGAAAGGGATTTAAAACTGTGTTCATGAGTTTTGGCAAAAAAGCCAACTTGATTTAGCTTTAAATCAGTCTTATAAGTTGTATTTAAGTTGTTTCAAGCTTTTCTAAATAGATTTATAGGTTTAGATTAGTTTTCAAGGTTTAAAACCATTAGTCTTAGCTTATTTTGATAAGTTCATGAAAAGACCTTTTTAAGTGTTAGTATTGAGTCAAAATCAGTGTAATAAGTTTGTTTACATGTTTCGAATAAGTGTCGCATGGTTTTGAGTCTTATTTTTTAATTTTCAAGTCTGTGTAATCTGATTCAAAAAGCCAAAAAAATAGTCTGAGTAGTTAGTTTATAAGCTTATTTTTAATTCAAAGTGTGTGAAAATCATTTTATAAGTTCTTCGGTTATTGCTTAGTGTTGTTTTATAAGTTTCAGTTTAATTCATAGCTAATTGAAGCTTATATGTAGTGCTAAAAGTAGTATATCAAGCCTGTTACAAGTATATCATTTTTCAACATTGACTTAAGCTGTCTGATTCACAGCTTATTTTCAAGCTCTTAATAAGCTCAAAAAGGTCTGAAATTGATTTTATAAACTCTTTGGTTGCTTACCTTTATCTGTTTTAAGATTTTAAGGTCTGGCTTATTGCTTTAGTGGCTTATTTTATGGCTTAAAAAGTGCCTTTGAGTCTGTTTGGGATAGCAGATTTGCTCTTAGCTTAAGTTTAGATTTCTTAGCTTTTTACTTATTATTTCTGCTTACCCTTGATCATTTATGCTTATCAGGTTTAGAAGAGTAGTTTAGATCAGTATGTGAGCTTATTAAAGTGCTTATTAGTTGCTTAATAGCTTAGGCAGTTTCAATTTTTAAGTACAGCAGTACTAACTAAAAAGTTAGTACTACTGATCTGATTTGCGTTTTTTCCAGCTTATTTTCTGAGTTTTAAAAATTTTATGGGGAAGTACAAGGCTCGAACCCTGGACCTCTCTTTTTCGACTAAGGGTGCAACATTAATTTACTTAAGCTTCTTTTTCCCTTTTAGCTTAATTCCTCTATTAGCTTATTTACAGCTTATCCAAATAAGCTGTCGTTTCCTCTTTATTTTTCCTAGGTTCCTTATAGCTTAAAGTAGTTTTCCATAATTTTTCATACTAATTTAGTATTTTTAATATTATTTTCAGTCCAAAAGTGTTTTTAATTCAATAAAAATAAAATAAAAAGCAAAAAAATATAAATCTTTTTATCTAAAATTATTTTTAATCATTTAGGACTTTTAGGAACCAAATTCACTCCTTTAGGGTTAATTTTTTATTTTTAGGTTTTCTTAAGCCCGTATAACTCCCGATAAGAGCCCGTTTTTAGTCTTATTTGCGTTTTTGCTTATTTGTGCCTTACTTACTTATTTTATATGCTTATTAGTTGCTTTTTAGTATATGTTTTTTGATTTTAGACATAATCCCAAAATATCTCAATTAATCAAATCATTCGATCACAAACGGAATTCAAAATTCCATTCACACTTCGTCGGAACTTAACGACCCGGGAAAATGCAATACTTCCGGAATCATATTTTGTTTGATTTTCTTTGATCTCTAGGCATATTCACTCTTGGTTAGAGAGAGAATTTACCCTTTTGGTCGGGTTTTACTTACTATAATATATATATATATATATATATATATATATATATATATATATATATATATATATATATATATATATATATATATATATATATATATATATATATATATATATATAATATACTTGTGCACGAACCAAGTTTTTGGCGCCGCTGCCGGGGAAGTTGTGAAGCGAATATCGAGTTACGTTTGAAGATTAGTGATTTGAAGATCATTCCCCGTGAAGTTATCGTTTTATTTTGTAAATATTTTATTTTCTTATATTATTATAAAAACCAAAAAAAAAATAAAAAAAAAAATCACGAATACTTTTCCTAAAGTATTCAAAATACCTAAAAAAATTAAAAAAAAAAAAAAAAAAAAAAAAAAAAAAAAAAAAAAAAAAAAAACAATAAAAGAAATCGTGAAGTCAATTGTTACGTCGGCTCACCTTTAGATTACAACCTAAAAGAGGGGTTTAAGGAGGATTGACATTAAATTTTTGAACCGAAAGAAACGGATTTTTAATTAGCATTTATTGCGGACCTTTGTTTCTCCGCCATTTTGCGAGTAATTCTAGAGAGCTACCGAGCACCGATTGACAAATCGATTACCAAAAATATTTGTTTTTCAAAATTTTCTAAATATAAAAACCCAAAAATATTTTCTTTTCCAAAATTTATTTATCTTTTAAATTTTGTGTTTTTAGTGTATGCACACTCGTTCTAAATCGAATTTAATCGATAAATCTCCGACAATACCGACTCAACGTTATCATTGACGCAACAAACAAGTAAACGTACCCGAGATACGTGCTCTTGTTGAAATTCCCATTACCGAAATGGCGGATACACGTACTATGTCTAAGTTGCTCCAAGCACCCACCGAGGGTTACGGAGATGCTATTGTTTTACCACCGATTCTTTCCGATAATTTTGAGCTAAAAAACGGTTTAATTCAACTTGTAACGTCACATCAATTTCTTGGTCTCGAAAGTGATGATCCTTTCGCTCACATCCGATGGTTTAATAAGTTGACCTCGACTATGAAATATAAGGATGTTCCTCATGACGTTGATGTTATTCCCATTTTCTCTCGAGGGGGCAGCCCGGATTTCGTTTCTAAATTCGTAAATCATTTCTTTCCTCCTTCTAAGACAACAAATATTAAAAATGATATTACGAATTTTCAACAACATTTTGATGAAAATTTTGGTGAGGCATGGGAATGATTCAAAGATCTCCTTCGTAAATGCCCACATCATGGTTTTTCAGAATTGCACCAAATCGATATGTTCTACAATGCTTTGACTCAGACCGATCAAGATTCGCTTAATGCAGCCGTCGGTGGCAATATCTTGAATTGTACTCCGAGAGATATTTTGACTATTATCGAGAACAAATCAAAAGTTCCCACTTCACGAAACAAACCGGTTGTTTCCAAAGTGAACGCTTCTACTTCCTCCTCACCGGCACATCCATCGGAGATGGCCGAACTTACGGATGCTATTCGATGTATGATGAGAGAGTTTAAGATGCAAAACCAAAAACCGGAGCCCGTTAAAGCCGTTACTGAAAATTGTGTGATTTGTGGTGGTCCCCATCCTAATTATGATTGTCAAGCCACCGATGTCTAAATTGTTAGACCCATATCCCGGTTACGAATAGGCCCCACCCTTAGAAATGGGTATGCTAAGGACCTTAGAATGTATGGTCAACTAAAGTTACTGGAAAGTCAAACCCTGATAGGTCCGAGTGATAGTTCAAATAGTGTTATAAATGTTTGGCAAAGTATTATGCCACAAATAATAGGAATGAACTTCAAGGGCTTAAGTTGTCATTTAAAGTGTTATAATAGTTTAGTATGTGGCCAAGTAAGTAAAGGGAACTTAAGGGACTAGTTGTGTCATTTAGCCAAAGATGCAAAATTAAGAAATCAGGAATTCAGACATTCTACCATATTAAGAGAGATTAAACGGTTTTGGAGAGAAAAAGAGAGGGAAATGCAAGTATTGATGATAAGTGTAGAGGTTAAGTCCAAGATCAAGAATTCAACCCTAGTGATAATCCTTATGCAAGTAAGTAACTTCAATCATGTTGAATTGATGATTTATGAATTAGGGTTTATGTACCTAATTTGGGGATAATGGGTAAATGGTGTTTTCAAGATGAATAATGGGTTTTAATGATTATGAGATAAAGTATATGGGTTTAGTTAGTATTCTAAAAGGGTGTTCATCATATGATCAAGTATGATCATATGATGATCAAGTAAGTTAAAGGGTGTGTTAGTTGTTATAGTTATTGATTATGTGTCATTAAGTGTTTATGAATGATGGTTGTGAACAAGGAAGATGAGGGTGATGATATGTTGATGGTGATGAGGTGATGATGGTGATGATAATGGTGGAATCATGACTTGTAGCTTAGCTTTGGAAGCTAAGGTAAGTAACTTAGATTTCTATGTGTTTAATATGAATGCTCTCATGTTATGTGTTGATGAATGAGTTGTTAGGATTAACCCTTGGATTAGTAAGTTGGGATAATAGGAAGTGTGTTAATGAGTGAGGATCAAGAGATAGGGCAAGAGGTTGAAAGGTATAAGGTATGTTTATGTTTGTTATGTTTAATGTTATGGTGTAAATGGGATATGATTATGATGTTGTGATGTAAATGGTAATGAGATTGGCTTGGTTATGAGTCAATGACTAAGCATGTTCTTGATGCATATAATGTGAATGGAAGTATTGATCATGTACAAATCTAGTTACTTACTAAGCGTAAGCTTACCCTTTTAGTTGTTAATGTTTTGTAGGTCTATGTACGACGGAAGGAAGGTTTATGGGTCATAGCAAGGATTTGGAAGTGGATTTGGAAGATAATAAGTATTAGGAACTAGGTAGGATACCGAGCTCGAGACAAGGTTGTACCCCCGAGAGTCTTTCTTATGGTTTATATAATGTGTGTCGAGGTCGTTGTAAAGTTTGGATGGTTAACGGCGTGTCTAAGTGTGTTAAATGGTTTACGGTCAATGTTTAAATGGGTGTTTGGTTTAAGTGTGTTTGTACCCATTTTGGGTTGTAATCGGGTCAAGTGTCGTTGGAACGTGTTTGATATGTTAAATAAATGAAGTTGGTCAAGTTTGGTGTAAAACGGAAGTCGTATGGGTGGTATGTAGTGAAATGGGTCAAAATGGGTGTTATGCTTAACCCATCAGTCTAGGATCCACTTTTAGGTTCCAAAGTCTGGACCTAAGTGTTGATCCAGTTTACTCATCTTGGTTATGAATCCAGGATCTACTTTTAGGTTCCAAAGTCTGGACCTAAGTGTGGATCTAGTTTACTCATCTTGGTTATGAATCCAGGATTTAAATTTAGGTTCCAAAGTCTGGACCTAAGTGTAGATCCAGTATACTCATCTTGGTTATGAATTCAGGATCTACTTTTAGGTTCCAATATCTGGACCTAAGTGTGGATCAAGGTGGTCATCTTGGTTATGAAATGGTCTTTTGGTTATGAAATGGGCATCTTGTTAATGAGTCGAAATGTTCATCTTGGTTATGGACGTGGATTTTTATAAATGGTCAAAAGAGTATCGAAATGTATAGTAAAGTCAAGCGTTTCCACGTGAAAAGTTTTAAGTTTTGGTCAAAGCGGGCACGGGGTGTAACAACTTGGTATCAGAGCTTCGGTTTAAGTGAATATGGTTTCCACTATAGGTTGCCTAGACTTAAACCACTCGTAGACGCGTTGAATGTAAGTTAAAGTAATGCGACTAGTAGGTGCCTTTGAGGTATGACGTAGAAATGCTTATAGTAATAATGAGATTAGATTATAACTGAGGTGTAATGTGAATGTTGTGATGTGGACGTGGTGAAATATAAGAGTAACGAATTAGACGCGAAATATAGATTGCCTTAATTATGCGATGGAATGCAATACGTGGTATATGTACTTAAGTCGATAAGTGTGGTACGTGTCTTATGGTATCAACGTATATGTGAAGTAATTCTATGTTTGATGTATGGTGCTAAGTGTTAAATACGCAAATGATAGTTTTTGCGTCGGAAGTCTAAAGTTCTAATTTTGTGAATCAAGGCCTTAAAGGTTATGAGTTGTAGGTGAAGAATGTGTCATAGTATAATACATAAAAGATCAAAATCTACTTAGATTCCAATAATAGTGGTTTGATGAATGACTTGTATGTATTGTGTCCGAAAGAATGATGATCTAGTAAAGGTTAAAGGATTAAGTAAGACTTGTCTTATGGGAACGTTAAGGATAGATAAGTATGGGTATGTGAAGAAGGTTTAGATGCTCGAGTAAGATGTATGAATGAAATAAGTAACTGTAAAATATTAAAGAAACGAATAGGTAGCGACGGATACATGATGTAGCTATTGGATAGATTGATGAGGCCAAATAGAAATTGCCTCAATAAAAATAGATGAATGATATGATAGACCTGTTTAAATGTTTTAAATTATAATTTGATAATAGACTAATGAAGTATGAGTGTTTAGTAACGTTTATCTTTAAGTATGCATAAAATTAAGTATGTACTAACGCGTTCGTCGTTTATGTGTAAGGTGATTATGAATGCGTGTCATAATGTGAAGTGTAGAATAATTGAAAAAGTAAACTACAAGGGAACTTGAATTAGATAAGTCACGACTAGAATTTTAGTCGTGGCATGAAGTGATAGAAACTGGGTAGATGAACGAGTTTAGATTACGACTAAGACCAATATATGGTCTAGAAAATAATTCATGTTTAATGTTAGGTTAAGCCATGTCAAGATTAAAATGAGTTAATTGGGATTGAAATAGACGATATTAAAAGAATGAACATGTGTAAAATAAAGCAAGAGAATAACATGAAGTTGACAAGAAAACGATAAGTGTAATGTGACAACTCAAATGAACTATAACGTATATATTCATGTGTTCGAAAGTATGAAAAAGATAAGTATTACCAAGATGGTGTCAGGGTAATGAAAGGTGATAGGTGAGAGATCGAAGGTGCTTGAGGCAAAGAGAAGAGAAAATGAAAACGTGGTAGTCTAAGAAATGCTTGCATAAGGAATAAATTGGTGATGCATAGAATTGGCAAACTAGAAGCGACTAACTAGTGATGACACGTAGTAAATTGTTAACCGTACACCTTGGTTGGTGCCGGTGATTACATAATGATTATATAAATGTATATTAAAGTAACGGTAATGGAAAATAGGTAGGAACGATAAGTGGTATTAGAAATGGACTAGCAAGCGAAGTAAGAAATAACGCTCTAAGTACGGATCGTAATGATAATAAGTGTACTAAGATATAGCGTGAAAAGACAAGATGAAACTAACGAAGTAATGATTAAACGTTTAATAACTTGAAGGTTAAAGAATGAGGTTAGGGAATGATAGCACGAAATGAGACCAACATATGGTCTCATTATATTTAGTGACTAAAGATTAATATTGAAGTGGTATAGAGACGGGGTAATGGTAAGGTAAAGCATGTGAGGCCTAAGTGTGAACGTGAAGTGGTGATAAAGAGTGTTGGTATATATATATATATAAACGAAAAAGTTTGAATGCTAAAGGCTAGATGCTATAAGCTAAGAATGTAAATGAGAATGAGATGAGTAGGTGGGAAGATTGAGCATGTGCATGAACTTGTAGTAATGATAACGATGTTATGGTAATGTGTAATGAAAGTGAGAATGACTTGACGTGTTGATTGATAATTGCCTAATAAATTAAAAGTTATAGAATGAGACTAAAGCAAAATGATATGCAAAGGATGACCAAGAGCGGCATTTCTCTAAACGCATAAATAAGTAATGAGATGAGCTAAGGGATGAGAATAAGAATGTGAAAGGTTAAGAACGTAAGTGAGAATGATAGGAGTAAGTATGAAGTTAAGGTAACGACCTGGAATCATCATTATCACAGCTAATGTGCCTCATTAGCGGTGCTTATTAAAACGAAAGTATTGGTAAATAAAACATGATGAAAATGTGTAAATGACCAAAATGTGTAGGAAAAAGAAATGATGCTAACGAATGTAGTTAAACCTATGTAAAGTTTAAACACGGGAAAAGGCGGATAGGCTAAATGGTAAAGTAAGGATGTGAGAAAGATTAATGTGGATTAAGAATGTAGGACGATAAACACATAGAAAATGTGCCATTATAATAAGCAGGTTCATATGCTCTATGAGCTTGCGTTTACTAAATAAAATGGATGAGATAATGTGCGTATGTTAAAACGTTAATAGTTTGGATCCAATGTTATAATGTGAAAGTGATAAAGTGCGAATGATAAAGATCCTTCGGGATGAATGTTAATGATCCTTCGGAGTGAACGTTAAAAGTGGTATCCTTCGGGATGACCAAGTCAATGAATGTTAAGAAATCCTTCGGGATATGTTAAGGATCCTTCGGGATAAAACGTATTGCCTTCATTGGAAAATGGGGTTGCCTACATCCTTGGCAATAAAAATATCCCCATAATGAATGTGTTAATGATATGGATCCAAGTCTAAAAAGGAAATATGAAGTATAAGCAGGATGAAAGAATAAAAGTTAAATTGGGAAATAGGAGTAATAGTGTTATGTCGGGAGTACATAACCATGAGTTTATATTTTTTGATTTACATCGATTGGGACGCCTCTCCATGTAAATGAGGAAGTATAAATGGGTGGGCTTATGTGTTGCCGACACGGCACGAGTAGGGTTAGAGAAGTAGAAAGCGTAAGTCTAGAGTTAGCTAAGAATTATAAGGACTAAGATAGGAGGATTAAGATTAGAGTACGTCTTGTAGTGAGAACTTATGAGAAACCTATGTTTTTGAGTGTTAAGTCTAAGTTGAAGGAATTAAGGAATTGTAATGACATTTCAAAATGTTATAATACGTGATTGTGCCGTGGAGCAAAATGTGAGTAATAGAAATAGTTGATGATAAATGTCATGTGTAATGTGACGAAAAATGTTAAAGTATGATGCTATGAAGCTAATTCATGTAATATTCTTTGAGACTTGTAAGAAAAGCGAAAATGACGTGAAGAAAAGAGTAGAATAGCTGAGGGAATTGTAGGGACTTAAAAGAAGTGATTAAGTAGTGTGATAAAACGTGAAAGCATTAGCCAAGTGTATTTATGCAAAGTCAAATAGTTTGGTTTTCCCTAGTAACATGAAGTCCAAGAAAGAGAATATAGAATGAGCAAGTGGAAATGTGATGTAACCATAATAGAGCGGATTAGAATGATGACTAGTTGTACAAAGTATGTTTTGTATTATGTAAATCTAAGCAAGAGTTATACGGTATAAAAGTAAACGGGAAGTAATGGGGATTAAGGATATGTGATATGTTATAGTATGCATAGAGTTGCAAGATCACTTAGATCGTTGCACTTAATAAACTAGAAATTTTAGTGCTAGGAATGAGAAGTATAATGTGACTACGTTTTGGATAGTAAATAATGACAGATTTCGGGGACGAAATCTAAATAAGGGGGGTAGAATTATTAGACCCATATCCCGGTTACGAATAGGCCCCACCCTAGATGGTGTAAACTAAGGACCTTATGTGAATTGTTGGTCAACAAAGTTACGTGGAAAGTCAAACCCGATAGTCGAGTGATAGTCAAATATGTGTTATAAAGTTATGGAAAGTATTATGTGCCACAAATAGATAGGAAACGAACTTCAAGGGGTTAAGTTGTCATATGTGAAATGTGTTATAAAGTAGTTGTGGCCAAAGTAAGAAAAAGGGAACTTAAGGGACTAGTTGTGTCATTTAGCCAAAGATGCAATCTAGCTAGATATATCTAGGATATTCTAGACATTCTACCATTATTTAGAGAGAGAGTTAAAGGCCGGTTCTTGGAGGAGAAAAAGAAGAGGGAAAATGCAAGTATTGATGATCAAGTGTAGAGGTTAAGCCCAAGATCAAGAATTCAACCCTAGTGATAATCCTTATGCAAGTAAGTAACTTCAATCATGTTTAATTGATGATTTATGAATTAGGGTTTATGTACCTAATTTGGGGATAATGGGTAAATGGTATTTTCAAGATGATTAATAGGTTTTAATGATTATGAGATAAAGTATATGGGTTTAGTTAGTATTCTAAAAGGGGATTCATCATATGATCAAGTATGATCATATGATAATCAAGTAAGTTAAAGGGTGTGTTAGTTGTTATAGTTATTGATTATGTGTCATTAAGTGTTTATGAATGATGGTTGTGAACAAGGAAGATGAGGGTGATGATATGTTGATGGTGATGATGTGATGATGGTGATGATAATGGTGGAATCATGACTTGTAGCTTAGCTTTGGAAGCTAAGGTATGTAACTTAGATTTCTATGTGTTTAATATGAATGTTCTCATGTTATGTGTTGACGAATGAGTTATTAGGATTAACCCTTGGATTAGTAAGTTGGGATAATAGGAAGTATGTTAATGAGTGAGGATCATGAGATAGGGCAAGAGGTTGAAAGGTATAAGATATGTTTATGTTTGTTATGTTTAATGTTATGGTGTAAATAGGATATGATTATGATGTTGTGATGTAAATGGTAATAAGATTGGCTTGGTTATGAGTCAATGACTAAGCATGTTCTTGATGCATATAATGTGAATGGAAGTATTGATCATGTACAAATCTAGTTACTTACTAAGCGTAAGCTTACCCTTTTAGTTAATGTTTTGTAGGTCTATGTACGACGGAAGGAAGGTTTATGGGTCATAGCAAGGATTTGGAAGTGGATTTGGAAGATAATAAGTATTAGGAACTAGGTAGGATACTGAGCTCGAGACAAGGTTGTACCCCCGAGAGTCTTTCTTATGGTTTGTATAATGTGTGTCGAGGTCGTTGTAAAGTTTGGATGGTTAACGGCGTGTCTTAGTGTGTTAAATGGTTTACGGTCAATGTTTAAATGGGTGTTTGGTTTAAGTGTGTTTTTACCCATTTTGGGTTGTAATCGGGTCAAGTGTCATTGGAACGTGTTTGATATGTTAAATAAATGAAGTTGGTCAAGTTTGGTGTAAAACGGAAGTCGTATGGGTGGTATGTAGTGAAATGGGTCAAAATGGGTGTTATGCTTAACCCATCAGTCTAGGATCCACTTTTAGGTTCCAAAGTCTGGACCTAAGTGTTGATCCAGTTTACTCATCTTGGTTATGAATTTTACTCATCTTGGTTATGAATCCAGGATCTACTTTTAGGTTCCAAAGTCTGGACCTAAGTGTGGATCCAGTTTACTCATCTTGGTTATGAATCCAGGATCTAATTTTAGGTTCCAAAGTCTAGACCTAAGTGTGGATCCAGTTTACTCATCTTGGTTATGAATTCAGGATCTACTTTTAGGTTCCAATATTTGAACTAAGTGTGGATCAAGGTGGTCATCTTGGTTATGAAATGGTCTTTTGGTTATGAAATGGTCATCTTGTTAATGAGTCGAAATGTTCATCTTGGTTATGGACGTGGATTTTTATAAACGGTCAAAAGAGTATCGAAATGTATAGTAAAGTCAAGCGTTTCCGCGTGAAAAGTTTTAAGTTTTGGTTAAAGCGGGCACGGGGTGTAACATAAATTTTCAATGCTACCTGTTAGGAATGCTCCTAACACGAAAATGTGACAACATATTCGGTATTACAATAGTTATCTTGTTAGGCTCAAACACATGGACTAGAAACGTCAATAGTGTTAAGTGTAGAGTGTGAGAGCCTATATATACCCCTCTATACTTCCATAGAGGGGTGAGACTTGAGTGTGTGTTTTCCTTTCACTTTCATTTTAATAATAAACACCAGGTTTTTATTTCTCTCTCTACTCTCTCTCTAACCATGGAGATCATGTATTTCCATCATACTAGACCTCCCGAATCACTATATTAACACCAAAACACGATCCATCAATTTGCATCAGAGACATGTTATTAGTTTTGGTTGATTTTTTGTGATGTTATCTTGTCAAAATCGTACCTTTTTTGTGGATCTGAACTGTTTTGAAGCTGGTCTTACCATTATTTCTACTGGTCAAAATTTTTTATATCTTATGTGTTTTATTGTGGTAAACAGATTATATACATGTTTTTGGCGTATCTAATGGTCAATAAGTTTTAAACTTTCATTAACTGTTGTACAAATCTACTTCTTGGTCTATTTGTCCAACGTTGCATTTTTTTTTGTACTAATCATCATATTGAGACTGGGTTGCACCAAAACCTGTGAATCTTGTGGTCTAATACTGGTCGGAATCATGGTCTGAAAAAGTGGTCGGAAAATAATGGTCAGAAAATCGTCGGAATTCTCTAAACCCACTTTTATCGAAATTGCTTGTAAAGCAATTCTGACAGACCCTAGTTCATCAGAATTGCTTGTAAAGCAATTCCGATAGACCCGTCGCTATTGATACGTCGGAATTAATCCGTCGGAATTCAAACTATCGGAATTGGATTTTTATCGCAATTCATAAGGTCAAACAGTCAATCTGTCGGAATTGGATTTTTATCGCAATTCATTAGGTCAAACGGTCAAAGTGTCACAAATTGTGTCTATTAACCTGTTATCGAAATTGGCATTTTTTTTACCACTTATCGGAATTGCTAATTGAAAAAAAAAAAAAAAAAAAAAAAAAAAAAAAAAAAAAAAAAAAAAGGAGGAGATGAAGAGAAGCAGATGACCAAAACCACTTTAAACCAACAACAAATCCAATTACTAATCTTAAACCTCACCACCAACAGCCAACGTAACCGCATCTACAACAAGTCACAATTATCCTAAACCCACCTCATCCAACAAACAACAACAAGACTCGGAACAGAAATGTATAAACGATTAATACTTTAGATCTCGGTTTGGTTTTCACTCGTATCTCTTATGAGATTTACAGAACCGTTGTGACATTCATTCACAAGAAAACCAAATCATCATCGATCCATGTGAAGCTTAGCTTCTTGTTAATTGTACGAAACTTTTAAGAGGTTGTATAACAAATCTGTTACACTCCTTCTTATGTTCGACTAATAACGAATACAACACAAAAGCTATCCCTACCTTAGACCTCTTACTTGAGATCTTGAAGCCACGTCTTGTGCTCGAACAGTTTTATCAAACCTTGGAAGATGACCAGTGCTCAGGTGGGGTGTTGATAGCTATGGTTGTTATTTGTTGTGGGTTAGTAGTAGTGTCAAGAAGATTAAGACGATGAAGTTGGATTAGAAGCAGTTGGATGAGAAAAGATGGGGGCGGAGGTTATGTTGTGTGTGGATTAGGGTTGTAACAATATAATGAGATTAGGGTATATTAGAGCTTATATCCTAATAGGATTAGTCTAAACGGGTTATTATATATTGGCTTATCCGAAATATCCAAACTTGGATTGGGCTGTGATTTTTGGTATCCGAATTTCATTAACAGTTATGGGCTTGGAATTGTCTTATCCGAATTTAGGCAATGTGTGGCTAAATTTTAGTTATATTATAAGTGTTAATGGTTATATTTGGGGTTTAAAATGACAAAGTGATTAATTTTTGGGGTTACGTTTTTTTTACAAGATCGGGATAAAACCATTATCAAAGTTCACTTAAACCTTCAAAAAGCTAGTTTTTGGGCATATAACCACAAGATGTGACTACGGCGTTAATTCATTATTATTTATTTGAGGTTGAAGTGGAATTTCACGGGTGCGTGTACTTAGTATCTTGAAGATATTAGGTTTGTTTGGATGCATGATTCTTCAAGATCCTTGTTCAAGCTTTTAACCGTTAGAATGATTAAGACTTGATTTGTCTAGTTATACCTGATGTAAGGAGTTACGTTGTTGTGCTCATAGAGTATAGCTATCACTTTAAAGGAATTACGTTGTAGTGCTCAAGTGTCACAAAAAGCTGTGGATAATTCGAGAGAAGTTCATATACAGTTAAGGATGGTTGGATGGGTATATGATTCTACCTTTATTGAAATTCTTAGTATTGGTTCTTAGTCAGACAATAGTGCAAGTTTAAGTCACAAGTTCGGGTTATTTTACTTCAGTCTCAAGTTCGTCATAGTGGGTTTTCTCCATCAGTAGTCACTACAAAAAGCCGTCAGAATGATAATGGGGTCGGTAAAGAGTTAGCAGAGAGGAGTATAAAAGAGTAGAGATTTTATCAGTAGTTGATTCTCACGGGCTATTTATGGTACTTCACACATCTTCGACTAATTGGACATACAGGGTTATGCTGCCTTCATTTCCATCATAAACATAGTGTGTATGCTTCCGATTCCGCGAAGACATCGTGGGGGAAGAGAGAGTGGATGTTCTTTGAATTTTCTTGAGTTCTTTGCGAAAACACTCTTTTTCCACATGTATCTGCAATCAGGGGGAAGAAATGTGCATATCGGGGACGCATAACAGATTTACGTGATCGAGCTAACAATTTTATTACTACCGGAGAGACGTCCGCAGAGATGATCAGTGGTTCAGTTTTGTAATTTTGGTGTAATCATTTCAACTTTCGCAGGTTGTGAAGTGTGAAGTAGCCTACATATGTGAGAAGATATTGCTGATTTCTTGCATGTTACCCTCAAAACGGAGTTTCCGCAGTGTATATAATTTTGACCAGTCAGATTTGCTTGGTGTGGTTTACGATGTTATCTACAAATTCCGCTGCGTACTTAAAACTTCAAAAGTTAGAAGACATGTTAACTACATCAAAGTTTCGAATCTGCTGAAGACGGTTGTCAGTTTGGGGGGAAGCTGATTCAGAAACTTCGCCAAAAAGAAGCGTATAAAGAAGCCGTTAAAGACATGCAGCATGAATTAGGGGGAAGTTAATCCAGTTCATGCATATTACATCATTTGCCTACAAGTGAAGAAAAGTTCTCAAGCTGAGGTACAAGATAAAGACAAAGAGCATAAATTGCAGTCATCCTCAGCATTTGAAAAGCCTATGAAGATCTTTCTTTATTTGTATCTGTACTTGTAGGAAATGATGTAAGTAATCCCATATGTTGCCACATTGGGGGAAGATTGTTAGGAATGCTCCTAACACGAAAATGTAACAACATATTCGGTATTACAATAGTTATCTTGTTAGGCTCAAACACATGGACTAGAAACGTCAATAGTGTTAAGTGTAGAGTGTGAGAGCCTATATATACCCCTCTATACTTCCATTGAGGGGTGAGACTTGAGTGTGTGTTTTCCTTTCACTTTCATTTTAATAATAAACACCAGGTTTCTATTTCTCTCTCTACTATCACTCTAACCATGGAGATCATACATTTCCATCATACTAGACCTCCCGAATCACTATATTAACACCAATACATGATCCATCACTACCCCAGCAGCAGCAAATTACAATCAAAATCAAGGATTTCGTCCTCAAGGAGAAACTAATTATCGTGCTAATAACCAAATGGGACCACCTGGTTTTCCTTCCGTTCAAAACAATCAAAATCGTTTCAATCAGAATCAAGGTTATAAGCAAAACCGTGAAACAAATGTCAATCAAGGAAACCAAAATTACCAAGCTCCACCTCATCAACCTCCTCCTCCTCAAGTTGGACATAATAATGATTTGTCGAACTACATGAAGACGAATGATGTTAGCATGCGAGCTATGCAAAATCAAATCAACAATATGAAGGTTGAGCTTAAGAATGAGTTTAAGAAAGAAATGGATACTACGTTGACTAGACAAACGAATGAGCTTAAGAAAATGACGAATGAGATTAAGCATATGATGAGTAGTTTTATGCAAATGAATCAACCCTCAAGATCGGGATCTCTTCCAAGCAATACCATTGCTAACCCGAGAGGGGATTTGAAAGCTATCACCACCCGAAGTGGTGTTGCTTATGATGGACCTACGGTTCCTACTACTTCTTCTTTTCCTCCTAAAGTAGTAGACCGTGAAACCAAGGTGACAAAGGACACGGTGCCTCCTACTAATAAAGGAAGTACCAAAGACGTCCAACCTCTAGTAGTCCAAGTTTTTGAGCCCAAAGTTGCTCCCGTTAATACTACCAAGTCTAATCCTAAACCGTCAATACCGTACCCATCAAGACTAAATGATCAAAAGCTCCGCGAAAAAGCTAACCATCAAATGGAAAAGTTTTTCCAAATCTTTCAAGATTTACACTTCGTTATTAGCTTCGCGGATGCTCCTCTTCTCATGCCTAAATTTGCTTCAACTTTTAAAAGCTTATTGAGTAATAAAGAAAAATTGTTTGAAGTAGCTAATACGCCGTTAAATGAGAATTGTTCGGCGGTTCTCCTCAAAAAGTTACCTGAAAAACTTGGAGACCCCGGCAAGTTTCTCATTCCGTGCGATTTTTCAGGAATGGTTGAATGCTTAGCCTTGGCCGATCTTGGCGCAAGCATCAATCTTATGCCACTTTCTGTATGGAAAAAGCTTTCCCTTACAGAACTTACTCCTACTCGTATGACTCTCGAGCTTGCGGACCGATCAATTACTCGTCCGATCGGTGTCGCCGAAGATGTCATTGTGAAAGTAGAAAAGTTCCATTTTTCGGTCGACTTGGTAGTCGATGATTTTGATGCCGATCCTCGGGTTTCCCTCATTCTAGGGAGATCCTTCTTGAGGACAGGACATGCTTTAATTGATGTTTATGATGAAGAACTAACCCTTCATGTTAATGATGAAGCCGTAACTTTTAATCTCGATCGAACTTCGAGATACTCCTCTAATTACGATAAATTATCGGTTAACTAGATCGATGTCATAGATGTTGAGGAGTATGCTCAAAAAGTTCCTGGATTTTCGAATAATTCCCCAAGTGGCAATCCCACTCTATTTTCAGAACCTATCTTTACTGACTCTTCTCATTCTCTCACTCCGTTTGAGGGAAGTAACTTCATTTTGGGGAGAGATCGAGGCTTGTCTTAAGAATGATCCAATTTCACCGGAAATTGATGATACCGACTTTGATCCGGAGGGAGATACTCTTTTACTCGAGAAAATGTTAAACGATGACCCTTCACCTTCACTCCCTCCAAAGGAAATTGATATTGAAAGAATTAAGGAAATTAAGACGTCTAATCCTCCGGAGCTCGAGCTCAAGGATTTATCTTCTCATTCTGATGATTCTTTACCGGATTATGAAGCATTCTATTTTGATATCGATCATACTGAAGAGAAGAGTAGTGGCAGTACCACTTCTCATTTTCATCTTTCTCTTATTGATTATGAATCTTTTCTCTTTGAACAACCTCCTCCTGCCGATAGGAGTGATCTTTATCATGAGGAGTTCACCGATGAACTCGTTCACATCATATCTCCACCGGAGTATGATCATTTTTACTTTGATCTTAAGGACGGTTATAACTCGAAAGGAGACATAATTTATCTTGAGAATTTGCTTAGTAATGAAACTATCCCTAATATCCATCCTGAGGTGTTGATGCGTGGTTTTGCGACCTTACAACAGGTTTTACCTCTCAAGGGATCTTGAGAAGTTTGCAATCCCCACCAGGCAGTGTACCTGACCGATGTAGTATAGTGAAGTGGCAAGTACCGGGGATTGATCGTTCAACTCAAAGAATAGTGTTCGTTAGGATTGAAATTAATCTAACTAAGTCTAAAGGTGAGGGATGATTCTTTTTGTATTTTTATATTTTATGGAAAGCAAGTAAAAATCTCTGGTTTTGGAAGAAGGGGCGGAATTAGTTGCTAATCAACTAACCCAAAAACTACTAATTAAACTAATGTGCAGGAAAGTAAACTAGGGTTCTACAAGGGAAGTGAAGCATGTCTACCTATGATATGTTACTCCTTGCTAGCTATCCAATTCTACCTATTGAATTGTCACACCTTGTTTTAATTGACGGGTTGTATTCCTTAATACCATTCGTGGGGTGGCGTACGTACTTCCCCAACTCTATAAGCTCTTACTTCACTCCTATGTCGAGCCGGCTAAGAAGCTCCTAACATGGGATCACTAGAATTCGCTCATGCATTAAATACAACCAAATAAACCTAGTACGCATTGGTTCATGTTTCTTAAGACGTTCAAGCAAGTTACCGTATAGGAGGTTAGCCAGTTTTCTTAAGCCTAACATCGATATCACCCAATCAAACAAGAGACAATAGGAAACAAGAATTATAAGCTAAACCAATTAGATCTATTGAAGTGTCACACCTTTATTGATGACGATAGACACATACATCAACAAGGAATCAATAAGATCTAATTAATTATATACAAGTTTCACACAATCATAAGTAGACACAAGGTGAATTAGCAAAGCATGATCAATGAAGGGCAAACAACCACAATAATGAAAGACATAATTAAGTTAAAATCAACAAACCAATATTTGATGTTTATGAAGTGATTGAAACCCTCTAAGTTGCTGGAAAAACACCTACCTAAACCCTAGAATTGGACTTAGGGTTTAGGGCTAACAAATAATGAAGTTATAAGGTTATATTTATAGGTAACTTTCTGTCGGCCCGATCTGACGGCGTCAGCCCATACACTTGACGGAGTCAGATCCCCTTTTTCACCAAATTGTAGATTTCTTCGTCCCGAATCCGTGGCCTTTTGAATCACCTAAATCCGAGTTCGTATGAGGATTTTATGGCCAAAACAGTAACAGCTACTCCGCGCGCGAGTTGTGATTGTCTTGATTAACTTGTGGCGGTTTCACTAAGGTTCCTTCTCGTGTAAGAATACTTTGACGCCGTCACTCTATATCATCTGACGTCGTCAGGTCTATGATCCTGACGCCGTCACCTTCAAAAATCCTCTGGCCCGTCTCTCTTTAACTTAACACTTGACGGCCTACATCCATTAACACGTGACGCCGTCACAAAACCTTTTGGCGCGTCACGTGTAAATTCATATTCATCCTTTTTCCAGTACGTGACGCCGTCACCTACAAAGTGTGACGCCGTCAAGCTCTGTTTCCAGCTTGATTTTTGGAGACTTTGCCGTTTTCTTCACTTTTCGCTCCAAAAACGTCCAAAATGCTTCCTTTTCCAAATTTCTTCTCCAAAGTACCTAAAATGACAAAAGGAACGATTTAGGGCAATATTTGATCAAATAATCACGAATTAGGGCTTAAATGACCCCCTAAAAGCGGTATAATTTTTGTCTCATCAGGTGTTTTTAGACCATGACTTGAAGAGCTTTAATAATGGTTTACAAGTTAAGGAAAATGTGAGGTTTACTTTTGCGGATCACCATTATCTTTCCCTCATATTTGTTATCAAAATCTTTCTTCCTCTTCTTACCTATCATGTGAATTCTCCCCTTCTTCACTCCTTTGGGAGTGAGGATACCATTTTTGACCCCGGAATCTCCGCTTATAGTTTCTATTCCTTAGAGCCGGTGGCGTCTCATCGGAGTGGAACTTTCATGTGCTTCAATGTCTATCCAAACATCTTGAATGGAAGTCCGATGGAGATTTTCTCTTCCACTTGTTTCTTCCTCATGAACAATTAAATTCGGGGCGAGTCAAGCTAAACGACTCGATAATAAACAAGCGCTTCTCAGGAGGCAACCCATGTCTATCTTCTTTCTATTTTCTAATAAGTGTTACGTGAGGAGGCCCACCTCTTCCATTTCTCATGTTTCGTGTTTGTTTGTTTTATTTCCAGGATTTGCCCGAATTATGAAGACTCTCGTGCTCGTTGATTTGCGTTTCATCCACTCGAGTTTCATCCTTCAGTGCTAATTGGGAAATCCAATATCCTAAATCTTATCGATTAATGTTTATCTATTAGCATAATTAATGTCCCGATTAATATTGCAATCCATTCTGGCATCGATAACATTAGCTAGCACATATTATAGCCCTTACCAATAAATTGTGAGTATTTGAGCCTATTCCGTATATAGCATACATCTTTTATGCTTAGATCTTTTGCTATGAGTGTGCCGGTGATTTTATTTATTCTAGAACTTGTACTTGTAAATCATTACGAGACCGTTGTGAGATCATTTTCTTAGTGATATAAGTGTATATGCGTGATAAGAGGCAACCTTAGGATTTAACCCAAATAAGCCTTCCAAATTGATATTTAGCTAGTTGCATTGACTAGTTAACCACCAGTATAAACCCTTTTGTTAGCGTTTATCTTTAACGCTAGATACCCCTAGTTACACCTTCCGAGCCTATCTTTTTCTTTTGATAAAACCAAGAAAAATTCAAAAAGATTTTACACCTTTTAGCCTAGCCTTACCCCTAGTCAAGTCTTGGTTGGTTGCTAGCTATTTGGCAAGATGGATGTTATGTGGGAAAATCATGAAAGTACGAAGAAATTTGCAAATTCCAAAAGTTGTGAAGTCATCGCAATTATATGATGACAAGTGTTTAAGGAAAAGAAAAAAAAAAAGAGTCATCGCAACTATAAGGTGACAAGAATAAGCCAATGGGCTAGTGAATAAAGTATGAATCAAGGAAGTATGGAGTTTCTCGCAAAATGGCATGATAGTGGTTTGTTATAGCTAGTAACATTCGGTTAATAGACTTTGACTAGTTTTTGTTTTTATCATCAAACCTCTCTCAAATATATCCCATGCCTTATCCTACCCTTTTTGACTTAGTGAAATTATTAAATATATGGACATGTAGTGACCATCCGATTTCTTGAGGAATTGACTAACATTTTTAGCGATCTGGGGCGTATTTTGGCGACCATTCGTTATGCAAGTAACGTTGTTAGCGAACCAAGGTACAATCTAGTGACCATCCGTTATATGGTAATGCAAGAATTCGTTGTTAGCAAGCTATTATGTTTTGCATGAGATAGTGGCACATAAGTCTGATATTGCCCCTAAGCCTTAAACCTGAATAAAAGTCCTCTTTGACATGTATACTTGGCGCTCACACCATTTCGGTGTAGTTTTGTTTCTTGTACAAGCTTATGGTAATATTTAGATCATGACTGAGCAAATGAGTGTCATTCCTCTTATATACTCCACCGATCATACAAATGAGTGTTTTGAGTGAATTATAGTTCATTTCCCTTTCGTAAGGTGTTTAGAAATGTGTATCATGCAAGAAAATCATTTGGGTATTGTCAAACATCTCGATGCTTCAACCATAAAAGCTTAAAATGATGGATCTAACTTGTACTCGGGCTTGATAGATTTGCATCACATTTTTCTAATCATTCTTGTATGCCATGTGGATAATTGTTTTTATTTCTAGATTTGTTTGAGGGCAAGCAAAGTTCAAGTGTGGGGGATTTGATAATGCTTAAATCTAACATGTTTTTAGTAGCGTTATTTGTGTTTTTATATGTGTTTTGTGGTTATATTTATATGCTTTTGTTACTTAATCGTACCAAAGTGTGTTTGCGAAGTATATGTAGCCAAAAACAGGAAAAAGGATGAAAATGATGCAAAAACGAGGAAGAAGGAAATATTTATGATTTCATGAAGATTCTTGTGGCAAGTCCCGCACCAAAAGGTACTTAGAAGAGTAAAAGTCCATGTAGTCAAGTTAATGAGTTTAAAGATGAAGGGAAAGATCAAAGAACCAAGAGCCCGCATCCGATTCGGATGGAGGTCAGCTTTGAAGACCAACCGATCGGTTGGACGAAATACCGATCGGTTGGATGTCGTCTGATTTCCAAATCTTTATCATTAAGTCTTGTGCTTGCTACACATCCGGTTCTAGGACCTTCCAATCATAATTATTGTCTAATTAACACTACTTGGAGGACAAGAGAAGCATTAATGAACCAAGACCCTTGGTTGGAGTATTATAAGAACCATTTGATGAGTATTGAATAAAGAGAGACAATCAACCAACAAGAAGAATCCATCAACCACTCATCACATACTCGTAATTTTCGTCCAAAAAGTCCAGGAGTAGAGGAGAGTCGAAGTCCATTTCATTTCTTGTGAGAATCATTGCCTTTTCACTTGTAATATTACTTTCAATCATTGTAAGACTCTTAATCATGGTTTTTAATGTTCAAGGTTTTAAGATTATGTTTATGTTTTCTATGAGTGGCTAGTGCCTTTGTGCACTTGCTTAGATGATGTGTATTACATATTGATTGGCATATGATTGTGATAACATGTTTTAATTCAATTTCAAGTCGATTCTAAGAACCAATTGTGATCAAGTTTCATAGTGACATTTGTTGGTCAAGTTTAACTAGTTGCTAGTAATTTTAAGGGTCGAGAGAACTATTGTTATTCAACTAGTTATAATCATTTGTCTATGAATGATTGTTATCATCCACTATTCTTGATTAAACAAAGAAACTTAATCGTGATTGTAATGAAAATGCTTTTGTCTAACAAAACGGATTGATTGTAAACCATTTCAAGGGTCGAGAGATTAATAGTTTACCATCAATTGTGACCTTTTGTCTATAATCGGTTACCTTTTGTATTGACCATTTCTTAAGCTTGTTTGATAAAACAAAATATTGTTTTTGTGTTTAAGGTACACCAACTTATGAACCTTGAATTGATCTTGAATTGATTGGTTAAACGTAATGCTTGTTTTTATAAACTAAGATCTTGACGAAGGTTTAATTTGTAGAAACAATAGATTAGTCACCAAACTAATTATCATAACCAACATGTTATCCAAAGTTATTACAATCATATTAGTCAATTGTAGTACACTAGTCTAAGCAAGTGTAGTTTTTAATCATTTGAATTTTCATATTATCATTATTGCTTGTTTGAGAAATTTGCTTTTAACTTACAATTCGATTCACTACACAAATCCCTGCGAACGATCCCGACTTACCATAAAAATCTTGCTACAACGGACGAGTATACTTGCTCGTATGTGTTGTTCTTAGATTCGGTAATTCACCCTTATAAATTTAAAACTTGCACAAACCCGACACATCAAGTTTTTGGCGCCGCTGCCGGGGATTTTGATTGTGTTTCTGTAAGTTTTAGTCCATTTCTCACCTAGTTAGTTTTCAAAAAAAAAAAGTTTCACCGAGCTGAGAAACCGATCGGTTTCACATCCATCCGATCGGTTGCCCAGTTTTTCAATTTTACCGAGAGATCTATCCGATCGGTAGGCACTTCCATCCGATCGGATCCTTCCAACCCAATTTTACCGAGAGCATCATCCGATCGGTAGACCATTTTATCCGATCGGTTGGTCAGTACTGTTTGTTTAAATTGTTTTCATTCTTCGCTCGTTTGTTTAGACATTACCTCGATTCTCTTGGGAATTGTATGAACACTCGATCAACAGGAAGAGAACCAATTTCACCTTTTTCAGATCCTGAACGTTTAGTCCGAAGACAAAGAAAGAAAAGAATACCATTTGTTCCATTAGCCAATCGTGTGCCGAGAGTACCAAACCCCACTTTTGATAACCTTTTTGAAGCCAAAGTCGTTTATAATCCATTCACTGATCAACCTTTTCCCATGGCTGACGATCAACCCATGTGGGAAGCCAACCGAGCCGTAGCACCCACTCCTGGAGCTGCTATTGTTGCTGTCAACCTAGGTGACAATTTCACCGTGAAAGGTCACCATCTTTCTATGATCAAAGACCGTCAATTCGATGGCCGTTCGAGGGCCGATCCTCACAAACACATTTTCGAATTCATTGAAATCTGTGGCATGTTCCGATATGGTGATACCAATGTGGATGCCATTAAACTCAAACTTTTCCCGTCATCACTTGCTGGAGATGCAAAAGTGTGGTATAACGAATTAACACCCGGAATCATCAATACTTGGGAGGAGATGAGGCAAGCTTTTGTAAGCCGATTCTTCCCACCTGCCATGTTTGACCGACTCATGGGAGAAATCCGTGCTTTCACACAAAATCCTAACGAATCGCTCGCCGAAGCCTGGCTTCGTATGAAAGATCTACTTCGAAGTTGTCATGGACATGGTTTAGGACGAGGAACCATTATCCAAATCTTCTACCATGGACTTGATGAAGCATCTCAAGGAATTCTTGATGCTGGAGGAATTTTTCTTTATAAGACCCCTAACCAGGCATACCAATTGCTTGAAGACCGAGTTCTTCTCAAACTCGACTGGTCGAAAGATGCCAAAACCAAACCTTTAAGAAAAATCGTCGCTTTTGTCGAAAGTTTCGATACATCTAAACTCATGGAGAAAATGGAAACCTTGGTTTCCAGAATCGATTCGCAATACAAAGATCTTAAAGGAGAAATGAAAGAAATATGAGATGGTTGTAACAACTGTGGAGGTAATCACCCTTCTTCAGAATGCGACGATCAACCAATGGATCAACCCAAAGAAGGAGAAGCTAATTATGTCCAAGGAGGATACCATGGAGGCGGATATCGTGGAAATTATTACGGACGAAACTCTGTTAATTGGCAAGATCGCCAAAAAAGGGATAACAACCATGATTCCCAACCAAGAGTAGATAACCAAACTCCACAAAATTCTGACAAAAAAGCAGAAGAAACCGATTTTGAAAAAATGATGAGAGAATTCGTCACAGCTCAAAAATCAACCAACGAGTTTGTCAAGAATCAATTCTTCAATCTCAAAACCAAAGTTGAGCAAGGTCAGAAAAATCACCAAGCGTCTATTCAAGATCTTGAAAACAAATTTGGTAGACTTTCTGATCAAATTTCTTCCCGACCATCAGGTTCGTTGCCAAGTAATACCCAAACCAACCCTAAGCCGACATCATCTGGATTGAACGATAAAACTTATCGTCCACCACAGACCAGAAATGAGCATATCAATGCTGTATTCACAAGAAGTGGCCTTTCTTATGATCCACCACCCAACCCAAACAATACCTCGACTATCAATTACGATAGTCAGGATGAAGATGAAGAATCCAAGAAGAAAAATAAACCAAAAACACCACCCAAACCCAAACCACCAGTTAAGGCTTACACTCCAAAAATTCCATATCCTCAGAGCCTTAAGAAAGAAAGAATGGAGGAGCGTTATAAGAAGTTTGTTGAAATAATCAAAGAAGTTACACTCAATGTACCCCTCATTGATGTTCTAGCCGGAATGCCCAATTATGAGAAATTTTTTAAGGAACTTCTTAATAACAAGAACAAGTTAGAGCAAATATCTGCTACCTTTCTCAATGAAGAATGTTCAGCCATTGTTCAAAACAAAATTCCACCAAAACTCAAAGATCCTGGAAGTTTTCTGATTCCATGCATATTAGGAAACAACATCACATGCGATGCTTTAGCCGATTTAGGTGCAAGTATCAACTTGATGCCCTATTCTCTGTATTCGAAACTTTCCATCAATACCCTGAAACCCACAAGGATGAGTATTCGATTAGCTAATCATACTTATCAATATCTTGTTGGTATTGCTGAGAATATGCTTGTCCAAGTTGGTAAATTCATTTTTCATGTGGATTTTGTGATCTTAGAAATGGAGGAAGATAGTAGAGTACCCCTTATTTTAGTAAGACCTTTCCTAAACACCGCTGACGCGATCATCAAAGTAAAAGGAAAAGAACTTAATCTTGGAGTTGGAGATGATAGAATCACCTTTTTAATCGATAAAGCAATGCAATATCCATATTCCAGTGATGACACTTGTTTCAACATTGATATAATCGATGAAGTCACTGAGGAAGAATTGGACGCATTACTTGAAGATTCTGATCCATACATGACTACTTCAGAGAAAATTAGTGAAACAACCTTTGATAAAGAGTTCGCTGATTTTATGGAAGTAAAGATTGATGAAGAGGAAGTTGAAGAAGGAGAGATAATAGAAGAAGATTTTGAGGAAATCGATTTTAATGATCAAATGAGGATCAAAACATCACTTCAAGAACCACCGACTGATCTTGAGTTGAAACCGCTTCCCAAAAATCTTGAATATGCTTACTTGGAAGATAATTCACTACTTCCAGTAGTCATATCGTTGTTGCTCAATGATTATGAGAAAGAATGTCTCATTTCCGTTCTCAAGAAGCATAAAGAAGCTTTTGCGTGGAAAATTTCTGATATTCCAGGAATCAGTCCTGATTTTTGCAAGCGCAAAATCAATTTCGAAGAAGATGCCAAACCAGTTGTAGAAAGACAACGTCGACTCAACCCCAACATGAAAGAAGTTGTTAAAAAAGAAATCATCAAACTTCTTGATGCTGGTATTATTTACCCCATCGAGGATAGTCCTTAGGTGAGTCCTGTTCACTGTGTTCCGAAAAAAGGAGGAATGACTGTTGTGAACAACGAACGGAATGAATTAGTTCCTACTAGAACTGTCACAGGATGGCGAGTATGTATTGATTACAGAAAATTAAACAAAGCTACCAGAAAAGATCATTTTCCTTTGCCTTTCATGGATCAAATGCTTGAGAGATTAGCAGGGAACAAATACTTTTGCTTCCTTGATGGTTTTTCAGGATATTTTCAAATTCCTATTGATCCGGCTAATCAAGAAAAGACTACATTCACATGTCCCTTTGGAACTTACGTTTACCGGCGTATGCCTTTTGGATTATGTAATGCACCCGCGACTTTTCAAAGATGTATGATTGCTATATTCCAAGACATGCTTGAAACGTCTATGGAAGTTTTCATGGATGACTTTTCAGTATTTGGAAGCTCATTTGAAGCTTGTCTTTCTAATCTCGACAAAATGCTTGAAAGATGCGAAGCTGCACATCTTGTTCTCAACTGGGAGAAATGTCATTTCATGGTGACTGAAGGAATTGTGCTAGGACACAAGATTTCCAGCGCAGGAATGGAAGTTGACAAAGCAAAGATCGATGTCATAACCAAATTACCACCCCCAACCAACGTTAAAGCCGTTAGAAGTTTTTTAGGACATGCCGGTTTTTACCGTCGTTTCATTAAGGATTTTTTCAAAATAACTCGTCCAATGACGAAACTTCTTGAAAAAGATTCTGTTTTCGACTTTAATGCAGATTGCATGAAGGCATTCGAAACGTTGAAAACACAACTGACTAGTGCACCCATTATGGTTTCACCTAATTGGTCACTACCATTCGAGCTCATGTGCGATGCAAGCGATTTTGCTGTTGGAGCTGTATTAGGAAAACGTGAAGAGAAACATTTTCGTCCTATATATTTCGCCAGCAAAACACTCAACAACACTCAACAAAACTATACGGTTACAGAAAAAGAATTGTTAGCCGTTGTTTTTGCTTTCGATAAATTCAGATCTTACCTTGTACTCTCGAAAACAATCGTGTTCACTGATCATTCAGCGTTAAAATATCTGTTTGCCAAACAAGATGCCAAACCGCGTCTCATTCGATGGATTTTGCTACTCCAAGAATTCGATATCGAAATCAAAGATAATAAAGGAGCAGAAAGTCTAGCCGCTGATCATCTATCTCGTTTAGAAAATCCAAATTTGGAAGAGTTAAAAGAAGATGAGATTGACGATTATTTTCCGGATGAAACCCTCATGACTGTTGATACAGTTGATGAAAACGAAATTCCATGGTTTGCAGATTATGCAAATTACCTCGTTGGAAGAATTCTAAAGAAAGGATTAACTCATGCCCAACGAAGTAAGTTCTTTTCAGAACTTAAACACTACTATTGGGAAGAACCCTATCTTTTCAAAATGTGCCCTGACGGGATGATAAGAAGATGTATTTATGGTTCCGAAACGAGAAGAATTCTTGATGAATGTCATCATGGCCCGACTGGGGGACACTATGGTCCTTCCACCATAGCTAAAAAAGTCTTTGACGCTGGATTCTATCGGCCAACTATTTTTAAAGAAGCCCATACTCTTGTTCAGAATTGTGATGCGTGCCAAAAATCCGGTAGTTCTTTCTCGAAGAGATGAAATGCCACAAAAGAGCATTCAAGTCTGTGAATTATTCGATATTTGGGGAATTGATTTCATGGGACCATTTCCTAAATCACACAAATACGAGTACATTCTCGTTGCTATTAATTACGTTTCCAAATGGGCTGAAGCTGAAGCTCTACCCACAAATGATGCACGAGTAGTTGTTAATTTTCTCAAAAAGCTTTTCGCTCGTTATGGAATTCCTAAAGCTTTAATAAGTGATTGAGTAACCCATTTCTGTAACAAACAAATGGATAAAATTATGAAGCGATACGGAGTTCATCATCGTTTCGCTACAGCTTATCACCCACAGACCAGTGGTCAAGTCGAAAATACCAACAGAGCCTTAAAAAGGATACTCGAAAAAACAGTTAAAGACAATCCCGCCGTTTGGTCGAGGAAACTAGATGATGCTCTGTGGGCATTTCGTACGGCTTATAAAACACCAATTGGTACAACACCATACAGACTTTTGTATGGAAAAACCTGTCATTTGCTGTTCGAAATCGAACATCGCGCTTACTGGGCACTGAGAAGCTGTAACCCAGATCTCAAAATAGCTGGAGAAAAGAGATTTTTGCAATTGCATGAACTCGATGAACTAAGACTCCAAGCTTATGAGAACTCCAAGCTTTACAAAGCTAGAACCAAAGCCTATCATGACAGAAAGCTAAGAATCCGAAAAGAATTCAAAGCTGGAGACAAAGTTCTGCTTTTCAATATGAAATACAAGTTCAAAGCTCCCAAGCTGAAACCAAAATGGTTCGGACCGTATATAGTGAAACATGAATTTCCATCTGGATATGTTGAATTGCATGACAAACATGGTGGAACTTTCATTGTTAATGGACACCGAATTAAATTGTACTATGACAAGGAGCAAATGAATGAAGTTTCTATCAAAGAGATTCCGCCTGAATCGGAATATGAAGCTATAACATTTATGTCACCTTTCCCGGCCGATTTCCAGAAAAACACTCCGTGGGCCGAAGAAACTGGTTATATCTATGATGTTCTTCCTAGACCATGGGAGAAAATTAAATTGGAAGACATAGATGAAACTGGAGAAAGAATAGTGATAGGAAATGTGGTGTATGTTCCAAATTTCTCAAAAAGAAATCAGAAATTGCACCAACATAAAAAGGAAGTTCGAGTCCGGCTGATGACTCGTTAATAAAACAAGCGCTTCTCGGGAGGATACCCGTGTGTTTTCATTTTTATTTTTATTTTCAAAAGATTAAACCCCAAAGTATTTCTAACTTGCTTAGTTGAACTTAAGTGTGGGGGTGTATCACTAACTCTTGAATAAAACGCAGAATTATTTCGTGTGTGTGTCTTTTGTTTTTAGATTACTGCAGGTAATGATTGCGAAACTGGGATGCTAGGATCAAGAATCACCATGAGCAGAAAATACGGTTTATTCTCTTATTTCCCTATTTCATTCTTTGAAATCGTTTATCACATTGAGGACAATGCTTAACTTAAGTGTGGGGGGTGAATAGGAAAATAAGAATAGATTGTATGCTTCGAGCTTAATTTTAAATTTTGTTTGCCCTTGTAATCTAGTCGTTTGTCATTTTAAAGATCATATATTAGAATAAACTGGATTTATCCACTGGAAAAAACCCGTAATTTTTGAAAATTCGAGATGTGTCCCAATTAATATTGCAATCCATTCTGGGATCGATAACATTAGCTAGCACATATTATAGCCCTTACCACTAAATTGTGAGGATTTGAGCCTATTCCGTATATAGCATACATCTTTTATGCTTAGATCTTTTGTTATGAGTGTGCCGGTGATTTTATTTATTCTAGAACTTGTACTTGTAAATCATTACGAGACCGTTGTGAGATCATTTTCTTAGTGATATAAGTGTATATGCGTGATAAGAGGCAACCTTAGGATTTAACACAAATAAGCCTTCCAAATTGATATTTAGCTAGTTGCATTGACTAGTTAACCACCAGTATAAACCCTTTTGTTAGCGTTTATCTTTAACGCTAGATACCCCTAGTTACACCCTCCGAGCCTATCTTTTTCTTTTGATAAAACCTAGAAAAATTCAAAAAGATTTTACACCTTTTAGCCTAGCCTTACCCCTAGTCAAGTCTTGGTTGGTTTCTAGCTATTTGGCAAGATGGATGTTATGTGGGAAAATCATGAAAGTACGAAGAAAGTTGCAAATTCCAAAAGTTGTGAAGTCATCGCAATTATATGATGACAAGTGTTTAAGAAAAAAAAAGAGTCATCGCAACTATAAGGTGACAAGAATAAGCCAATGGGCTAGTGAATAAAGTATGAATCAAGGAAGTATGGAGTTTCTCGCAAAATGGCATGATAGTGGTTTGTTATAGCTAGTAACATTCGGTTAATAGACTTTGACTAGTTTTTGTTTTTATCATCAAACCTCTCTCAAATATATCCCATGCCTTATCCTACCCTTTTTGACTTTGTGAAATTATTAAATGTATGGGCATGTAGTGACCATCCGATTTCTTGAGGAATTGACTAACGTTGTTAGCGATCTGGGGCGTATTTTGGCGACCATCCGTTATGCAAGTAACGTTGTTAGCGAACCAAGGTACAATCTAGTGACCATCCGTTATTTGGTAATGCAAGAATTCGTTGTTAGCAAGCTATTATGTTTTGCATGAGATAGTGGCACATAAGTCTGATATTGCCCCTAAGCCTTAAACCCGAATAAAAGTCCTCTTTGACATGTATACTTGGCGCTCACACCATTTCAGTGTAGTTTTGTTTCTTGTACAAGCTTATGGTAATATTTAGATCATGACTGAGCAAATGAGTGTCATTCCTCTTATATACTCCACCGATCATACAAATGAGTGTTTTGAGTGAATTATAGTTCATTTCCCTTTCGTAAGGTGTTTAGTAATGTGTATCATGCAAGAAAATCATTTGGGTATTGTCAAACATCTCGATGCTTCAACCATAAAAGCTTAAAATGATGGATCTAACTTGTACTCGTGCTTGATAGATTTGCATCACATTTTTCTAATCATTCTTTTATGCCATGTGGATAATTGTTTTTATTTCTAGATTTGTTTGAAGGCAAGCAAAGTTCAAGTGTGGGGGATTTGATAACGCTTAAATCCAACATGTTTTTAGTAGCGTTATTTGTGTTTTTATATGTGTTTTGTGGTTATATTTATATGCTTTTGTTACTTAATCGTACCAAAGTGTGTTTGCGAAGCATATGTAGCCAAAAACAGGAAAAAGGATGAAAATGATGCAAAAGCGAGGAAGAAGGAAATTGTTAGGATCTCTGGGAAATAAGATATTATTGTTGCTGCCGATAGTGAAGACTGGTTCCTGCCAATAGTGTGGTATTGCTGCTGTGGCTGGTTCCTGCCGACAGTGTTATCTTGTTTCTGCCGATGGTGTTTGTTACTGCGGATAGTATTGTTTGTTATCCGTATATTTAGAATGTTTGTTAAGATTTATTTTTAGAAGAGATTATTGTTTATCTCTTCACACGTTTTCTTGTAGAACGGGTTAGGGTTAGGTCATCTTGTTAGTATAAAAGATAAACCCGTCTATGAGTTTATGTACGCCTTTAACGTTTTCAATATTCAATATCACAATTCTTAGCTCATAGTCTGATCCATAGAGGATCATTGTCCTTTAGAGTTTTCTTCTTTATTATACTTGCTGTTTAGTTTCCGCATAAACGCTTGTATAGCATACAGAGGTTCTCGTTTTAACCAAGATCAATCAAGCTCGAAGTAGTCGATCCTACAAGTGGTATCAGAGCCTGGTAAGGATCTCTGATAAAGAAGAAAAAGTTAGATTTCATTTTTCACAACCCTCTTTCAATGGAAGACGAAATCCCACAAAACAATGTCATTAACCCTGAAGAACAACAACCCAAACCTGAAACCTCACAAGTCCAAACACAAATCCTCACCACCATGTCCACCAACAATGCTAAATTCCCATATCTGAAGAAAGATGAGTATGAAGTCTGGGCTATGAGAATGGAATATTGGATCACAAACACTGATTACAATCTGTGGAATGTGATTCTTAAGGGAAATAGTAAGAAGAATACTGGAAGGGATAATGATGGCAATATCTATATAGAGCCACCTGTTACTGCAGAAGAACACCTTGCTGTTCAAAGGGAAACCAAGGTAAGAACCCTTCTACTTCAAGCTATTCCAGAAGATCATATGAGTGATTTTCATCACTTGGATGATGCTAGAAAGATCTGGCATGCTGTAAAAGCCAGATTTGGAGGGAATGATGAATCCAGAAAGATGAGAAGGTCTATGCTCAAGCAAGAATTTCAGGAATTCAAGATCTCTGAGGCTGAGGGGATTCAAAAAGGGTATGACAGATTCCACAAGATCCTGAGCCAACTCAACCAGTTGAAAGCTAGGCCGGATGATGAAGACTGCAACACTAAGTTTCTGAGGGCTTTGCCACCATCATGGTCTCAGGTTTCCATTACACTTAAGGCCAAAGGAGGACTGGATTATATGAGCTTTGATGATCTGTACAACAAGCTGAAAACCCTTGAAATTGATATCAAAGGGTATTCCACCTATACACCTCATAATCCAGCCCATACTGCTTTTGTTAGTAACTCTGGTCCTAACAAAACATCATATGGAAACTGTCCAACACCATCAATATCATCAATCTCCTACTCACCTGTCACACCAAAAGCTCAGACTAGATCTGATAATCTTGTAGTGGATGTGCTTCATTCATTTGTTGCTGAGAGTACACCACAGCAGAAGATTGTGTATGAAGATTTCAATCAGGTTGATGAATTGGATCTAGAAGAGATGGACCTAAGATGGCAAGTGGCTATGATATCGTTGAAATTGGATAGGTTTGAAAAGAAGGCAGGAAGAAGGGTCAACTTTGATGGACAGGAACCTGCCAGGTTTGACAGAAGGAAGGTGAGGTGCTATAAATGTTCTCAAACAGGACATTTTGCCAGGGAATGTACTGATAAGAAGGTAGATGACAAAGTACGATATTCTGCTTTCAAAATTCAAGAGCTGGACTCAGAGGACCCTAAGGCATTGGTATCTGTGGATGCGATGGTGGACTGGGAGCATCATGAGAAGACGATTGCAAGTGGAGCAGATAAGGTCTTTGGGATGATAGCTGGATATGGTGAGAAGAAACAAGTGGCTGGTCAGTTTGGAATGATGGGTCATCCATCTCAGGTACAAAACTGTCCATTTGGTTGTGAATCTATATATGCTAAATTGAAACAGGAATTTGATGATATAGAAAGTGAAAATAAGGATAAATTTATTCAACTTAAGGCTCATAAAAAGGCTGTTAAAACATTAGAACAACAAAAGGTCTGGTATCAACAACAACAGTCTGCTTATGAAGTAAAAATAAAGGTGTTAGAAAGAGATTTAAAAAATGCCACTAATGAGTTTAAACATTCTGAAAGGGAAAAAGCTAAGGTAGTGTTAGAAAATCAAGAGTTACAGTCTAAGCTAGATAATTCCTTAGATAGATTTGATAAGTGGAAAGACTCATCCAAAAACCTTCACATGCTTATTGATAGTTCTATGTCTACTAAAACTAAAAGAGGTTTAGGGTTCGGTAACCTAATAGGGCCAAATCAGTATTATGACCCTAATGAGTATAGTGTTTTTAACCCAGAACCTGTAGATTATAGAAAACCTGTAAAGTATGTTAAGGAGGGAGGAATGAATGATGTTCCTCCACCCATAACTGGAACATTTAAACCTGCTAATCCTTTTGATGACTTTGATGATTCACAAATGATCTATGGCAAACAGGCAAAGGACTTGCCTAATCTTGATTGTGACTCTAATGAATTTGTCTCTTGTTCTTACAGTGACAAATCTTCAGAAATCAAGACTAATGACTATGCCACATGTGGATCAAGTGATAAGTCAGCTCCAATAAAGTCAGAAGATCTCTCCTCAGAAGTAGCTACTGATGAATCTCACTCAAAGACAGCTGCATTTGAAGATATTTCTTTTGATAGTGTTAAAAACAATAATGTTTCTAGTTGTGGTTCTGTTTCAAATGTTTCTAGTTGTGATTCTGTTTCAAACAATGATGGTTGTGGTTTTAATTCTGTCAAGGATAATTTTGTTTCATGTGTTGGTTTGAATAATTCTGTTTGCAATGAGAAAGTTATTGTTAAGAAAAAGTCCCCTAGAAAGAAATCTTGCTTTGTGTGTCGTAGTTATGATCATCTTATTAAAGATTGTGACTATTATGAAAAACAGATGGGTTTATATGCTTGTCAAAATAGGTCTGTATGGAAAAATGTTAATGATATTCCCCCTTATATTCCTCAAGCAGCAAGGAGAACTTCAGTTGCTTCTGGCAAGCCAGTTTCTGCCGGTAGGATCAATCCTGCTGGTTGGAGAAGTAATATTGCTAGACCTTTCAGCAGACCTACTAGTACTTACTTTTAAAATAATATGAGACCTGTTTGTTTTGACACCATGCACAAGGGAGGGGCAAGATGGAAAACTGCTGTTAAGTCCTCAGCAGGTTGTTCTTGGAAAATCAATAACCAACATATGAAAATGGGGTCCAAGATCAATGGTGGATCTCATCAATCTCCAGGGTTTAATTCTTATTGATCCACTAGGCAGGCTCAAGTCAGCAATGGCTTGAGTCTCTCTTGTATCTAATGTTGTATATGTATTCTTTTTCTCAGGATTTTCCTTTTAGAAGCAAAGATGTTGGAATTGTTGACAGTGGGTGTTCCAGGAGTATGACAGGGAATTTGGAAAGATTGCATGACTTTGTACCTTTGAATGGAGGTACTGTGACATTTGGAGGAGGAGATGGAATAATTTCTGGGAAGGGAACTATCAAGACTGCTAAGCTGGACTTTGAAGATGTACTTTATGTGAAGGAACTTCAAGACTTCAATTTGTTCTCTGTCTCCCAAATCTGTGACAAGAAGAACAGTGTTCTCTTCACTGAGAATGATTGCTTTGTGTTGTCCAAAGACTTCAAGCTGCCTGATGAAAGTCAGGTTGAACTTAAAGTTCCTAGGACTTTCAATCTTTATAGCTTCAATCTTAGTGATGTTCAGCCTGAGGGATCACTTGCTTGTCTGGTTGCAAAAGCTTCTGTGGATGAATCTAATAAATGGCACAGAAGAATGGCCCATGTGAATTTCAAGACCATTAACAAGTTGGCTAAGAATGGGTTGGTTAAAGGGCTTCCTATGAAGATCTTCTCTAATGAGCACGATTGTGTTGCCTGCAACAAAGGAAAGCAGCACAAAGCATCACACAAGGCCATAACTGCTGTGAGCAACATCTCTGAGCCTTTGCAGCTTCTTCATATGGATCTTTTTGGTCCTACTTCTATCAGAAGTATTGACCATAAGAACTACTGCCTGGTGATTACAGATGATTTTAGCAGGTTTTCATGGACTTTCTTTTTGGGTACTAAAGATGAAACTTATCCAGTTCTTAGGGATTTTATTGCATTAATAGAAAATCAGCTAAGTAAAAAGGTTAAGTCTATAAGGTGTGATAATGGCACAGAGTTTAAGAACTCTAATCTTATTGAACTCTGTGGGACTAAGGGGATAAAAAGGGACTATAGTAATGCTAGAACTCCACAACAAAATGGGGTTGCAGAAAAGAAAAATAGGACCCTGATAGAAGCAGCTAGGACAATGTTAGCTGAATCTAAGATGCCCACTATGTTTTGGACTGAAGCAGTTTGCACTGCTTGTTATGTGTTGAATAGGGTATCTATTACTAGTCCTCATAATAAAACACCTTATGAACTTTTGTCTGAGAAGGTTCCTAACATTAGTTACCTTAAGCCTTTTGGATGTCATGTCACTATTTTGAACACTAGTGATTACCTAGGCAAGTTTGATGGGAAGGCTGATGAAGGGTTTATTGTTGGATATTCTGCTCATGGTAAAGCCTATAGGGTCTATAACCTGTCCTCTAAGAGAATAGAAGAGACTCTCAACTTAAGATATCTTGAAGATAAACCTAATTTGCAGGGTGCTGGTCCAGAGTGGTACTTTGATCTGGATTATCTATCTGACACCTTAGGTTATAATAGATTCAAATCAAATCTATCTGCTGGTACAAATGTTTCTCAAACTAACAATGTAGGTACCTCGGATGATGATTCTGATGTAGAGAGTGATGAACGACCTATAGTTGTTCCTTCTTTTCCCTCTAACAACATTTCAGGTTCAAAGCTCAAAGATTCTTTTGATATGGCTGGAGGTGATTCTAGTTATGCAGAAGATCTTGCTAGGCTTCAAAGACAAGAGTTTAATGCCAAAAGAGATGCTGAGATGTTTGATTCTGGGTTTTCTAAAGAGACAGAGGAGATTCTGAGAAAGGCTGAAGCTGAAGTTAGAAGACAACTGAATTCAACTGGTGGTATTCATGTTCCTGCTGATCCCATTCCTGCTGAAAGTGAATCTGTTCCTGCCGAACCTTCTAGAGTTTCTGCTGATGTTCCTGTGTCTTCTCCATCTGTTGACACTCTGGGTGTTGTTAACTCCCCTGAAAGATTTCCAATTCCTTTTGATCTTGGAAATTCAGTCTCTTCAAGAGATAAGTTGAATGATCCTCATCATCAGTCCAGAACTGGCATTTTCACTTCTTCTTCATATGATGATGACTTCAACCCCTCAATTACTAATCAGGCATCCTCCATTGAAGTCAATCCCATTGCTACCAAGAGGATCAATATTGTTCATCCTCAGTCTTTGATTCTTGGAGATATTAATTCCCCTGTTCAGACAAGAAGTAAACTTCATCAACCCAAGTTTGGAGAATCTGCTTTTCTCAGTTATATACAGGATCAGTTGAGGAGCAATCATACTGATTATTTACATTGTCTGTATGCTTGTTTCTTATCTCAAGTTGAACCAACTAGCATAGCTCAAGCTCTTTCTAATGATGATTGGGTTGAGGCTATGCAAGAGGAAATGCAGCAGTTCCAGAATCAGAAAGTATGGATGTTGGTTCCTTTGCCTGCTGGAAAGCATGCTATTGGAACTAAATGGATTCTAAAGAATAAAAGGGATGCTAGGGGAATTGTGGTTAGAAATAAAGCTAGGTTGGTAGCTCAGGGTCATAGACAAGAGGAGGGGATTGATTATGATGAGGTGTTTGCACCAGTGGCAAGAGTTGAAGCTATCCGATTGTTCCTGGCTTTTGCTTCCTTTATGGGGTTTGTAGTATATCAGATGGATGTGAAGAGTGCATTTTTGTATGGAAGGATTGAGGAAGAAGTTTATGTTACTCAACCACAGGGATTTGTAGATCCTCAGAATCCTAATTTAGTTTACAAAGTGGTTAAAGCACTTTATGGTCTTCATCAAGCACCAAGGGCTTGGTATGCTCGGCTATCAGCCTTTTTGCTAAAACATGGTTACAGAAGAGGGGCTATTGATAAAACTCTTTTTATCAGAAAGAACTTCAAAGATATCATTCTGGTACAAGTTTATGTAGATGATATTATCTTTGGTTCTACTAATGAAGCCTGGTGCAGGGAGTTTGAAGAATTGATGAAGAGTGAATTTGAGATGAGTGCTATGGGTGAAATGACTTTCTTCTTGGGTCTTCAGGTTAAGCAGAAACCAAATGGGATCTTTATTTGCCAGGAGAAGTATGTTTATGACATGCTTAAGAAGTTTGATATGGAAAATGTGAAGATTGCTACAACTCCTTTTGAACGTCCAAAGCCTAAGTCCAATAATGAACCTGATGCTGTTGTTAATGTTCATCTTTATAGGTCCATGATTGGATCACTCATGTATTTGACAGCTTCAAGACCTGATATCATGTTTGCTGTTGGTGCATGTGCTAGACATCAGGTTACACCATTGACTTCTAACCTAAATGCAGTGAAGAGAATCTTCAAGTATTTGAGAGGACAGCCAAAGATGGGACTTTGGTATCCCAAAGACTCTCCTTTTGTGTTGGAAGCCTATAGTGACAGTGATTATGCTGGGGCTAACTTTGATAGGAAGTCTACTACAGGAGGTTGTCAATTTCTGGGTAGGAGGTTGGTTTCTTGGCAGTGCAAGAAGCAGACTATAGAAGCTACATCTTCTACTGAGGCAGAGTATGTTGCTGCTGCTAGTTGCTGTGGACAGGTACTTTGGATGCAAAATCAGCTGTTGGATTATGGGTTCAACTATATGAACACTAAGATTTTTATTGATAATCAAAGTACTATGTGTATTGTTAAGAATCCTGTTTATCATCAAAGGACAAAGCATATTGAGATTCGACACCATTTCATAAGAGATGCTTATGAGAAGCATCTTATTCAGGTGGTTAAGATTCACACAGATGATAATGTTGCTGATCTGCTGACCAAGGCTTTTGATGGACCAAGGTTTAAACATTTGGTGGTCCATATTGGGATGATAAATCCCTAGATACTGAGCTTAAGGGGAGGATTGTAGATTAAGGGGAGGATTGAAGCTCAAGGGGAGGATTGTTCTTGTTGTTGTTGTATATTTTTCTATCTTTCTTTCTTTTGGTTTCTTTTCTTATTTTCTTTCTTTTCTTTTGGTGTGTTTCTGATTTGTTTTTCTTAGTTCAAAAAAAAAAATATATATATATATATATATATATATATATATATATATATATATATATATATATATATATATATATATATATATATATATATATCTTGTATATTGTGTGCTAATAAGATGGTTTTGAGCAACACCATGCAGGTACAGTGTTGGTGTTTACACCTTCACAATAAATGGTACTCAACTCACCATGTCTTGCAGACAAGAAAGAGTTGACTCACCATGAGGGTACGGCTCTGGTGTGATTATCAAATCCGTTGATAGCTGTAATAGCTTGCTCAAAGCTATAGGGTACTTCAACTCACCCATGGTTCATTCCTGAGAGTTGAAAATGGTTCTCAATTCACCATGGATGTAACCCTTTATGGGATCCAAAGGATTGGCTAGTCCACAAAAGTATGGTTTGTGGTAAAGACATTTGGTATCCATATTTGGTATTCAATTCACCAAGGTTCAGTTGAAACCAAAGAATTGGCTAGTCCTGAGCAAACGGCTACAGGTAAAGACAAGTCAAATCCGTTTATAGTTGCTGATTTGCTAATAAATCAGATGGTTATCAATGTACTATGGTCTAACAAACCTAAACATTGGCAACTCCAGTAGTAATGGCTATTGGTAAAGAGACATCAAATCCATTAATTTTCAATGATTCACCTCTCACAGGAGTTAACACACCTGGATGTGATGAGAATAGTATGAAACTTAAGTGATTTGATGTACATATTGTCATAAGTAGCAGCCAAGTTCAAGTGAATATCATGGTGATCAGTATACATGTTTTGAAGAAGATTTCCTATTCCTACTGAACTATTGAAGTTCCTGGATGCTATAGAGGCTGGAATCTTGCAAGTTAAGGATTTTGCTGGTTACTACTTATTGCTGCTGCTAAGTCGCAGTCCTCAAGCCTGAGAATTTAAAGCTCTATCACATTGGAATCTTGCAGGTTAACCTAGTCAACCTCAAGATTAGGGGAGGATTGTTAGGATCTCTGGGAAATAAGATATTATTGTTGCTGCCGATAGTGAAGACTGGTTCTTGCCGATAGTGTGGCATTGCTGCTGTGGCTGGTTCCTGCCGACAGTGTTATCTTGTTTCTACCGATGGTGTTTGTTACTGCGGATAGTATTGTTTGTTATCCGTATATTTAGAATGTTTGTTAAGATTTATTTTTAGAAGAGATTGTTGTTTATCTCTTCACACGTTTTCTTGTAGAACGGGTTAGGGTTAGGTCATCTTGTTAGTATAAAAGATAAACCCGTCTATGAGTTTATGTACGCCTTTAACGTTTTCAATATTCAATATCACAATTCTTAGCTCATAGTCTGATCCATAGAGGATCATTGTCCTTTAGAGTTTTCTTCTTTATTATACTTGCTGTTTAGTTTCCGCATAAACGCTTGTATAGCATACAGAGGTTCTCGTTTTAACCAAGCTCAATCAAGCTCGAAGTACTCGATCCTACAGAAATATTTATGATTTCATGAAGATTCTTGTGGCAAGTCCCGCACCAAAAGGTACTTAGAAGAGTAAAAGTCTATGCAGTCAAGTTAATGAGTTTAAAGATGAAGGGAAAGATCAAAGAACCAAGAGCTACGAACAAGAAACAAGTCAAACGGCAAAATTCCAAAAAGAGTAAATCAGCAAGCTCCATCCGATCAGATGCAGCCCGCATCCGATTTGGATGGAGGTCAGCTTTGAAGACCAACCGATCGGTTGGACGAAATACCGATCGGTTGGATGTCGTCTGATTTCCAAATCTTTATCATTAAGTCTTGTGCTTGCTACACATCCGGTTCTAGGACCTTCCAATCATAATTATTGTCTAATTAACACTACTTGGAGGACAAGAGAAGCATTAATGAACCAAGACCCTTGGTTGGAGTATTATAAGAACCATTTGATGAGTATTGAATAAAGAGAGACAATCAACCAACAAGAAGAATCCATCAACCACTCATCACATACTCGTAATTTTTGTCCAAAAAGTCCAGGAGCAGAGGAGAGTCGAAGTACATTTCATTTCTTGTGAGAATCATTGCCTTTTCACTTGTAATATTACTTTCAATCATTGTAAGACTCTTAATCATGGTTTTTAATGTTCAAGGTTTTAAGATTATGTTTATGTTTGCTATGAGTGGCTAGTGCCTTTGTGCACTTGCTTAGATGATGTGTATTACATATTGATTGGCATATGATTGTGATAACATGTTTTAATTCAATTTTAAGTCGATTCTAAGAACCAATTGTGATCAAGTTTCATAGTGACATTTGTTGGTCAAGTTTAACTAGTTGCTAGTAATTTTAAGGGTCGAGAGAACTATTGTTATTCAACTAGTTATAATCATTTGTCTATGAATGATTGTTGTCATCCACTATTCTTGATTAAACAAAGAAACTTAATCGTGATTGTAATGAAAATGCTTTTGTCTATCAAAACGGATTGATTGTAAACCATTTCAAGGATCGAGAGATTAATAGTTTACCATCAATTGTGACCTTTTGTCTATAATCGGTTACCTTTTGTATTGACCATTTCTTAAGCTTGTTTGATAAAACAAAATATTGTTTTTGTGTTTAAGGTACACCAACTTATGAACCTTGAATTGATCTTGAATTGATTGGTTAAACGTAATGCTTGTTTTTATAAACTAAGATCTTGACGAAGGTTTAATTTGTAGAAACAATAGATTAGTCACCAAACTAATTATCATAACCAACATGTTATCCAAAGTTATTACAATCATATTAGTCAATTGTAGTACACTAGTCTAAGCAAGTGTAGTTTTTAATCATTTGAATTTTCATATTATCATTATTGCTTGTTTGAGAAATTTGTTTTTAACTTACAATTCGATTCACTACACAAATCCCTGCGAACGATCCCGACTTACCATAAAAATCTTGCTACAATGGACGAGTATACTTGCTCGTATGTGTTGTTCTTAGATTCGGTAATTCACCCTTATAAATTTAAAACTTGCACGAACCCGACACATCAACTAGTTAGCGTCTAAACTTGGTGCCTTTATCGGACTAAAAACCTATCAAAATAAAAAGAAAAAAACTCATTTTTATAAAATACTTAGAGGAAATAGGAATAAGGGAGCAAGAAGTAGTTGTGTGTACACAATTAGCATCTATGGGTAGTGTTGGCATATAACTTGTGTTTAACAATTATTTCGTTTTTAAGCTTGGTTTGGGGACTCGTGAAAAATCAAGGATGATGAATTTTATCCATTTAGACGCTTTTTCATGAAAAGTGCTTCTTACTCCGTGATCCTAAAAGTTATTTGTAAAATAATGAAAGTCAACATCCCGTCATAAAAGAAAAGTACAAAAATTTATTATATTTAATAAAATGGTCAAACGGGGCATTTTTGGAACTATTGATTTCATAATCTCTTTTGAGGAACATTTTGCTACTTTTCAAAATTTTTAGTAAAAAGAGGTTTGAAATTTTTTGTTTCAAAAGCTTGATGTGATGACATTTTGTGAGGATACGGCAATACCTTAGTTTGGGGGATTTTGGTATGTGTTAAATCACATACCTTTTCTTTATTAAAAACTTACTTAAAAGACCAAAAATTAATCATAAATGCCAAATATATGCTTGTTTTTTGTGTTTTGCATATGCAGGTAAAGGATATAAGAAAAGGACAAAAAGAGAGACAAAACGAACGAAAACGAGCACGGGATTGGAAAGAGTGTGATAAAGTCAAAGCCGGGGATGGATTTCTACATTTTTCGGATCATGCCTAAACCAAAATACCAAACCTAAACCTTAATTGTTAAATCATTTACAATCAAAAGTCCAAAATCATTTTTACCATCAGTCCCTAAAAATTTTGCAAAGTTACTCCTAATCTAACTTTTGTTAAATCCTAATTCTATTAAAACATTAAAACCAAATCCAGCCAAATATTATATAAATAAACCCATCCAAATCTAGTCCATATTATAAAGCCCAATCCAAAAAAATAAATAATATAACCCGGATCCATCCCTACAACCCGAAAGTCAAAACAATAAACGGGGTCAACCCTTATAGAAAATGCAGTAATAACAGTTACCACTGTTCACCATCCCCTACCTTTTACCCTGCACTCTCCCAACTTTTACCACGATTCACACGCACCCTTATTACTTTTGGAAACTGACCTGTCAGAGAAAGTGATGCCATCATGTCCACGCTGGCAATTTAGGGCTACCCGATTGGTGGAAACACCTTGGCATTCACTCCAAGGGTGAACATTGATGGGAAATGATTCGATGGACATGATTTGATGATGAGATCACACCCCAAACCCTAGAAGGTCCCTGATCAGGCTATAAATACAAGGCTCCATCACACACAAGAGGATCTCTTTTTTTTTAGACGTTTTTAGCTATTAGCTTAATTAGTGCTTATTGTTTTTAATTTCTGTCTGAATTTCAAGTATTGTAATAGTTTTTAAGTATTAATAAAATTCATTTTACCTTATTTCATTGTCTCTTTACTTTATTGTTTAAAATGTTTTCATTTGGTTGAAATAAGCTCTAATAAGCTCTTAATAAGCTCTATACTTAACTACTGATTAGAGCTCAAACAAGCTTCTCCATAGCTTGCTTTGAGTTTCTGTTACTCAAGCTAGAATTGTACTCAATTGTGTTTAAACAATTTGGCCTTAAAAGTGAAATAAGCACTTTGGATGATAAGCCAGATTTGGATGGGCTTATTGGACTTTACCAACTTGTTTTAAACAAGCTGGAGCTTGTAGATAAGCTCTTGGAGCATTTATAGTCCTTGTTTGAGCAAAGGACCAAGTGAGTGATACTTTTTCATGTTTAGCTTATTAAACTGCTTATTATTCATTACTGCTTATTATATGCTTATTTGTGTTTAATTTTTCCTCTATATGCTTATTAATAGTGGATCTACTGTTTTAGTTGCTTATTTCATAGTGTAATAGCTAATTGCTCTTATAAGTGATTTTATAGTCTAAATAGCCAATAAGCTTTGCTTATTGGCTAAGTGCTTATTTCCTATAAATTTTTGCTTAAAATCCTTCAAATACACTTAATAATAATCTGTTTTCAATAAAACATTAGATTTATGGTTTAAATCAAATCTAAACTCAGTTTTAAGAAGTTAAAGGAGTGTTTGGATTTGGATTTTAGAAAGGGATTTAAAACTGTGTTCATGAGTTTTGGCTAAAAGGCCGACTTGATTTAGCTATGAATCAGTCTTATAAGTTGTATTTAAGTTGTTTCAAGCTTTTCTAAATAGATTTATAGGTTTTAGATTAGTTTTCAAGGTTTAATACCATTAGTCTTAGCTTATTTTGATAAGTTCATGAAAAGACCTTTTTAAGTGTTAGGATTGAGTCAAAATCAGTGTAATAAGTTTGTTTACATGTTTCGAATAAGTGTCACATGGTTTTGAGTCTTATTTTTCACTTTTCAAGTCTGTGTAATCTGATTCAAAAAGCCAAAAAAACAGTCTGAGTAGTTAGTTTATAAGCTTATTTTTAATTCAAAGTGTGTGAAAATTATTTTATAAGTTCTTTGGTTATTGCTTAATGCTGTTTTATAAGTTTCAATTTAATTCATAGCTTATTGAAGCTTATATGTAGTGCTAAAAGTAGTATATCAGGCCTGTTACAAGTATATCATTTTTCAACATTCACTTAAGCTGTTTGATTCACAGCTTATTTTCAAGCTCCTAATAAGCTAAAAAAGGTCTGAAATTGATTTTATAAACTCTTTGGTTGCTTACCTTTATCTGTTTTGAGATTTTAAGGTCTGGCTTATTGCTTTAGTGGCTTATTTTATGGCTTAAAAAGTGCCTTTGAGTCTGTTTGGGATAGCAGATTTGCTCTTAGCTTAAGTTTAGATTTCTTAGCATTTTGCTTATTATTTCTTCTTACCCTTGATCATTTATGCTTATCAGGTTTAGAAGAGTAGTTTAGATCAGTATGTGAGCTTATTAAAGTGTTTATTAGTTGCTTAATAGCTTAGGCAGTTTCAATTTTTAAGTACAGCAGTACTAACTAAAAAGTTAGTACTGCTGATCTGATTTGCTTTTTTTCCAGCTTATTTTCTCAGTTTTAAAAATTTTTGCTTTTACAAAAGTTTCTTCTTTTCAGCTTATTTATAAGTTTTAAAAATAAAATTTGCAAAAATAAAAACTTTGGGAAAGGGGAAGTCCAAGGCTCGAACCCTGGACCTCAACCCTCTCAACCAAAGCCTCACACACACCACACCTCAACCATCTGCGCCCTTGGGTCTTTTTCGACTAAGGGTGCAGCATTAATTTACTTAAGCTTCTTTTTCCCATTTAGCTTAATTCCTCTATTAGCTTATTTATAGCTTATCCAAATAAGTTGTCGATTCCTCTTTATTTTTCCTAGCTTCCTTATAGCTTAAAGTAGTTTTCCAGAATTTTTCATATTAATTTAGTAATTTTAATATTATTTTTAGTCCAAAAGTGTTTTTAATTCATTAAAAATAAAATAAAAAGAAAAAAATATAAATCTTTTTTTCTAAAATTATTTTTAATCATTTAGGACTTTTAGGAACCAAATTCACTCATCTAGGGTTAATTTTTGATTTTTTAGGTTTTCTTAAGCCCGTTTAACTCCCGATAAGAGCCCGTTTTTAGTCTTATTTGCGTTTTTGCTTATTTGTGCGTTACTTATTTATTTTATATGCTTATTAGTTGCTTTTTAGTATATGTTTTCTGATTTTAGACATAATCCCAAAATATCTCAATTAATCAAATCATTCGATCACAAACGGAATTCAAAATTCCATTCACACTTCATCGGAACTTAAAGACCCGGGAAAATACAATACTTCTGAAATCATATTTTGTTTGATTTTCTTTGATCTATAAGCATATTCACTCTTGGTTAGAGAGAGAATTTACCCTTTTGATCGGGTTTTTCTTACTAAGTTGTCAATTATCAAGCACCAATCCATTTGTGCACCAACTTCTTGTAATTAAACAATATTAGAAATCCTTTCGACCTTTAAATCCAATAGTGTTGAATCAACAAGTTTAAGAACACGAATTATATTTAAACAAACTTATGAGAACAATCACTTTTTCTAACCGAACTATTCATTCAACATTCACACGAAAGTCTACATAATTCCCAAACAAGTATCACAAATTACTCCATAACAAGTTTCATCAACAAACGCAACATCTCATTTAACATCAAATCGTTCAACATAATAATTAAGTAAAAGAGTTACCCAACGTAAGACTACAATTAAGCAAGAAATGTAAGAAGTTAGAGCACTCCTTAATGCCTCCAATCGAACAACGAATCTTTCACCTCTTCCAATTAGTATCACCAAAGCTTCTTTTCTTTTCTTCTTGGGATCTTCTTGAGAATGGCAGATATTATAGAGCTCTTTTGGGCAAGTAGAAGGTATAATCAAGTCCTTATGGTGTAAGGCTTGATTGTATGAGTGTGTCTAATTGTTGTGATTAGAGTCCTTATTTATGCTTGAAATCACTCACAAAAGCTGTTATAAGCTCTTAATAATCATAAAAGAAAGGTAATGATCGGACTTGGTGAGTAATGGTGATTAAAACCAGGATTAAATGCAACTCTTCAGTTCAGGTGTGTCTCAACCCACGGTTGGGACCTTCAACCCGCGGCTGGGATGTCAGCTCAACCTCAGGTTGAGATATAGAACCTTGGGTTGGAAACTCAGCTTCAACCTTTGGTTGGGATTTGGTTGGCATGTTGATTTCAACCTTGGGTTGGCATAAAACTTCATCTTTAACAATCATCTTAAGCACTTAATCTTGACTCATTCTTCCATCGAATATCTTCATAATCTTTTACTTGTACTTGAAAATAATCATAACATGAATCATTATCTAAGACGAAAATATTTACTTGCGTATTCTCTTGATTTATCGGCTTTTCTTCGTCTTTCTTGATATTTCCTTGTACCTAAACCTGGATACATCTTTTATACATTTTAAGCGCAAAATGTTCATAAACATAACCAAATAATATGCATAAATATACAAATAACGCGACTCTAACATATACAAAATGAGCATTATCATGATGCGACAAGTGTTTGTTTCTACGAACGCTATGAAATTGTGGTACCTCCTTTCATGAATATGTTACCAGATTGAGATCGAGCTTTATAGGGATCAGAAAAATACCATGCATCTGCGTAACCAACTAAACTTGGTTTGATGTGTTAGTAAAATATAAACCCATATCTTTCTACCCTGAATATATCTAAGTATTTGTTTCACCCCATCAAATGTCTTCTCGTACGTCATTAACTATATATCGCCAATAAGTTTAAAGAAAATGCTATATTAGGTAATGTATGACTATCAAGAAACTTCCACCTATGTGAAACTGATATTATATAATTTCAAATATTCTCATTTTGTTTTCGCACAAAGACTGATTCATATCGAATAAGTTTTATATGTTTATGGATTTCAAGTCCAAAAACGTGTCTCATCACGAGAGACTTTAATAAATCATCAATTTCTTTTCTAACTCCGTTACTTTATAGCTAATCATTTTACTCATGCATATATTGCATATATGCTTTCATGATCCTCATCACAATTCTAGCGCTATATTTATGTACAAAATCATTATCTTGCGCAATATTATACTCGAAGTACTATCAACGCCGATTCATTTCTCTTCGATTCCAAACCATACTAGACATTATATTATATCATGTATTGAGATCTCATAGTTTTTCACGTACCCGCGGGTTCTCAAGAACCTTCATGTCTAGTGTCTCTTTATAAGGCTATTATGGGGTCTTTATTACTTCGATATGACCATCTTAATTTATTGCTCCATTTCTTACAAATTCGAGGACCTTTTATTTGGAATCAATTATTCTATCAGGCATCATGCATGCCATAGAATCATTACTAACCATTGATTGTCCCATCTGGACACAAATATTAGCTGAAGCATTAGCAGCGTATAATAGATCTAGTCGCTCTCTTTAGGTCACTAAACATGTCTGACCTTTACTAGATTAGAAAAGTGAATTATACATTGAACATACAGTTCATATTCATTAAAGTTGTGAGGATCAACGTTTAGATTATTATAATTCATTCCAATTTCTAGCTACTCATTCTCTTCCCCTGAATGAATAACCATTTTCAACATCCCATTTTGTGCATTGTGGTGGATTCACCAAAATATAAATTGCACCATTATAGAACTCTTAGATGGGGAATATATGGTTTGTGACTTAAAAATCATTTCAATCAACTGAACAATGTTTTATAAACGTTTCAACCAAAGCAATTTACTAACGAACATGAGCTATAAAATGTTAAACATATTTTCCAATAATTACCAAATACTTAAAAGTATTTACCACAATTTCCAAAGATATAATCTAGAAAAATGTGCTCGCATTCTTATAAGCCGATTCACTATCACGCTAACCTTTTAGTTGCATTTTTTATGATCATTTTGACGATGCATCATATGGCGGATGTATAAGCCTACATATATCCCCTTTATATCTTTTCCAGAAAGGGATCCTTTTGTAACACCCCCAATTTCGTGAACGCAGTGGAATTCAAACTAGGTCTTACTTCATGGCATAACAGTTATAACAATAGAAAAAGAACTCTAACTGAGTCATTTTTAAAAGATATATCATTCGAATTATATAAATAACAGAGTTTACAAAATGAGGTCCCAGTAGTTTCACGATTTACAAATAACATTAAATAAATTTTCGAATGATAATAAACTTTATAGCCTTCTTGAGTATCCGTGCTCCTCCGTGCCAGCCTTGTTCATTATGGACCTGAGATAAACATGCTAAAAGTGTCAACACAAAGGTTGAGTGAGTTCATAGGTTTATATTAAATAACAACGGAACACAAGTTTTTCAGTGTTTAATATATCATGGGTTAAGTTGTATTGCGCCCATAGTTCGAATACAATTATTAGTTCAAATAGTACAACGTCCGTTAGTTCAAGATTTTACCAAAACCGTTAGTTCTAGATTGTACCGAGTTCATTATATTGTGATTATACCAAGTCCATTAGACCGTGATCATACCAAGTCCATTAGATCGTGATCATAACAAGTCCATTAGATCGTGATCATAACAAGTCCATTAGATCGTGATCATACCAAGTCCATTAGATCAACAAATGATTCGTGATTTTCTGTTATACCTAGTGTTCTTAAATATAGTGCATCTGTTTGCCTTAACTAGGTCAATCTAACGGGGTTCATCAATTCTAATAGATATAACCATAGTATTTGTGCTCACTACGCATAGTGCTTAATGGTCCATGATATAGGAACTCTAAGTATGGCAATAACGTTATTTAGCATAAATAAACATTTAGTTTAGATAAAACATACAGTTTGCAAATTATTGAGATTGAAATTGAAAGTAGTTGAGCATGTATCTCCCCCAAAGTATTTACAAAATAAGTATAAAAACGGGGCTATGACTAACCGTGAGTTTGATGATGTTTAGTGCTTTAACGAATATGATGGATAAGCCGGGAAACCTCTACGTGCAACCTAAAATATGATGTTGCGACTTAGGTTTTGAATAATGTTTGTGAAAGCATAAACGAGTCTATATATGTCTTTATATTGATCATGATGTAGTACTTGGTAGTTTGGGTATGTTTGTTTATAGAAACGGTTTTAGTTTGTGAAAACGTGTTTAGTTTATATATATCGTACTACCGTTCAGGCCATCACAATCCAGAGGTCATGTAGTGAACGTACGAGGAGTTAGGATACTTTAATTTGTAAAATCCAACAACTCGTCAGTACGATCGCCCCGAAAAGGCCCCTCACATGAAGCTCCCTACTATTGTAGTACTTAATATGTAAAACATGTATTTTATATGTTTGTGAAGTTTATAAAGGTTATAATAGTTATAAGGATTTATGAGTATAGTTTCATATGTGAAAACTTATAAGGTTTACAAGTTAGGAATATGGTTTCACTTGTGAAAACTTATAAGTTAGGATTATTGTTTCACATGTGAAAAACTGGTTTTCGCATGTTAAAAACACAATTCCAAAGGTCAAATAGACTTTAGGAATGTTTATTTAGGATATTGCATGTTTCGCAAATGAGTTTTGGCCGTTTTCAAAGTCTAATGAAGTTATAGGGTTGTTTGGTTATGATTTAGGAAAAATGGTTATTACATGTTTTCATCAATCACTAAATTTGTTATTCCAAGGTTGAGGTATGTGATTTTATTTGATGAAAATAATATTCACATGTATATAAAGAAATTTGCAAAGTTTCATGAGCTATCGAGGTTGGGAACTAGTTCGTATGCAAAAAGATTTTTGGAAAATGTTATAGTTCGGGTTTAAACAGGCCCTACTGCCCAGCTCACCTCGTGCGTTTTCAGGCCAAGATCTCTAGCTGCTAGACGTAAAACATCATTCTGGACAACTTTCGTGTTTTACACTTTTGATGATTCGGACTCTAAAGGGGTTAAAATCGCGTTTTCTCGTTTCCGGACATCTTATGATTTAACAGCATCTAAGGTTTTCGGCATGATTTTCAACTTGCTGTATCTTTTGACTCGTAAGTCAGTTTTGGGTGATTCAAATTGTTATATTTTTAGTTTGATCTTGTCTACAACAGTATGTATATATACAGGGCTATAGGTAATTGATTTTGCGGCAAAATGAGTATAAGGTTCACTAGTTTACTAGTTTGCTTGTTTGTTAACATAATATAACATGTAAAGTTTTTAACTTGTTTTTAGGACTTAGTACATCATGAATTCAATATAAGACTATATATAGCATAGCAAAAACATGTAAATCAATAAATGAAGATGTTAAGGAGCATAAACTAGGCTTACAATGGTTAGCTTTTGGAAAGAAAACTAGAACAAGGATAAGAACTAGGATTAGAGCGATCTCCACACTTGTAGAAGACTTCTACACTTCTTGTGAGACTTAGCTTAAGCAAATCGCCAATAATTGCAATGAGTTGTTGAAGCTTTCAAAGGAATTTCAATCTTGAATAATACTTGAAGAGAAGATCAAATGGAGATGATGTTGTGTTTGTGTTGGGCGTTTAAATGGAAGACCAAGGAGGGCTTTTATAGCCTTTGTTGACTTAGCAAGGATGATAAGAATGTGATGACTATCAATTCTTATGTGTTAAGTAAGACATAGGTGTGATCATCTCATGCAAGATTAAACCCTTACATGACTCGTGTTATAGTGAGTCACTTTCATGAATTACTAGGAGCATGACTAGGTTTATAAGATCTTTTCTTATAATCCTTAGTAACTAAGTAATGCTTGTGGCATGATCCTAGGCATAAATGGAGTATGATAAGGCCAAGTGTTTTGAGTCATTAAGTATGACTCACTCATGGTTTAGATATTTTATAAAAGCCTTAGTGACTAAGTTAGGAGATAAGATGCATTCTTGTGTTGTGACTCATCACCAAAGCTCATGAGTCTTGGTGATTTTATTAAATCAAATGCCCCATTTAAGGGGAGGACGGGGAAAATGAGGTGAAAACAAGAAAACTAAAATGTTTTCTTGTCTAGTATTTTAAATCTTTGATTTGTTGTGTTACAATTTGATCCCAGTAGTCGATATTGTTAAATAATTTAAATCACGAAAATTAAAATCGGACGAGGTAAAAATATAGAATTCATGAAAGTGTCGAAACTCATAAATATACTATAACTTAGTATATTAAATGAAATATAAGATTAACGGACATATAAACGTTGCTAAAATATAGAATTGTATGTTCGGGATTATGTGGAATGATAATCGTACAATGTTTTCAAAGAGAAAAAAATGTAGCTCGTAAAATATTTACGAAATGAATTATTTAGATGACGTAATTACTTGAATTTTGATGTCAAAATTTGAGAAGGGTTACACCATTTCCCTCTCTAATTGGAGATGGGTAAATCATTATTCTCCCTTGAGAACAATAAAAAATAATCAAAATTATCATTGAAGAAATTCATAGTTCTTCAATATATTTTGCATCATTATTGACTCGGGATAGTCAAACTGGTCATCCACATGATAATCTTGGTACATAAACTTCTTGTTTATGACCACATGTGTTTTGATTTTTCACTTGACTTTATGTTAAAGTCGAATAATATGGAGAATTTAATACATTATCACGTTTATAATTTTATTTCTCCAATCAAATTTATATAAGCACTTTAATGGCTTTCATGTAGTTTGTTGGGAATTACAAGTCTACACACTTTGTACTGCTCAAGATATTTAGTACTGTCAAGTCAAACAGTTGGTACTGCTGAAGATTACAACTGCCAGTACTAACCAAGTTAGTACTGCCAGACTAACTTGATACTACTGAAGACTGCTGATGAAGATTGGTACTGCCAAAGAGATAAAGACGAGTGAAGAGATATGTATAGAAGATATTCAGTGTATATCTTATATAGTTAGAAAGATGTGTATATTCTATACGTTTAGAATATTTGTAGTTATCTTGTAAAAGACTCATTAGCCTATAAAAGGAGGTCCTAGGTTATGATGATAGATGTATGTTTTTGATATAGCTTCAAGGTTGTAAACCATAGTAGAGTACTCGTATTATTATTCTAATAATATTGAAGCATTTTGGTTATATTGTTCTTAATACAGTTTATTGTTCTATAAGTTTACGGTTACATTAATATTCTTCTAAGTGTTGAAGAGCATATTCCGCATACTCTTTAGCATTCTCAAAGTTTCTAACAAGCTCAGTAAGATCGTGTATTTGGGATCAACAAGTGGTATCAGAGCATTGGTTCTGAAACTTTGATCTAGAAGAAACAAGAAGAACTCTTTACTAACAGGAAGAGATGGATCTTGAAACAACTCAAACGACTACCACTGCTAAATTGCCCATTCTCAAGTAGGGTGATTATGAGATGTGGGGGCTCAGAATTGAGCAATACTTTCAAGTGCAAGACTATGCTCTATGGGATATCATAGAGAATGGCAACTCATTCAAACCTACAACCAAAGCATCAACAAGTGAAGGTGTCACAATTCAGATAGTATCAGGTCCTGTAACAGCTGAAGAGAAGGCACAGAAGAAGAATGATGTAAAGGCTAGAAGTATGTTGCTGATGGCTCTCCCCAATGAACAACTTTTGACTTTTAGTAAGTACAAGGATGCTAAGATCTTGTTTGAAGCTATAATAACAAGGTTTGGTGGTAATGAAGCAACTAATAAGACTAAGAAGACTCTTCTGAAACAAATGTATGAGAACTTTAGTGCTCCAAGCATTGAGTCTCTTGATTCTATTTTCAACAGGCTTTAGAAGATTGTGAGCCAACTGGCTGTCTTGGGTGTAGATATTTCACAAGAATATCTCAATTTAAAATTCTTGAGAAGTCTGCATGCTGAGTGGAATACTCATGTTGTGGTCTGGAGAAATAAGCCGGATCTAGACACAATGAGTTTTGATGATCTCTACAACAATTTCAAGATTGTTGAACAAGAGGTGAAAAGGCCTGCAAGCTTAAGCTCAAGTGCTCAAAACATGGCATTTATGTCATCTCCTGGCACTAGCAGTACTGAGGAGGTTAATACAGCTTATGGAGTTAGTACTACTAATCCTAAAGTTAGTATTGCTAGTTCACAAACTAGTACTGCTAGCTTAATTGAAGATATTGTCTATGCATTTTTGTCCAGTCAAGCAAATGGGTCTCAGCTTGTACATGAAGACCTAGAGCAAATCCATGAAGATGATTTAGAAGAGATGGATTTGAAGTGGCAGTTAGCTTTGTTGAGCATGAGAGCAAAGAGGTTTTTCCGGAAGACTGGTAAGAAGATTACCATCGATGTAGGTGATACTGCTGGATATGATAAGTCAAAGGTAGAGTGTTACAACTGTCATAAGTTGGGACACTTTGCTAGGGAATGCAGAGGGCCAAGAAACCAGGATAGCAGGAAAAGAGGTCAAGAAGGCAGAGGATCCAGGAATCAAGAGAGCACCAGGAAGACTGTGAACTTGGAAGAAACTTCTTCCAAAGCTATGGTGGCCATTGATGGGTTAGGTTTTGACTGGAGCTATATGGCTGAAGAGGAAGCTCCTACCAACATGGCACTGATGGCTTTTTCTGACTTTGAGGTATACACAAATAATACTTGTTTTGAAAGCTATGAAACTCTTAAAAAACATTATGATGAGTTAAGAGTATATTTTAATCAATTTGAGTTTAATCTAGCTAATTATAAAAGAGGGTTAGGTTTTGTAGAAGAGCAACTAGTTTTTTATAAAAAGAATAAAACTATATTTACTGAGGATATTGTTGTTTTGAAAAGAGATATTTCTTTTAAAGACTTAGAAATAGGTGAGCTTAAAAATGAGTTAGAAAAGCTTAAGAAAGAAAAAGACGGCATTGAAGTAAATATAGAGAGATATGCAGGGTCATCTAAAAGTATAGATAAGATTGTTCAGTGTCAGCTTATTGATAAATTCAAGACTAGTATAGGATATTAGGCTGTTGCACCTCCTCATACTGGGTTATTTCCAACCCCAAAACTTGATTTGTCAAATACTAGTGTAGAGAAGCTCAAAAATCCTGAGACTGAATGTAAAAGTGACATTGAAGAGAGTTTTAAAGAGGTTAGTGAATCATTTGATACCCCATTAGTTGAGAAATTGGTGTCAGATGATGAGGTAGAGAAGAAAACTGTCTTTTCTGCTGTTACTAAGGTAGAATCTATTAAACCTAAACAACAAGAGAAACCAGCTAGGAAAACAGTTAAGTATGCAGAGATGTACAGGTCACATAGTCCTAGGGGAAATCAGAGAAATTGGAATAATCAGAAATCCCAACAACTAGGAAGTGAATTTGTAATGTACAATAAAGCCTGTTTTGTATGTGGTAGTTTTGATCATTTGCAGGCTTATTGCAATTACCATCAAGGGGAAAGGATGGTATCTGGGAATACAAGGGTATCTGGAAATACTTACAAAAGGGTGAATCACAATTATTTTTCTAAACAGAATCACCCTAGTGTTCACAGAAACATGGCTCCAAGAGCTGTCTTAATGAAGTCTGACCTTAAACCACTTAATACTGCTAGGCCTGTTAATACTACTTACCCCAAATCAACAGTTTTTAGTGCCAAACCAACATCATGTTTTTCTAAGTCAGCACATGATCGGTGTATTTTACATACTCCTCATAGCATGTTAATTACGCATTGTTGCATTGTTATTCGTTGTTATACATGTACTTTGAGGTGTTTTATGATTACGTAGGTTTGGCGCATAAAGGAGCTAAAGTTGTGATATTACAAGCTTAAAATACGATAAGGGCTGAAAGTGTTAAAACAAATTAAAGTTTAAACACATTTATGTGTTTTGTTCGTGAATTATTGAAGGAAAGAAAGCATGGGACCGAAAGTGAATGTAGCGCAAGTTCAGGGATCAAAGTTGCACAAGGCCAAAAATTCATTATTATAAATAGACAAGTTGTACGAGGTATGAGATATCAATTTTGGTAGATCTGTGTTTTCTTTTTGGCGGTTGTACGACAAGAAAGAAGAGAAGACAGTAGGCGTTTGGATTTTCAACGGAGACGATGTCTTCCAACGTGATGCGCGACTAAACCCTCTTATAATATCTCCTGGTAAAAGATATTTGATTTGATCATGGTTACGGATTTTATTTTGTTTGTCAAACATTAATTCATTTGATTTTAATGCATATCGTTTCCTTGATTTTTATGTTTTAGTATAATTATTTGATTGAATTATTGTGAGACATATTATTGCGAGTCAACGACTATGCCGAGCCTAATTAGTATAGGGGTTAAGACGGTCGTATGGTAAACATAATTTGTACCCATAATTGTTCATTTGAGTAATTATTAAATTAATTGATAGGATTATTATAAGACATGTTATCGCTAGTCAATGAGTCATGCCGAGTCCAACTAGTTTAGTGATTAAGAAGATTCGTGTGGTGGACATAACTTGTGCCTAAAATTATCCTTTTCAATTAATACAAACTATGTCTATGTGGTTTGAAGGCAACCATTAGTAATAATCCGTAATTTAGTCATATCAATATATCCGGAGCCGGGAGGGATTGCTTTTTACTCAACTATTTACGAATCTTATTTTTATTTGCTTCTTTAATTTTTAATTACTTATTTACTTTTTGTCGCTTATTCACTTTCTAGTTTAATCATTAGCTTAATCGGTATATTAATTATTAAGATTTTAAAACCAAAACCTTTATTGATCAGTGATCACCCCAAAACTTAAATTAAAACCACATACTCTTCGTGGATACGATACCCGCTTGCCCTATCTAGTATAAGATAATTAGGTTTATTTTTGATCGGTACAACGACATCGGTCAGATTTTGGCGCCGCTGCCGAGAGTGAGTGCGCTTTTGGTTTAAGTTTTTTTTAATAGTTTTAAAATCAAAAATACAAAAAGATTTTGTTTTCTCTTGTTTTGTTTGCTTGTTTGTTTTGTTGGTTGTGAGTGTGCAGGTTAGTGTATACGCACGCGTAGATCGGGAAGTACATCACCGTTAGTTTACGATCCCGAGATTTCTAGGTAATCTCACATGGTCAATTTCATCATTTGTTTAACCTAGAGCTTCTATGGATTCATGCTGGACTTGAGGGAATCCATTTCATTCTTATGAAAATTATCCGGAGAAGAAAGCAAGTAGGAAGGAGCGAGTACTTGAGACATATGACTATCAATCTCAATATGATGATTATGAGCATAACACATATCATGCTAATTACAATATTGAGATGGAAGATTACACGAGGTATCGAGGGGAATATGGTGGTCAATATTATCATCCTTCATATGAGAGCTCTGGTTTCTTCGATCAACCACAGAGACCGACTCAACAATATGATCATCAAGGCCAAGGACAAGGTGATAACCATCTCTCGTATCTTGACCAAAAATTGGATAAGCTCATTTCAATGATAGAATCCAACAGAGAAGCAAATCAAAGATACGCTAGTATTGCAGCTCTTGAGACACATGTAGATCCATTGGCAGATCAATTTAATAGGAAAGAAACATATGAATCTCAAGGTGTCACCATGTTTGATTTTGATGATGAAGATAAAGGTGAAGAGCAAGATGAAGAAATCATACTTAACTCGACAAACACCATGGAATGGTTGGCGATTAGCTCTCATGAAGATGAAGAAGATGAATATAATATTGATGCTCATAACAATTCATTCGATGATCTCATTTTTCCGGTTAAAGATGATCGTGAAGAATCGTTTCCTTCTAAAGTTGGGGAGGGAGTTGTGGGGACTAATACCACACCATATCTCCCAACTTTACAAGAACCAATACTTTCATCAGTTGAGGATACAAAATCAAAAAAAGTTAAGGACTCTTTGGCTCTTTCGCTATATGAAGATGAGTGTTCAGATTCATTGGAAGAACAAGAATATCTCAGTAAGGAAGAAGTTGAAGTCACTCATATCGACCAAAATCCACCACAAGTGCCACGAGAATTAATCAAGAAAGTTGGTGTGAGTGATTTAACTTATACAAAAGGGAAAACACAAGTAAAGGTGTTACTAATTGAAAATCATTATGTTGTTGAGTGGTGTAACAAGAACTCTAACAGGGCACTCCTTCATATTATTCTTGAGCAAGTTCATAGGAAAGCACGAGTAGGAGTTCGTAAATTGAGAGAACCCCTGCGCAAAGAAGAGAAGAAGTTTCATGGAGTGCCAAATTGTGGTAAGTTGATTAAGTATGCAAACAAGAAGGCCCGTGTGAAACAGATTCGTAGTGCAGCAAGCTGAAGAATAAGGAAAAGACGAGTATGGGTTTCAAAGCATAACCACTTCTTCTGCATAAGGGAAACTAATATTCATAAAGTGTTTGAAAAGAGAGATATGGCATGGACCCGTAAAGTTTCACTACGTCTAGGTAACTCGTTTGGTAAATGCTCCATCAGACCACCATGAAACTAATACCAGGTATTGTCGGGCTGACGACGGTAAACTTAGCGCTTCGCGGGAGGCAACCCGTGGGTTGTAGTGTGTGTTTATGTTCTTTCTAATTTTTGTTTCTTTTTATTTTATTATTTTTGTGTGTGTTAAAAACTTTGTGGGTGTGTTCACTACAAACCCTCACGAGACTAAACTTGTCCACTCGGGCTACCGAGTAGTTTAAAAGGCTTGTTGCATACGCTAAATGCAACCGTTATTCATACGAAAGTGAGTTAGTTTTTTGTGTTGTGTGAGTTTGTCAAAGTGATTTTTAACCAAAATTTCAACTTAAATCTTTTGCATTAGGGACAATGCAATGCTCTAAGTTGGGGAAGGGGTGTCACATGTGTTACATGTTTTTGCGTGAAATTGTGGTTAAAATGGGTCAAAATGTGATTTTTGGAAAAATTAAAAAAAAATAGAAAAAAAATCACATTATAAGAGTTTTGTGCTAATTGGATGTGGAAGTTTCTTCTACATATATTTGCTGAGTGTTTGCAGATTCAGAAGATTACCCTGTGGATGACTTATTCGAGCAAACTAGAAGATCCGGCCATGATTATAAGGAGCACCCGATTCCATTGTATAATTTGGTTATAAAATTGATTTGATGGTTTGCATGTAGTTAGGCATATGTATAATTAGTAGATGATCAAACCATACCCGATTGAATTTCCCTACTTACTCTTCCTTAGAACGGGAAGAAAGTAAAATAATATAATATGAAATATAATAATATAATAGTTGGGTTAGGACACTTAAATTGATATTATCCGGCTTGTTGCCCGCGCATGGTGGCCATAGAAAAAAGTTGGAGAACTGTCATAATTATTGGTGGTAGTCATATGTTGGGCTTGCCTATCTGATTCGTCACCCGCGCAAGGTGATATTTTAGTTGTTAGCATGGGTCAGACACCAATTCTTATGATGGATAGCATTGCACTTAGCTGAGACAATTTTATGTGAAATAACCCAATCCTTGTATTGTTGTTAATGAAATTAGGAAGGTTGGTTTAAGTTAGTGCATTAATTAATTAGACTATGTGGTAGATAACTCCATCATATGATATACCAGTAGGCACGAAGCATAACTCTTCCCATTTAATTAAAATGGACTAAATTAACCGGTTCCCGTGTGCCGATGTGTCTTAGTATACACCTATAGGATAGATATTCATACATCCTAATGATTGGTCTTTATATCAACTTTAAAAGGAGTATATTAAGCATTCGGGATGACATTTATAAGAAACGGTTCCGGATGTCTAAAAAAGCAGCTTATGTATGTTATGAACAAAAATGCTTGAAATATGAAGTAAAATTCATGTGCGGAAACTGAGTAAAAAATGAAAATATGTAAGTTAATGTATGATAGCTTATGTGCTCTTTAAAATTTTGCTCCTATGGTATAAAAAACTCCGGTATTATAAAAGGTATAAGGTATTCTCACCTCTTGTTTTGGATATATGTTTAGATTGATTATAGGGGTGTACTAAGTATGTTGGGCACATGGTTAATTATATGAAACATAAAGTAAATTGAACCAATGGGAACGGTTATGTTAAGTGTTTAAGATGGACAAAAATATTGGTAATCATTTTGGATTATTGGTCACATAGGATGGTTATTAGTGTATTGGGTTAAATTTGATCTTTTTGATGGAATTTCAATGGTATGATTAAAAACTATGTAATTAACATGCTAAGATATAGTAGATTTCTTCCTCGGGATGAGTAAGGGTTAAGTTGGGGAGGTTTGATCGGTGTATTTTACATACACCTCATAGCATGTTAATTAAGCATTGTTGCATTGTTATTCGTTGTTATACATGTACTTTGAGGTGTTTTATGATTATGTAGGTTTGGCGCATAAAGGAGCTAAAGTTGTGATATTACAAGCTTAAAATATGATAAGGGTTGAAAGTGTTAAAACAAATTAAAGTTTAAACACATTTATGTGTTTTGTTCGTGAATTATTGAAGGAAAGAAACCATGGGACCGAAAGTGAAATGTGGCGCAAGTTCAGGGATCAAAGTTGCACAAGGCCAAAAATTCATTATTATAAATAGACAAGTTGTACGAGGTATGAGATATCAATTTTGGTAGATCTGTGTTTTCTTTTTGGCGGCTGTACGATAACACAGAAGAGAAGACAGTAGGCGTTTGGCTTTTCAACGGAGACGATGTCTTCCAACGTGATGCGCGGCTAAACCCTCTTGTAACCTCTCCCGGTAAAAGATATTTGGTTTGATCATGGTTACGGATTATTTTTTTTTTTTTTTGTCAAACATTAATTCATTTGATTTTAATGCATATCGTTTCCTTGATTTTAATGTTTTAGTATAATTATTTGATTGAATTATTGTGAGACATATTATTGCGAGTCAACGATTGTGCCAAGCCTAATTAGTATAGGGGTTAAGACGGTCGTATGGTAAACATAATTTGTACCCATAATTGTTCATTTGAGTAATTATTAAATTAATTGATAGGATTATTATAAGACATGTTATCGCTAGTCAATGAGTCATGCCGAGTCCAACTAGTTTAGTGATTAAGACGATTCGTGTGGTGGACATAACTTGTACCTAAAATTATCCTTTTCAATTAATACAAACTATGTCTATGTGGTTTGAAGGCAACCATTAGTAATAATCCGTAATTTAGTCATATCAATATATCCGGAGCCGGGAGGGATTGCTTTTTACTCAACTGTTTATGAATCTTATTTTTATTTGCTTCTTTAATTTTTAATTGCTTATTTACTTTTTGTCGCTTATTCACTTTCTAGTTTAATCATTAGCTTAATCGGTATATTAGTTATTAAGATTTCAAAACCAAAACCTTTATTGATCAGTGATCACCCCAAAACTTAAATTAAAACCACATACTCCTCGTGGATACGATACCCGCTTTCCCTATCTAGTATAAGGTAATTAGGTTTATTTTTTATCGGTAAAACGACATCGGTCAACACAACAAACTGTTAGAAGGCCCTTTTATAAGAAAACAACATTTACCAATAGGAGTTTTGAGAAAAAGGTTAATACTATTAATAAAAGAGTTAATACTGCTAAGCCAGTAGCTAATACTGCTAGGCCAAATTCAGCAGTTGTAAATGTTGTTAGGGAAAATGGGCACAATGCTGTTAAAGCCTCAGCATGTTGGGTCTGGAGACCTACCAAACTTGATAGTGCATCAATTGTATTGAAGAAACATAATTATATTGATGCACGAGGCAGATCCAAGTCAGTAATGGCTTGGGTCCCCAAAGGAAACTAATTTCCTTTATTTTATGTGCGGGAACATCCACAAAAGGAAGAAGAAGATCTGGGATATTTTGACAGTGGATGTTCCAGGTACATGACAGGAAACATGTCCTATCTCACAGATTTCATTGCATTTGATGGATGATATGTTGCCTTTGGGAGATGAGCCAGAGGAGGAAGAATTACTGGTAAAGGTAAAATCAGGACTGCTAAATCCATAAAGTTTTAATCTCTTTGTGTCTTTGTAAAGTTTTGTAAAGGATTAGTACTGTTAGATGTTAATATTGCTAGACTGTTACGTTAATACTGCTAGTGCAAACTAGTACTGCTAAGTTAAAACTGTTAGTCAACATTAATACTGTTATGAAGGAAATGCTTTGGTTTGTGTTTTCTTGGTTTTAGACTAACATTTACAGGATAAGTAAGCAGTATGCTTGGTATTGATGATGTGTGAGAAGCAAAAGTGGCTTGTTGAATGTTATGCTGTTGCTTAATGCTGGTGCAACTTATTCATGATAGAGAAGGTTTGGGGATCACTTGACAAGGGTTAACACCTGAGTTGGGAGGTTCTTTAAAATCTTTTTCTTGAAATCAACCTATACTGAACATGAATTGATGGTCCTTAGTTAGTCAGATAGTAACTGAGCTAACTCACTCTTTACCATTCTATCATTTGATAGTGTGTTAGTTTAAGGACATCTGGTTTAGAGAACAGCGAGCAAAAGTGAATCTAATATATGAAAACGTAGAGGGGGTGAATACGTTACCGTTTTAAAATCTTAAAACTTGTTGTATCAAATATCCGATCAAGCTTGTTGTAATATGAAAAATGCCAATTATAGTCTATGAATAATATAAACATACACTAACACAACTTGTCACACAAGCATAACCATCAAGTCACAACACAAGCAATAATATAATGCAAGTATAAAATTAAAGCACTAAGTAAAAGAAAGTGCAAACCGAACACGAGTATTTATAGTGGTTCGGTCACGGATCTCCTCTCTGCCCTACTCCACTCCCCGAGTACCCAACTCGAGAGTTACTTCACTAAATCAACAAGCTCCCTTCTCGGCGGAGAAAACCTTACAAGCTTTGCTTACACTTTTTCAGGTACAAAGCTAAATACCGGGTTCTAGTTCGAGGTAGAACCAACCTAACGTCGCCTATACAATATTTCCGACACTAAGCTAGATGTCGAGTTCTTTTACAAGGGTACAACCACTCCCGTTATGTTTTATGGCCCAACATAAAAACCTTGTGTTTTATGGCACAAACACATAAACCATCTAATCTAGTTTGGTGAATAGATTGTGATGATACAATGATGTTTATAATGACGATCCATGAAACAAATGTCTAATGGATATGAATGACTAATCTAAATGAACTTCCATTGATAGAAAGCCTTCAATGGATGAATATCACAAGTTCCCTAAGCTTGTTGTGATAGATCTTCATATATGTTTGCTTGTGGTGGATGATGACTCAAGATCTCTGAGCTTGCTTCACAGGATCATTTCGGGAGTATGCTTACAACATAATGAAAGTTAGTAGTAACATTATGATCATGTGATGGTGATTAATGTATGTTACTACATTATTATCTACTGATCTAAATGTATGCAAAAGGGTAGAGAGAATATGTATTCAAGTGGTGTTAAAATGAGTAAACAATGGGCTGCTATTTATAGCCAACAAGCTTAGCAGCCCATGGATCAGACGGAACCAAAACAAGGGTTCCGTCCGTGTATGCATTTGGTTCCGTGGGTACCTGACAGAAAATCTTCAAAATCTTCTACCAAATCTAACCAAAATATAAACATGATCTTACTAGTATCCTAAAAAGATATTTTCTAAGATTTTTAAAATCTTTGCAAATCTTGTTTCAAATCTTTCCAAAATATTTACGCAATCTTTTCAAGATATCATTTGTGATATTTCAAGATTTTGATGACACTATGCATGAGGTAATGAATCCATTTTCATTTTGATTAAAATGTAAATAAAAGTTTGTTTGTAAAATGTATTACTTAACTAGTTAATATATGTTTAACAAGTTGTACCATGTTAGTTTATGTGTTACTAAAAATGTTAAACTACTTATGCTATTTTAGGACTTAAGTTATTATGTCATTAACATCATTTTTAGAACTATGTAAACACATTTGTCTTAACTTGACACCTAAAGTGCACTTATACTATTTTGACACCTAAAGTGCACTTTTACACCTAATGTGGCACTTATTCTATTTTGACATGAATACAACTTAGGAAGCATGATGTACAAGTAAAAATACTTGTATATGCAAAATGTAAAATGAGGTTCGAAATAGAATGGTTAATCGTTTAAAATACTTAATGACTCTAAAATTATTTTAAACATTCTAAATGATTTGTTAAGGGGTTTGATCATAATGCCACATAACAAACATGTACGAACCTGTGTTGTAGCATACGAGGACTTGAGACGTCGAGAGGTGTTGAATGTATGTTGAGACAAAATATGATTACTAGTAACTTGTACATTTTATGTTATGTATCAATTTACATGTTTGTCATCAATCAAAACAAACGAGACTGTATAGATTAAATATCGTAATATTTGCACTAACATAATACATTTGTGTTAGAGGTAACATCTGCCACGAGCTGGAAACCTTGTCAAGAAGGCTCTTTTAATGAGTATATCTGATCACAGGCAGTATTTATAATGAATTCATTGGTTCTCACACAACCAGAGGTTAAATGCAACCGAAAATGATTAAGTGTCTTCCTTTACACTTAATCCCTTCCAAAGTTTGAGTGCAGTATTGTTTTTGAAAGAAAATTGAGTTAATACTGCTGAGAAAAAGTTTTTGTAAAAGGTTAGTACTGCTAGTCAAAAGTTTGTACTGCTAGGCTAAAACTTAGTACTGATGGGTAACCGTTAGTGTTGTTTGGGAGTAACCGTTTTTTTTTTTTTTTTAATATAGCCGTTGAGAGATTTTCGTTACTTACTTTGCTTATAGGTTTCCTAAATTGGATAATTCACATAATTTCTTTAACTTAAAATATTTCTTCACGATAACGAAAAGCTTTATTCAAGTCGGTCCAATCGAAACCCTAAGTGTTCTTTATATAATCTCAATTGGCTTTACCAAACACACCTTCTCTCTTCAAAGCACATAACCCAGCACTCTAATCCAACTTTTCTCAATCTCAATGGCGCATTTGGCTTTTTGTGATAAACATAACATGGTTGCATTCTTGGAGAAAACAGAGGGAAGTCATGGGTTTCATCAGATATTGGATTTTCTTAATGCTAGCCACATCAAGTATGCTCTCACAGTGAATCCAGCTATATATAGTTCTCAAATCAAACAGTTTTGGCAGACTGCTACTGCTAACACACTTGATAATGGAGAACACCAAATAATTGCAACAGTTGATGGCAAAACCTTGATTATTACAGAATCATCTGTTAGGAGACCTCTCAAACTAGCAGATGATAATGGTATTAGTTCCTTACCTAACACTGAAATTTTTGAAACTCTTTCCAGGATGGGGTATGTGTCCACTTCTGATAAACTAACTTTTCAAAAAGGACAATTTGCCCCTCAATGGAGATTTCTCATACATACCATTTTACACTATTTAAGTCCAAAGAAAACTGCTTGGGAGCAATTCAGTAGTAATATTGCAACTGCTCTTATTTGTTTAGCCACAAAAAGGACTTTTAACTTTTCAAAATTGATTTTTGATGGTATGGTGAAAAACTTGGATACCAAATACAAATTTTTAATGTATCCAAGATTTATTCAAATGTTTTTGAACAAACACAAGTATTTGCTTCTATCTCATAAAATTGTTTATCCAACTCCTAGCCTCACTCAAAAACTTTTTAGTAATATGAGGATGGCTTCTAAGGGTTACAATGGGATAGAAGTACCACTGTTTTCACAAATACAATCCCAGTTGAGTCCCGTCACACACCCATCAGTGCTCCATCTTCCTCACAACCTCAAATTACACAAACATATAGGAGGAGAATCAGACAGGAATCTGTGGTTCCTCAGCCCAGATCTCCTACTCATACCAATGTACCAGATGAGGCTGTCAATGTAGAGGGTGACAGAATGGTGAGGGCTGCCACTACTGTCTCTGGCTTAGAAGCTGGGCAGGCCAGTGGTACCATAAATAAGACCCAAACCATGGCAACATCTAATGAGTCAAGTTCTCATGAACTTGATTCAGGTGATGGAAACCCCAGCCAACAGGATACAATGGGGGGCTCAGATGATCAAACTAGGGTTGAGACTGAGTCTAACATGCCCCATGATTCACCTCTCCCAAGAGTTCACACACTTGAAAGTGATGAGGGTAGTTTGCAATACAATGAATTGATGGTTATATGTGCACAATTGTCAAACAGAGTTACTGGCTTGGAGAAAGAATTGAAGGAGACCAAGCAGCTATATGGTACTGCTTTTACAAAGTTGATTCAAAAGGTGAAGAAGTTGGAATAAAAACTCAAGGCCAGTAAAGCTAAAAGGAGGGAAAATATTGTGGAGTCTACTGATGATGACACTGATGATGATTTGGAGGATCCTTCCAAACAGGGGAGGAGAATAGATGACATTAATCAAGATCCAAACATCTCATTGGTACAAGAGGGTGCAGAGACTCAGGGGAGGTTTGATGATGCTGATATGGGTGATGCTGATATAGGTGTTGAAGATGCTGCTAAAAGAGATACTGCTAAACCATTTAGTACTGCTGGTGCATCAGTTAGTACTGCTGATGTTAGTGCTGCTGAAGCATTGGTATATATTAGAAGAAGTGCAGCAAAAGATAAAGGAAAAGGCATCATGGAAGAGTCTGAGCAACCTAAAAAGGTTAAGAAGAGAGTGCAAGTTCAGATGAGCCTTGATGAAGAATTGGCTAAAAGCTTTCATCAAGAAGAACGAGCACAAATTCAAGCAAATGAATATTTAGCTCAGCAACTTTATGCACAAGAAAGGGAGATTCTCAATGAAGAAGAAAGAGAGAATGCACTTCAAGATCTATTAGATGTGACTAGGAAAAGTCAGAGTGCTAAGAAGGCTGCTGCAAGAAAGAATAAATCTCCAACTCAAGCACAAATGATGAAGTACATGAAAGAATATCTGAAGAATCAAGATCATTGGACTGCTAGTCAACTGAAAGGCAGACCATATGAAGAAATTGAAAGTTTGTACTTCAAGGCCTACAAGAAGGTTCAACAATTTGTTCCTATGGGAAAAGAAGAAGAGAGCAGAAGTACTAAAAGAGCAGGAATATTATTGAAGTCAGAGTCTTCAAAGAAGCAAAAGGTTAGTGAAAACCTATCCACAGTAGAAGAGGAAGAAGAAAAAGATTTGACTGATGAACAGCTACAACAAATGATGATCATTGTTCCAGATGAAGGGATGAATGTAGAAGCTTTACAAGTTAAATATCCTATCATTGATTGGGAAGTTCAAGATGATGGAATGAAGAAGAGTTGGAAGATTATCAGGAATGGTAATCACACTGCAGTATATCAACACTTTGATGATATGGTTAAAGCTTTTAATAGAGATGATTTGGTAAAGTTATGGGAATTAGTCAAAGCAAGATTCAACTTAACAGAACTATCTGATGACAAGGAAAGAATGCTATGGGTAAAGTTGAAGAGAATCTTTGATCAAGATGCAGATGATAGATGGTGGAAATTTCAGGTGGTCATAATTTGATATGGAGATTGTATGATACATGTGGAGTTCACCATGTGTCTACAAAAGCTGGAGCTGACATATACATGCTAGTGGAGAAGGAATACCCATTGTCAAGGGGTACTCTTACTTTAATGTTATCTGCAAAGCTATTAGTGGATGAGCAGACTGAAATGGCAAATGAACTGCTAAGGAAGATCTTCATGCAGGCTGAAAGAAGATGAAGTGTTTGGAAGAATCCTCTCATGGTCAAAGATTTAATTCAAGAAACTTGATGATTTGGAGGTAAATCACAAGTTTAGGGGAGGATTGTTGGGAATTACAAGTCTACACACTTTGTACTGCTCAAGATATTTAGTACTGTCAAGTCAAACAGTTGGTACTGCTGAAGATTACAACTGTCAGTACTAACCAAGTTAGTACTGCTAAAAGAAAGTTTGTACTGCCAGACTAACTTGATACTGCTGAAGACTGCTGACGAAGATTGGTACTGCCAAAAAGATAAAGACGAGTGAAGAGATATGTATAGAAGATATTCAATGTATATCTTATATAGTTAGAAAGATATGTATATTCTATACGTTTAGAAGATTTGTAGTTATCTTGTAAAGGACTCCTTAGCCTATAAAAGGAGGTCCTAGGTTATGATGATGGATGTATGTTTTTGATATAGCTTCAAGGTTGTAAACCCTAGTACTACACAGAGTACTCGTATTATTATTCTAATAATATTGAAGCGTTTTGGTTATATTGTTCTTTACATTAATATTCTTCTAAAGTGTTGAAGAGTAGATTCCGCATACTCTTTAGTATTCTCAAAAAAGTTTCTAACAAGCTCAGTAAGATTGTGTATTTGGGATCAACATAGTTTAGTATAATATGAAAATTAGCCTATAGTATTTATCAAAGAGTAAAACATGTTCTATACAAGTGAAGTTGCACTATTTGCAAAAACACACTATATGTTGTTAATCAATAAATAAAATGTCTAATATGGAAGCAAATAAAATCACATGATAAATAAAACAAATATACACTATGTGACATAATGACAAATTTTGAGTCAACTAGACCATCTTATTATATTAACTATGTTTGTAATTTTTTTGGAAACATTCACAAATGTTTTTATCCGTTGGAGTCCATATTAAACTTCTATTGTAAAAAAAAATAAAAAAATAAAAAAAAAATAAAAAAAAAATAAAAAAATAAAAAATAAATAAATAATAATAATAATAATAATAATAATAATAATAATAATAATAATGAAGGGACATTTTATAAATAAATAATAATAATAATAATAATAATAATAATAATAATAATAATAAGTGTATAACAAGGGTTATAATAGTAAGATCTCATTATCTGAAAAAGGAGAATATATTACATGAAATAAAAAGAGCAAGGAAATCCTAGTTATGAAATAGGGAAAGCATAGTTAATAAAAGGGAAATATATGTAGTTCAGCGATGTCGATTTCAAAATTCCAAGTCATCGAAAAAGTCTGAGGAATTTACCTCAGGCATTTAGGAATCATGTTGATCCATAAGATTCACTTCTCTCTTTTCCTTTAAGAGATTCCTCATAAAGCTTACAAAGATGTGCATCTGCGCGACAAGCTTTTGACCAATGTTCCATGCTCCCACATCAAAAACAAGAACCTTCTATTTTCTTGGAAGTGCTCGCTTCACCATCATTTTTTATTAGTTTGTTAAATGATTGGCCATTATAGCCTGGAGCATGGTATGTATTAGTTCTTCGACTAAAACTACAGCCATGACCATGACCACCACCATATAATCGACCTCCACTAGAATTATGGTTTCGTTCATATGTACGGTAGTGACCATGAGAATAACCGCGACCTCGGCCACGATTATGTCCGAGTCCTCGTGTATTATTTTTAGGACCATCATTGTATGTAGCATTTATTTTAGGAAGTGCTACTGATCCAGTAGGACGAGACTGATGATTTTCATTAGTAGCTCATTGTTTTGCTCTGCAACCAAGAGACATGAGTTTAAATCAGCATAAATTTCAAACTTCATATTGCGGTATTGTTGTTGCAAGTTTATGTTTGATGCATGAAAAGTGGAGTATGTTTTCTCCAATAATTCTTCCTCTGTGACAGTCTGTCCACAGAATTTGAGTCTTGCACGGATACTTAACAAGGCCAAGCTATACTGAGATACTTTTGGAAAGTCCTGAAATCTTATAGTATGTCATTCATGCCTCGCAGCAGGAAGCAAAACATGCCTTTGTGATTAAACCTTTTTTTTAAGTTCACCCCAGAGAATTGAATGACTGGATTTCTTGTATCGAAAAGTTCAAGTTTTAACACCTCATCAAGGTGTTTGTGGAGAAAAAAATTTGCTTTCGCTTTACCTTGCGATGTGCAATCTTTGTTTTCATGTATCGCCTCAAGAAGGCCAACAGTTTCAAGATACATTTCAACATTTTCAACCCATTGCATATAGTTTTTGCCATCAACGGACGGCAAATTCAATCTTTGAAATACTTGACATGTTTTAAACTATCATATATGAATAAACAACAAGAACTTAGAATCCATTAATATCGATACAAAGTGCAATACATAGTAGTGGGAAAATCACAAATATATACAATCATAAGAAAAAGTACAATTCTCTAGGTGGGAGATTAACCAAAGGGTAAATAAGTAGAATGAGTATGATGATGATAATAACTAAAACCGGGCTAACCATCTTTGAAAACTTCTTTGAGCAAAAAATTGATTTAAGAAAGAGGAAGATTTGTTTTGTGAAAATTGTGGATTGGTAGCTCTCAATTTATAGCGAAAAATATAGACGTTGTAAAGCTGTTTGTTTCCGTTTACAACCGTCACAGAGCTATTTTGTATATATATTTTATAAAACTTTTTATAAATACCGATAGAGTAAATAAGAAATAAACTCAGTTATCACATTGTAATAAACAAACAATATAAAGATTAGTAAGGGCCCTTTTGGTTTGTAGATGGGTTTAGGATTAAGATTTAGATTTGGATTTGTATTTAGATTTGGAATGAGAAAATATATTATAAAATATTATTTTAAACTAATTAAAGTAAAACTTTAAATTAAAAAACATGAGAAAATGTTGAAAAGGTGAACAAACATATGGTGGAGAATCTTTTGCAGCAAAAAACCATACATGATTTCATAAAACCCATTGGAGGGGTAGGGATTTCAATATTGGGATGAGACCCTTGTGCCAATCCAAATAAAATATACCAAACAATAGATTTTAACTACCTATCATCCTAAACCTCTAAAAACCCACCAACCAAACTAGCCCTAAATACGAGGATAAATAGTTGAGTACGTAAATAAATAACAGTTAAGACAAAATGAAGATTAGTTGCTGCATAAGTAAATGTTAATTGCATTAATAAAAGTTAGTTGCAAGAAAGTAAATGTTAGTTGCGTAAATAAAAGTTAGTTACCGTATAAGTAAATGTTAATTGCATAAATAAAAGTTAGTTGCAAACTTGAAATAAAGTAAATATTAGTTGTGTAATAATAAGATACAAATTGTTAGTAGTCCAAAGTTCTCAAGTGTCCATTTGACAATTTATTTGTATTAGTGAGACAATGGTCGAATTATTACTTTACGTAGTCAATTTATAACTGTTGGTCAAAAAATAAAAATGTGTTATTCCATTTTGTAGTCATTCTTTAAAGTTGTTCAAATGATGAAAGTGTTGTGAGAACGTATTCCAAACTTTGTTGTGATGTGAAACTAAAATAAGGTATTGCATTTGTTTGATAAATAATAAATGATTTAATAAAATAGATACTTTTGTCAATTACGAAATCAATTTAAGAAAAAGTTTATAAGAAATGATTTTTTTAAAACTTACTTGATTATACCGACGATGAACGATCGTGCTGATAACGTGTTATAATTAACGAGTTTTATCACAAGATTACCGATGTAATCAAGAACCTCAAAGTACTACTAAAGAATCATTAGAGAAATATTAGAAAGAGAAAAGTATAAGTTACCTTAAATGGTTAACTTTGGTGCAAGTTCTTCCATTGATTCCATAAGGTATTTATACTACTCAAATACTCTATACATTTCACCATTTAGAGTAAATGGGGAGACAACTAGCTTGCTATATTATTGATCTAAGTTTGACAAAATGTGTCATACATCAATGCAATGTAATTGATAATTCATAACAGGTTTTTCTTTTTCTTTTCTTTTCTTCCTTTTTTTTTTTTTTTTTTTTTTTTTTTTTTGTAATTTTTTCTTTTTTTGACAGCTTTAAAATTTGTCTAGATTGGAGATAAGGTGAATAAGGTATCACTATTAAAGTAAGTCAATAAGGACAAAAGTTGAAAAAATGAAATGGGTTTTGGTTTTGTCCCACATCGATTGGTGAACAATTTTTTTTTTTTTTTTTTTTTTTTTTTTTTTTTTTTATAGAAAAGAAAAGATATCATTCCATGTTAGACAAGATTACATCTTTAGACATCCATACATTAGCACAGCTCGGAACACTACCGTCTAACGTAAACTCATGAGGGCAACTCAACGCTAAAGAAGCTATACTATGAGCTACCCTATTTCCTTCCCTTTTAACAAAAGACCAATTACAGACATTAAAAGCCATTGACTTGGATAGTATATCTGAAAAAAGACTTGCAATTTGTAGCAGGGTAACTTTATTATAAAGCGACTTAACTAGACACAACGAGTCTGTCTCGAATATAACGTGAGAGTACCCCTTACAAATTGCACGTGTCATAGCCCAATGAACGGTTTTTGCTTCGGCTTCCAAGGGAGAACTTGCATAACATTCTAAACGACCACCTGAAAATAAGGCCTCACCCTTGTAGTCACGGGCTACAAAGCCTAAACCCGCCTTTCAAGATTCTTTTTGCTACGCAGCGTCACAGTTAATTTTTATGTGCTCGACATCTGGCCTTAACCACATACCTGCACGAATATTATGTACCCCACTGTTACCGCTAAGATTTATCTGGTTTGCCTTGTGATAGTCTGATAAAACCGATTTCGCAATAACTTTCACGTATTGGTGAACAATATTTGAAATAGCTTATAATTGAGGGTATTCATTGAAGATTAGCGAAAACATCATAGAAATGTTAACTTCTTAACATGATGTTTCAAATAAGAAAACTTTGAAACCAAAATAATCCGTTAACGTTCCTTTTTTTTAAGTTTGATAACCACTTGATCAAATTATAGAATGAAGAATCTTTACAATAATAGAACTGAATGAGAACGAAACACATAGATATAACAAAACACAAATTTTACAATAATATACTACCTCCCTCTTATATTAAGTGTCCACTTTGACTTTTTTTAGTCTTTCTTGTTCAACTTTGACCTTAAATTCTATTATTTGTGTTATATAACACTTGATGCAAAATATATGAATGGATTGGGTTTTAAATGTATTTTCATTGGTATAATTTTTATCAAGTATTATATAGCACAAATAAAAATATATCACGGTCAAAGTTGAACAAGAAAGACTCAAAAAAATCAAAGTAGACACTTAATATGAGACGGAGGGAGTAATTTTTTTTAGAGCTATCACTAACTATCCTCAAACTTTTCATCCCTATTTTTACACTCCTCTTCTCAAAATTACAAAATCAAAAATCAACATCCACCACCAAATATCACAATGAGTCTAAAAAAACTACTGAAACTCCTTGTTATCGTCGCTTTACATAAATACAATGATAACTCTTTAATACGTACAAATTTACAACTACAATTGTCGGTAAGACTAGTGGTAGTAGTGCAAAGACGATGCGTCATTCTGCCTTATTGGCACCTCACACACACGTCTTTGTTATAAAAGACACCTCGATCTACGTGTCTTTCGTGGTTTTTCGTAAGAAAACGATCGTCTCAACAACCGAGTTGGTGAAGAAAGAAAAAGGGGTGTGTGTGTAATTTCGGTTTTATGTATAAGTGGGGTATATTTAGGTGGTGATGTTGGTTGTAATTACACTATATTAATTATGATATTAATCGAAGAAAGAAGCTGATATGAAGATAAATTGACAATAATAATGAAGGTCACTGTTACCACGAGTCTAACAAATACTCCCTCCGTCTTAATTTAATTGTCCATATTTCCTTTTATGGATGTTTTAAATTAATTGTCCACTTTTCTTATTTAGTAAAAACTAGAGAATCTAAAGGAGGAATATTTCATTTTAATGGTTGAAAATTAAAGTGGCCCCACTTTTATTAAACTTTGTGTTTTCTCTTTCCTGACAAATAAATTGAGACGAAAAGAGTAGCAGGTAACAATAATATATGGCATCAATCCCAAAGTTGTTGGCAACAAATGCTCTCTCAAATTTCAAAAGGTCACCGTCCCACGCCACAAACATATTTAGCCGCTTTCCTGGAATTTTCCGTCCTATATAAAAACAACTTTAAAAAATCCGCATCCACACCACTTTGTCCCCCACATCTTTTTTTAATGTCATATGTGTCATGTTTTATGCAACTACTAGTCAATGAACAACCCATCTCATGACATTAATATACCAACCAATCACGTTCTTTTTCTGTTGTGTTCACATCTGTTTCAAACTTTCATCATTTTTGTCAAACACTTTTAACTAATATTCCTATCTTTCACAGTTTCCATTTCTGTATATTATCACATATCATCATCTAATGATTTCTAGCAGCTTTTTAGTTAGCTAGCTAAAGAGTTTTGTTATTTGTTAGAATGAATAATAATAATTCAATGCAACAAAAGAGAAGAAAAGTAGCGAAAACTGAGACATCGATAGGAGTTGGTGATGGCGAAGCGAAAACTAAGTCTTTGTTCTTCCTTGATGAGCAGAAAAAATCTGATCTAACACGGGCTACGACGAATTCGCTAACTGTACGTACTTTTTTCTTGATATGTCTTTTAGAACTGTTTAATCTGCGAAGAAATTAGGTGTTACAAATTGATATGTTAGTGCTTTTAAACGTGTACACATGTTATGTTATATCTAGCAGCTAGTTTCTACAATCAGATGCATATAAGTTTGGTTGACTTTCTATATTTAGCAGTTAGGTTTTTGGAACATAGCCCATGTTTTTTTGCTAGCTTGTTATATATATGGGCAGGTTTTTTTTGGGCAATGTTTTGTGCTAGAAAAACTTAACGTGTACAATTTGTATAAACATTGTAGTGTCCAAATGAGGAGCACGATGATATTCGAAAGAGAAAATCTCGGGCACCTAAGTCAACTTCGGTTACATCTGATCATGGAACAACCACAGTTGATTTTGGTTATGATTTAAATATAGCCACTACTAGCGGACCTGCAGAGAAAGTTAATGACGGTCCACAAAGACGGTTGTGGGTAAAGAACAGATCACAGGATTGGTGGGACAAATACAATAGTGCAGATTTACCAGAAGACGAATTTAGAAAAGCATTTCAAATGGGGAAGGATACATTTGAGTTAATTTGCAACGAGCTTACTGCTGCAGTAGCTAAAGAGAATACAATGTTAAGAGACGCGGTTCCTGTAAGACAAAGGGTCGCCGTTTGTATATGGAGATTAGCGAGTGGTGAGTCGTTAAGACTTGTGTCAAAAAGATTTGGATTAGGGATTTCTACGTGTCACAAACTTGTGCTTGAGGTTTGTTTAGCTATAAAAGATGTGTTGATGCCTAAGTATCTACAATGGCCAAATCATGAGTCGATGAAAGCTATCAGTAAAGAATTTGAAACAGTTTCAGGGATTCCTAATGTGGTTGGATCAATGTATACTACTCATATACCAATAATAGCTCCTAAGGTTAATGTGGCTGCTTATTTTAATAAACGGCATACCGATAGGAAACAAAAGACTAGTTATTCAGTAACGGTTCAGGGTGTTGTTGATCCAAACGGGGTGTTTACTGACGTGTGTATAGGGTGGCCCGGTTCAATGTCAGATGATCAAATATTGGAAAAATCAGCACTGTATCAAAGGGCTAATGGTGGGCTTCTGAAAGGTGTGTGGATTGTTGGTGGTACGGGTTACCCTTTAATGGACTGGGTATTAGTACCTTATAATCAGCCACATTTGACGTGGACTCAACACGCGTTTAATGAAAAGATTGTTGAGGTTCAAAAAGTGTCTAAAGATGCTTTTGCAAGGTTAAAAGGAAGGTGGTCTTGCTTACAAAAGAGGACTGAAATGAAGCTTCAAGACTTGCCGGTTGTGCTTGGGGCGTGTTGTGTTTTGCATAATATATGTGAAATGAGGAGTGAAGAGATTGCACCCGAGTTGGTTATTGAGGTTGTGGATGATGAGATGGTTCCGGATATTGCATTGAGGTCTGAATATGCTATGAAGGCGAGAGACACGATGGCACATAATCTTTTGCACCATAATCATGCTGGAACTTCCTTCTTGTGAGTTTGTTTCAGTAATTATAATTCCACTGTTGTAAGCCACGAAAATAGTCTACCAATACATTTTGTTAAATTTTTTCGATGGGGTTTCATTATTTTGTATTCCCCTAACTGAAAATGTAAGAATATTTGGGATCGGTTTTTATTTAGCTAGGATATTGAATCTGCAGGATCTGAGGTTGCAAAAACAAGTTGCAACTTTGTTCTTGATTTCTTATACTTGATTTAATCAACAACGGATGAATGAATCATAACAATTTGTCTATTGATTTGCTTCACTTCATTACTTCGACTTTTTCTAATACAAAACATTCACAGTTGTTCGTAGGAAGGATTCTTGATATTTGTTAAAGATACATCTCGAACAATATATGAGTCGATTGACAAGAATTCTTGCGTAATTAGTAAGATTGCTACTTGATACCTTTAGTCGAAGTTGCATTGCAGTTATTTTTTTTTTTTTTTTTTTTTTTTTTTTTTTTATTTTTTTTTTTTTATTTTATTATATTCAATCCTTATAACAAACAAAGTGGTGATTGTATGAATACATCAAACTATGGGTCATTTCGTATAAAAAAGTACAACTTTACGGTTCTTTATAACTCGACAGTAAGATTTAAACTTATGATATCCAGATTGCTGCATATTTTGTAAGTTTAACACAGTATATGGATTGATGTTTCAACTAATTTGTAATCAAGTACTCCTGTGTTTAAGGTTCTTCAATTTCTATCAACATCTCAAACGGGATTTTTTGGGTATCGTTATTGTTGTAATTTCATCCAAAAAAAAAGAAAAAAGAAAAAAGAAGAAAAAGAAAAAGGCTCTCCAGTGGTATAACTTTTAGAAAACATTACACGTTTGGTCCCTTTGGTTTGCTCAGATTTCATGTTTAGTCTCTAAATCGTTTTAATTACACCAGAGATACCTATTTTTTAAACTTTACACTCATTTAGTCCCTATTTTGGATGGGCCGTTAGTTTGACCGTTAAATGTTTAAATAATATTTGCCCGTTAGTCCCTCCGTTAATATATTTTGCACCATTAGTCATCATTTTCTAAAATGAATTAAAAAGGGCATCATGGCTCGAACTCAGGTCTTGTTGCCCAAAAACTAACGCCCTAACCATTGGACTAAGCATCCAGTGGTGTAATTATATCAAAATAAATTCTATTTAACCTTTTTTTGGCTCAAACTCGTTTTTATCCGTTTTCGTTTATTTTTATACATTCTCATCCGTTTTTTTAAATTTTCGTCCCTTTTTTTACTTTTTTTTTACGTTCTCCTCCGTTTTTTTTACGTTTTCGTCCTTTTTTTTTACGTTTTTATACGTTTTCGTCCGTTTTTTACGTATTTGTCCATTTTTTACGTTCTTGTCCGTTTTTTTACGTTTTCAACCATTTTTATCTGTTCTCGTCCTTTGTTTTTGTCCTTTTTTACGGTTTCATCCGTTTTTTACGTTTTCGTCTATTTTTTTACATTTTCATCCGTTTTTTTACGTTTTGATCTGTTTTTAAACGTTTTCGTCTGTTTTTCTTTATGTTTTCGTCCATTTTATATGTTTTTGTCCCTTTTTTTATGTTTCCGTCCGTTTTTATACGTTTTCGTCTGTTTTTAAACGTTTTCGTCTGTTTTTTTACGTTTTTGTCCGTTGTTATACATTTTCGTTCGTTTTTATAAATTTTTGTCTGTTTTTTTTTTTATGTTTTCGCTTTTATACGCTTAGATAAAAATGGACAAAAACGTAAAAAAAACAGACGAAAACGTAAAAAAAGGGACAAGAACGTAAAAAATAGACAAAAACGTAAAAAAACGAACGAAAGCGTCTAAAATCGTAAAAAAAAGGGACCAAAACGTAAAAAAAAGGGAAAATACATATAAAAAAAATTGTACGAAAACGTAAAAAACGAATGAGGACGTAAAAAACGGAAAAAAAGGTTAAAAAAAGGGACAAAAACGTAAAAAAATGGATGAGAACGTAAAAAACGGACAAAATATAAAAAAACGGACGAAAACGTATAAAAACACACGAAAACGTAAAAAAAAATGGACGAGAACGTTAAAAACGGACGAAAACGTAAAAAAACGGACAAGAACCTAAAAAACGGACAAAAATGTAAAAAAAAAAGGCGAAAACGTATAAAAACATACGAAAACGTAAAAAAACGGACGAAAACGTATAAAAACAGACAAAAACGGATAAAAGCGAGTTTGAGCCAAAAAATGTTAAATAAAATTTATTTTGATATAATTACACCACTGGACGCTTAGTCCAGTGGTTGGGGTGTTGGTTTTTGGGCAACAAGACCCGAGTTCGAGCCATGTTGCCTTTTTCAATTCATTTTAGAAAATGAGGACTAACGGTGCAAAAAATATTAACGAAGGGACTAACAGGCAAATATTATTTAAACACTTAACGGTCAAACTAACGGCCCATCCAAAATAGGGACTAAATAAGTGCAAGGTTTCAAAAATAGGTATATCTGGTGTAATTAAAACCACTTAGGGACTAAACATGAAATCTGAACAAACCATAGGGTCCAAACGTGTAATTTTTCTAACTTTTATAAACCTTTGAAAAAATTACACGGATGGTCCTTGTGGTTTACACGGATTTCATGTTTAGGAGCTATTTCATTTTAATTACGCCACAGATACCTATTTTGTGAAACGTTGCACGCGTTTGGTCCCTAAGTTGGAAGGACCGTTAGTTTGACCGTTAAGTGTTTAATTAATGTTTGCCCGTTAGTCCCTCCGTTAGTATTTTTTGCATCGTTAGTCTTATTTTTCTAAAAAACAAACATTTTGATTTCATACTCACTTTTGAGTATATAAAGAAAACTTATAACTTTTTTTTCTCATTCACCAAACCCTAACCCTAGTTTCATTCTCTCCCTCCTCCTCATATATCCGGCCGCCGCACCACCTCGCACCACCGCGACGCCGCCGATCAACCATCATTTCATCACTTATCCTTGAAGTTCTGAAGATTTTGAAGACATTTTTGGCGTTTTGGTAGTGAGTTTTGCACGAGTTAGTCTCGTATCCGCCGTTTCTTTTTCGGCTTAATTTTTCTTTTCGAGCTTATTGTCGTGCTCTCTTGGTTTTGGGCTTGGATTTGATTCGGTTTGGATTCAAAATAATTAATGGCCCGATTTGATTTAGTTTGGATTCGGATGTGTTGTCTTTGCCCGTTTTGGTTCGATTTGGATTGGGTTCGAGCCGTGTGAATTCAAGCCGAGACCTTGTGGTTCGATTTGGAGGTAGCAGCGGTTATGGTTGTGAGTGTTGAGTTTGAGTCGATGTTGAGATTGGGACTTGGATTTTGTGGTTTGGTACTGATCTACTTATATGTTAATGTTCATTGATGCTGTGGATAATGTATATTTGGTGTTTAGATGTGGTGGTTGAGGTGGCGGCCGACGATGGTGGTGGTGGTGGTAGTAATGGCGGTGCCATTTTTAATTCATTTTAAAAAATAAGACTAACGATGCAAAAAATACTAACGGAGGGACTAACGGGCAAACATTAATTAAACACTTAACAGTCAAACTAATGGTCCATCCAACTTAGGGACCAAACGCGTGTAACGTTTCACAAAATAGGTATCTGTGGCATAATTAAAATGAAATAGCTCTTAAACATGAAATCCGTGTAAACCACAAGGACCATCCGTGTAATTTTTTCTAAACCTTTACTTCAAGCTTTAGCTAGCTAATAAACCAACTTAACCGCTCCAAATGGTTTAATGTTTACAGACTACAAATACTACAGTATGATTTTAGTATGAGAAGTCAAAAAACACAAACAACTAACCAATTTGAGACTCAAATAATCTCGAATAAAATACAGATTCAGATATCACATATCTCGTTGATGACATGTTCGAAATAAAATACAGATTCAGATATCACATATGTCGTTGATGACATGTTCGAAATAAACAATACCGCTAATTACGAATAAGATATAAATTAAGAGAGTTTGCCAAAGAGAAGATCCTTTAAGTATATTAGCATATGCTTCATAGTGGATCACGTATGCTTTTTAAATTTTGAAGACATTTTTTACTTAAATCTTCCATTATATTTTTCGCAGGTGAAATCTGAACAGCAGTATTCAAAACTAAGTAAAACTGTCACCACTTCTTATAAGTGTATCTGCAACAAAGATGGTACACAAGGTATCAGGATGATGTTCGGATATGCAAAAGAGATTTGAAATTACTACTGTAAACGCCCCAATGTAGGCCTGAGATACACCTCGAGTCCTTTGTTGCGTAGCCTTTTTGGCTATTTAAATCAAAATAATCAAGTAAAGGTAGATATGGAGGAACCAGAAGCCAAAATACACCTAATAAAAGTAGAAACAAAAGAATAATTGTAAAATGAGGCTCCAAATTTTCACTGCTGCTATCGTTACTCGCTATGCTTTGTACCAGATGCTTCCTTAAGTTCATCAACTTCATCCTCCTGTAACCCAAATATAAACAAAAAAATAAGCATAAAGTCAAATCTGTAGAGATGAACAAAGGAGGAGACCCGTGAGACCAAACATACACAAAGGGACTAGACCTGTGAGACTAAGCGCTCGGTAGATTTTCTTGGTCTAAACAGTTAACTGGTTAGAGCTGCAGGAATGAGGGCCAAAACTATGGATAAGATGGAAATGCCGAAGATTGTTTTTTTTTTTCTTTATAAACAAGTGATAAACCTTAGTAACTTTCATTCAGGAGGGTCGAGAGTTGAGGGTTGAGGCGTTGTTTTTCATCGGTTAAGTGTGCCCGGTTGGTTTAGCTTTTCTTGGGTCGTTGTAGAGTTTGTGGTGTGGATCTTGTTTTTGTTCAGATTTTCATGTGGGTGTGAGCTAGTTATGTAGTTTCATGTGGGTCGAGGTGTTGGGTCAGGTGAGCAAGGGTCGACTAGTTTTGACGTGTGGTGGTTTTACAATCATAAGGTTCTTCTTCGTCAACGGATTTTACATATCACTGTGCCACCACTCGATTTGTTTGCATGGTTGAAAGTTTATGTTTGAGGTTTCCGCAGTGTCAAGGTTGTGTGTGAAGGTCGTGGTCGGGTTTTTAACCAATCTCCATGCTCTCAAATCGGGTGATGCCCTTAAGTTGTTAGGTGTTGTGCTAGAGTTTGAAGACAAGTTGTTCTCCTTTGTTTGTTGGATCTCCATTGTCGATTAAAGGATCTTTTTGGATAGAGATTTTATAGTCATCGTAGTTTAGCCAGGGTCGTTGTTGAGGGTCGTGTTTATGGTTGTAGTTTGTGAGGGTCATTGTTATCACGAGTTTGATGTAATTCCTAGCATCTTGCTAGTTTTAATTTTATAAAAATTTATTGCCTTTCAAAAAAAAAAATTTATCTATATAAAATTTTACTATGGGTTTGTTTTTTTAACATCAATAATAGTTCTAAAAAAGATTAGCATAAAACAAGTTTTTCTATGCTAATTAGTAAACAACCCAAACTATTAGTTTGATGCCAGTCCGGTTTGGTAAAATGTCAAAGTGAGATTGCGCGCGTTCGTATAGGAAGGCCGACGACTATATGAGCTAAAAGACTACGACTACAAGCCAAGCCGGAAGCAAGCAACTCGCTTCTATTCTCGTTGGGATTGGGTTTGACCAAGATCTTTCAGTCCAAACTGATCCAAACAGAATTGTGAACAACCCTACTTCAAAGTATGTGTAATTGACCAATAATACACCAACTAGTAATGTTTTCATCAAGCAACTCCTAGGTTGAGCAATTAAGCTACCATAATCATTATAAATGAGCCCGAAATGACTTCAATCCTAAATAGGTTAATTATGCTCCTCACAATTCAAAGCATACAACACGACACTCGCATTAGCTTTAATGGTAATGGAACTCGCAATCATAACATGAAACAACTCCATTAACCTTTGTTGCCTCATTTTCACCTACATTTAATCAAAGTGATACTTTAAACTTTAAATTCAACACGTAGCCTTATAAATCATGGATCAAATAATACTTCTCATCCACTTTCACTCGTCTAAAAGCATACACAATCACAGTGCCACTTTTGCATCAACACACAACTCAAACCCAATTTCGACTCACAACTATAAACGACAAAGTTCTTGGTTCCTATAGTAATAAGTTAATAACAATATTGAGAATTTACTCAATTATGTTTTAGAGTTTGAAATAGTTATTTAGTGTTGCGGACTACAAAAACGTCACTTCTTGTCTAAATTCGTTCATAGGGTAGCCATTTTTGGAGAAGCACTATATAGATCCATTGTGATAACCAACTAACAATAATAAACTTAATCTTGGTTGGTCATTTTGGTGTCATAACTCAAACGACTTAACTTTTGACGAGTATGCATGTGCACCATCTTTACTCGCCAAATATTAAAAGAGTCGTATAAGAAATAAGCCACACTTCTTTCAGGGCGAGGGTTAAGGTTCGACTTAGGAAGGTCGGAAAAGCCCGCTAAAACAAAAACAAAAATACCAAACTTGCACAACTAATTACATTTATTCACAAAAAAATTGAGAGTTTGTAGTGATAGTAGGTATGTATTACTTCCAATGTCGACATACCAAACATCGTGATACATCGCCACAAGCAATTGCACATGGTCCCCAACACTAAGGCGTCTATGACACCAAAAGCATTCTAATGGGGTGGCAACAAAGTATTTGTATGACTTTCTTTCCTTCCTAAAAAGCTTTGACCTTGCCCACGAAGTGTTCTTCATGCCCTTCTACTCTGTGAGGAGATAAGAATACATCGATGAATATTGAATATTACGTGATTACTGAATCTACGAACGTCATATATGTGTTTGCCAACCATGAGGCGCCACTAAGAACTCACACTACTGATATTAACTCCGAAACATCGTCTTGGGAGTGTCTTCCTCCACTCCTCTTTCATCTTTAATTAGAAGCGTCTTAAACGAATATCAATCTTCAAAAAGTAACTAGACCCTTGCAATTGATTCAACAAATCATCCATCTAACGAAGTAGGTATTTGATTCTTCATCATCGACTTATCTAACTCACAAAATTCAATACACATTTATATCGTGTCGACTTCCTTTGCCAAAAAAAAAATGCTCCTATTGCAAAGTATGCGGTCTAATGAAACCTATCATCTCTTGAATCTTGCATGGTGCCAATCAACATAAACCACGGGCAATAAGTGTCGCGCGCGAAATTCCACTTGTCGAGTTGTCGATCATGCGATAAGCATGGAAAATCCTCTAGTAACACATTTGACAATCGCAACTAAAACCTTGTATAACAAAATCAAATGTCTAAGAAGGGCAAATAATCTTTCATCACTCGCTTTTTTTGGGTAATGCTTTCCGACCTTTTTCCTGACTAATCCACGAGGTTTGAGCACACCGCCGCATAGACACAAACCGAGTAAAGCCTTTCCCTTTTTTTGAGAAGGTTGGCGTAGCAACATCAAGGTTGTTTGCACCAAGCATGAAATGAACTCGAGACCTCTTACATTTTTAGTGATGATAGTCGCAACCCTTTTACAACTAAGCCACCTCTTTGGCTACTAAAATAACACCAAACTCGCCTTTATAAGGTTCCCTATACACATACAATGTTTTCTCTTACGAACTAACTCGATATCATTTTAGTACAACTTTTGGGTTTGGTTTCAGCTAACCACCAACCTAAATGATCACGTCTTACCCACTTATTCCAAACACAATAATCTCACTACAAAGTTTTTATCCTATATGTTGATCGTATAACCACCAAATACCTTGTTCATGGACATGACATTACTAATAGTCCTCTCTACTCCTAAAGGCTAATCTAGTTCATTAGCGGGAATATCAAACTTCCTACAAAACTTAAACAAGCGATTCACCTAAATCAAACAATAAAGAGTAGAGAGTAGATATAAAGTTGACCAATAACATACCTTATCGGCAACCATCTCAAATGCACAATCCTTATGTCTTACAGCGGTTCGTCTTTCACCATGGCTTCACTAGCATTGCCTTTTTTCTCACGCTTCGAGCCATTAAAATTTAACTTTGGGCACTCTGCGGCTAAGTGCCCCGGCTCTTTACAACCGTGGCACAATTTGTTTCGGCAATCCTTGGTCTTGTGGTCCGATTTCCCACAATTGTAACAGGCTTTTGCGTCTAGGTTCCCACAAGAGAAACATCCTTTCGAGTCGACTAAGAACTCACCAAAGTGACGTCTATTACACTTGCTACAAAACGCCCACCTCCCCTTTCGGGAATCCGGACTATCAGCGGAAGATTCTAGATTCTTTCCTTTTTTAGAGGTTTGAGGTGACCCTTCAAACTTCCTTTTCTCGAACTTCTTTCTCCCCCTTCGTTCTTCATCTTCGATTGATGGCTCTCTCCTCCTTTTAGTATACAATAATAGAGATATTTTAGTATACACTAACATTAAAAGAATATAACTTAATGTGTGTTCTCGTATTACATACAAAAAAATTAATTGATAAATATAATTGTGTTCTCAAGTTGGAAAGAAAAGGATGGAACTACCAAATTTTCATCTAAATAAATACGGAGTATGAGATAAAAGAAACCACACCTATCAACTTTACATTATATCCTTATTCTATGATAATTATTAATGTCAAAGGTTAAAAAATCATGGACATGTTGTCATTCAAATGTTTTTTTCCCTTTTATTCCGTAACCGTATCTTTCCTTGCAAAAATGGGATAGAAGTTGATGAAAGAAACACATCAGAAAAATGCCATCTCTTTCCTTCTTTAAGAAAAGAGCTCATAACACAGTTTCTAATGTTCCCTCTATTATAACTAATAATCATCACGTTACAACAACAATACCCGATGAACCCAGAACAGGGTATGGGGTATCACATTATAAGTACAGTATACCTATACCTTTACCTATATTGTGGTTATGAACTTATAGAATATCTTAACGCACTTTTTTCTACATTGAGAAGGTAGGTTGTAGACAATATGCGACACTAAAATGAAGTATTTGAATGTAATCCGAAAAATGCGGTCATGTACTACAATTATTTAATCAACTCGTTTATAGGGTGTTAGTTACCTTGGAGTAAGACGACCTTGATCCTCTCTATTAGACGGTAGTTGAAATGAATTAGCATGACGTTGCTCCTCTCTATCGGGCGGTAGTTGAAATGGAAAGTGAGCAAATTGTATCTTCAAGGCTGGTGAGTCAGGTTTCTTGTTGTCAAACTTGTAACCTGCATAGCATCCCATTCAATTAAAACTTCGAGAGCAAATTTTGGAAAGAAAAAAAAGTAAAAAAAGTCGAACCTTGAAGGGCTTCCAAAGCAGTTAAAGCATGTTTGGAATCTGAAAACTCAACAAAGCACAAAACCAAGCCTCTATCTGCACCCTGCAATTTACAATAATTTGATATGTGGGTAAGTATCCAATACAAGCACAACTGTTCGTGATTGAGGATCAAAGATTGCATTTGTAAATAATTTCTGCTTTCAGGATTGCACGCCTTTTGTATTTGAGAAGGCCTGAAGTGACACATGGGTTGTATCAAGTTGTAACCGAATGATCTTACATCAATGTTGGATTCAAATAACATACATCACTGGAACACTGAATATATGGTGCACCATAATCGTTTTTAAGCGAGAATATGGCTTAACAAAATAACACCATAATTCTTCCAATAGTAATGTATTGCAAGGTAATCCAAAGAAGGTGCTGAAAAAGTTAAAGACTGCAACTTAGATAATGATATTTATATGTAGGAAACCGATTAAGTATCTATATCTTATGCACATTCTTCTTAATGATGAGAATGCAACTTATATATACATAATTTTTTGTCATTTAATTCATTACAGCTTATTGATTGGCTTTTATGTCTCTCAAAGATCACGCTCAATCATTCGACACTTAAGTACCTCAATTGGCCATTCATGGTAGCAGTCAACTTGCACAGTGTTAGAAATAAAGTAATCATGTTATTTTGTAGTCCAGGGACTAGTTTTCTCATTTTTGTATTTTACACCTCAAACACTATAAATAGTGGAGGTTTCTTTGTTTTTGTAACGGTGCCAACTCATTTGTAACAAATATCATTTGAGAAAAGGAAAAAAAAACACTTATCAAATTCTCTCTAGCTCTAATCTCACACACACATTAAAGCTTATTCACGATATATTTGATACTAACACACGGTCGATGATTTTAGTCCACAAAAATTTCCTTAAATTGGCCATTAGTTAATGGTATTTTAAACATTTGATCGAGGTCAAATATTTTTATTTGACTAAGCGTATATCAATAAATCATGGAAACTTTAAGCTTCAATGTTGCTTAATATATACTCTGAAAAAACACCTAAAAGGCCCATTCATAAATCATTACGCCTCTTAGCATGTTTTATTCTTCTTTTTTCTACATTTTTTTTTTTTTTTTTTACTTTTTACTTTTTCTATTCCCTAATAAATGTTATCTCTAACATGTTAGTTATGTTGGCCATTTACTTCCAAATTAATATATTGCCAATAAATACAATACACAAAACTACGGAAAATAGGAATCAAACAAATTGTGCATTAGTCAATATGTGTCCAATAATTTGCTTACATTGCTTAATAGATATAGGTCAAAATTATATAAATGTCAAAACATCAAAAAGGGGAATGACGAGTATCAAACTTACATGTCTTGGCTCCTTATGCACAAGTCGAAGTTCTTGAAAGCCACGGAAAGGCCGGAACAAGTCTTTTACCAGATGTCAAGGAACAATAATCATCTAGATAATCTTGATAGAGAAGATGTATTTCTAACCATCTCCGATATTAGCTACATGCTTAGAAAGTTCAAATTAATTTGCAAGTGCATTTTCTATTGTCAAATGATCCATTAATGGACGGGCAATATACATTCTCTCCATCACATGTAAGCTAAAGTAATATCTGTATTGAAATGTCCTGCGTAAATTGTGACTTCAAGATTTTACCTTTTTGCATCATTATCAATTTTGGACTATATATTTTAGTGAGTAGTTAAATGGTTTTGTTTGGTTTACTGTGATATATAACTTTACAAAACAACAAGTTGATTAGAAAATAGAAACTTTTTGGAGTAAGTAAATATGCACTGAATGCAAACAAAACCAGTTTGTGTATAGCATCGACTGTTTTTTGTGCCAAAAATTTACAATTGACGGAACTAGATAATCAATACCTCTTAAAAAATCATAAGAATTATGGCTAAATGAGCAGGTTGGGCAAGAGTCAAAAGGGTAGATTTTGGTACATATCATATTGGATTTGATTGACGTAAAACACTTTTTGTCCAAAAATCTAACATTTATACATAGTATGTCAAAGATGATTACAAAAATCATATCATTCCAACAATATTAGAACTTTTTTTGATAAAACAATTTAACAGATTTTATGCATTTACAAACACCGTGAGTGACTTTTTATCCATTTGACCCGTTAGAGACAAAACAGAACCCCAATCGACCCATTCATAGTTTAACGGGACAAAACTGCCTCCTAATAAAAATAACCACAAAATCATTACTAATAGTTCACAAATATATCACAGAAAGGATACGAGATACTTCTCTCCGAGAACAGTCAGATGGAAGTGCATCTACAAACAAGACATTAGATTCCCGAATTCCAACCGGTGGACCATCAGCCATCCTCAAAGATGCAGGTCTTTCATTTACAATGTCAGGAATTCCAGGCCCAATTCCCTGCATAACATCTCTTCTACCAAGAGGATATGGATCTTCCCACACAGGTGGATGACCATTACGGCTTGTTCCAGCAGCGTATCCACTAATACCCGTTTCAGAACGACGAATACCCATGTAATCATCCACACCATATGATCCAGGCCTCGATGGCAAAATCTTAAAAACACGACCAAAACATTGACATTTGACTCACTAATCGCTTATATAAAATGAAAAAATCCAAAAGCATATGACTTGACATATTGATACGTGTGATTCTTACATCGTTTTGTAGATTAACAGACGAGCTACTGAGGTGATTATGAGATGTCCACAACGTTTGTGATGACAATGTTGATGGTTCAGATGGTATATAACCGGTATAGGCTGGTGGTGGGCCACTTGCTGTTACAAATGACCACACTAATAAATATAATTTCATCTCACTCAGCACCAAAAACACAAAACAGATTAAAGTTTTTGCACCATTATTCTCTATGCCATTCGGTTTCTCGACTCTACAAAATTTTACAACTTCTAATCGCCTTACTGCTAAAAGATATCTAAAGCCTAGATTGTCAAAGACTATGTAATCATTATCACTTACACATTCGCAGAAAACTTAGGATCACCAAAATCCCACCGTTTTACTGTTTTCCAGTTACTGCTTTAAATAAATCTGAACAGCTTAAACTCTCCTTAGAGGGTGTTCATAGTTTGCTAATTTAGTTGTTTGTCCACCTATAGCTTTTTTTAATGCAGATAAACAGTTTTTAGAGTATCTGCTTATTTAAGAGTGAATTAGCACATCCATACCTGATTTTCAAAGATAAAAAGCACTTTAAATCAATGATTGTTTCTTTTCTCCACTTTGAAATAAGCAATTACCAACTGCTTATTTGTAAATGTGTATTCCTTCTTAAGATTGTTAACAGTAGGCACTTGGTAACGCTCCTACTTTTAGGCAGATAATCGGTTATACAATGCCAAACACCCCTTGATAATGTTATTCTCATAAGTACCATCTCCATGAACATTCTTTTCCTAACTTACGACAAATACGGACCCGAAACAAATTCTTGAACCCTCTAATCCTAAAAAGACTGAAACTTTATCAATTCTAAGGCACTAAATTTAACCCAAAAGTTATTAAATTCCTATATCCTATTTACCCATTTGTTATCCACAGGTTATAAGATCAAATTCACTGGAAACTAAATAAAATCAAGGGTCAAATTAGGTCATTCAAGAAGATGAATAAAAATATAAAAGAGTTAATATTTTATGGTTTTAGAAAGAAGAAGAAGAACCTCTGTCGGCAGCATATCGCCAGTAAGGATCCGCCATTGTTTTGTTTTGTTTTGATGTTCGGTTGATAACTTCCCCTGTTTCTTTCTTTTATAGTCGCTAGGTCTGAAAATTATTCTCCATATTTATGTTTTAAGGGCTTATAATGAGGGGAGGATTTTAGCGGGTTTTTAATTAAAAAAGTAAGTAGTTGAATAAATTAAGAAAGAACAATGAACGTGACTGCTATGAAATTTTCTTATAAGTGACTGATAGTATAAAATACAATGCCAAGTCACTATGAGGACATATTGAGCAAGTAAAAGTCTCGTCAATAAAGTTTAGGATTCCGCAGTACATTACAAAACTAATATTCAAAGAAGGAGATTTAATGTATATTCCTTTAGTATCATAAGGTATTATAGAAGAAAAATAGTATGTTCGCCAAATTTTACAAAGAATGTTTCACAAAATGACGTGGCTATATATGATTTCTTGTGCCTTAAAACTCAATTGCCAATATTTCATATCCGATTAATGATTTCGTGAACCCGAAGCATATATGGTAAAAACACTTTAATCTAAAAGTGATCACACGATCTAGATTGATATCCAGATTGATATCCAGATTATAACTATTCACACATCACAAAATTCAAGCACTAATAAGTAATAATACCACTGCTTTTAAACTAAACTCTAGAACCGAAAATGTTAACCGGAACTTGTAATGTATGATCATAAAGAAGCTAATTCATATAATTCATAATTCATGCTTTCAATTCTATAATTCTATAATTCATTTTGGAAGGGACCTTCGTAGAGATATTTTCATCGAACATATAATTAACCAACTCATGCTTTTCAAGGATGCTAATTCATGCTTTCCTACTTGTTGGAAAATCTTGCATTCGATAACTAAACTAAAGTAGTTGGCTATAAAACTCGAAGATTCACGTTGCCTAGTTGAATCTTAATCTTGAGGTTTTGTTAACAGTTAAGAATGTTAATAATTTTTGTACGCTTTAAAAATGCCATATAAAAAGACCTAAATGATCAACCCCAAACACCCCGTTACATAATGTTCTTTTTATTTTCCAATCGTTCGACATCATAGTGTTGTGAATACAGCAAAAAGAAATATCATTTAACGCAAAATTATAAGTTATCAACTATCATTTTGATTACATTTTACAATCAATAACTTTTCCTTGACACTTAAAGTTTTGGAATACAAATTATTTAAGCGCTCATTTTTAGCTTTTTTAAGCAATACAACTCGTCTTGTCTAAAAGACCATTTTCTTCTTTTACTGCCTTCGTTCTTTGTATTGGTTCTGCCCACCCCAGGCCCTAAATTACCCATTTTGACGCACTCTAAAAATCCTAATGTTGCAGCACATCACCTAATCCGCCCAACATGAACTCAAAATAAAAAATTTGTTCTATCTAGTAAGCATATAATCAAGACCTTCAAAAACCTACAATAAATCTAATCATAACATCCCAACCTTCAAACCCTTTGCCCGTGGCTTTTATTTACCGTCATAGCAAAACAAACTCAAATTGAAAACTGCATTTTGTTAAACTTGAACCTCGTTTTCATGTCACGTATCTTGAATAGATGAAGTGGTAAGATTGATTCACGCATTATGCTTGAAGCTTAGATAACTATTCATTTACTTTTTCCTCACAAATAACCTTACAATATCATATAAATATCACAAGTGAAATAATTATGTTGTACAAAGAGTAGTTAGAATATAAAAATTTTGGGTTCAAAATTATAAATCTAATGGGTAAAAATGGTTAAAAAAATAACCGAACCAAAAAAGTGTATGGCCAACCGGGTTAAAATCATTAAAGCTTTCTGTAAACGTACATTAATGAGGAATGTGAATATCAACCCAAGAGTAGGAATGTTCTAGTACCTAGTTGCACTGAAAAAGCATGTGGTCTTTTGTAAAGTATTTGTGTGTAACCCGTCCCTTGGCAAGCATATCTTGATCAAGTGGAAATACAATTCCAATGACCCTGGCAAGCAAAGTGCTGGGGAATCATTGTGGAAAAAAAACTATAACATACAAAACTTCTTTTTACATGTTACAGTATGCATCACAAATTCTTGTTGACACACACTTAAATATCAGATATCAAAGAAAAGCAAAAGAAACCCTAACGAAATATCGAAATGATTCGGATAACTTAAGTGTTATGACTGCATATGCATACTTGTGATGTAAGTTGCTTACATTTATAGTACAAATTAGTTCAGCCAAGATGCAGCCAAGGGACCAAATGTCAATCTTCTTGTCATAAGAAAAGCCTAAAAAATCTTCAGGTGCACGATAAGACCTTGACTGCACATAAGAACAAAGATGGTTTGTTTCAAAGCAGCTACTTCCAAGATCAATAACCTTCACTTCACATCTATTGTAGCTTTTCACCAAAATATTCTCATGCTTTAGATCACAGTGTATAAGCCCAAGACCATGCAAAACTTAAGTGCTTTGAAGCATTGGATGGTAATTGACTGCAAAGAAAATTATGATAAAGCGAAAGTAAATACTTGACTCATTTTATAAAAGACAACTAACAGCAAGTGTTATCTGCATAAACTACCAACGTACTTTTTCATTTGTCTTATTTCACTCATTGTACTTCCTTTTTACATTTAAATCATTAAAATATGGTCTCATGTCCCATTTGGGTCATTTTGGAACCCCCTACCATTGACAATTGGAGGTATCAACCTCAATCCCTGACACCCTAATTGCATTTATAACATAACCCAAGTGGTGTAATTCAACTTTTCTTTTCTATTTTTTTATTTACTAGGCGAGTACCCGTGCATAGCAACGGGATTTTCTAGCGGCAGATAATTATAGTGATATTTTAGTTACATAAAACACTTAACCAAAATATAATTATAACTATATGCCGCTATAAAATTTTTGAGAGGAAAATATTTACCTTACATTTTTTTATTTTTTTTAATAATAAAACTCAAGAATACAGTGTTCGACAAAACTTCATTGCATCAATACGTGTGCGTGCGCTTTTTCTTTGTATCCCATCATCCCATGTGTTTTATAAAGATGACGGTTATAAACATTACATTTATCTACTTGTGCCAACAGATTCTCTAGTAGAGTAAAATTGTTGTCCCATATATATCAAAACATTTGTATATCATTCTTTCCTGTATGATTAATATAGATTAATTCCGTTTCAAGTTTTTGTGTTGATTAATATAGTATATAGCAGCTTCACTTATCATGGGTTCCCATAGGATATTTAAGATAAAAATTATCATATTAAACCAATAGTACTTCTTAAAAAGTATTGTACTCCATAATCTTGTACTAAATTAATATTATCCACAAATTTTGGATTCACAATTTGACACTTGAATATTTTAAGAATCTTTGAATTTTTACATCATTCGATTTCGAGTTGACTGTCTTGAAAATCGCTTATGAAGTTTTTTTTTGCCAAAAATTATGTTCAAAGTACATTCCGGAACTCAAGACATGAAAGCTCACTTTCCATTCACTCAATATAGTTGATGGATTATCTCAACATCGCAAATCATTTCCCACAAATCAATGTCCACTACCAAATAATGAATTTTCTAACAAAAAAAATGATGATATCAAAATTAAAATAATGCTAGTAGCCTTCTAACCCAATATATTCTCTAAATGAGATGCTTCATCAGTAGAATCTTTAGCTCAAGTTCATCATCAATATATTCTCAACATCACCTTTCTAGTGAAAAAAAAAAAAAAAAAAAAAAAAAAAAAAAAAAAAAAAAAAAAAACAGATCTGGAAACATATTTATGCAGACCTCAAAGAATCAAAATTCAAAAGTGATAAAAAATATGAAATCTTAAATGATCCCGGCTAAAACAACACTAAAAATCTAAGAAAAAGACCCCATCGAACATCATTGGCCAAAAAACAACCATTATAATTAAAGATGAACACAAAACCCACATGATTTGTAAGCCACACTAAACACATAGAAACAGCCCATGAAACCACCAACCGAAACCAACAAAAAATCATAACAAACAAAAAAAATACTTTTTAGTAGTAGAATTATATCTAGACTAAAATGATTATCATTCTCAAAAGTATCATCAAATCTAAGATTAAACATAAAAGTCAAATAAATAGTGTCCAAAATAAACTCAATAGCATCACAGTAGATTTATACATAAACACACAAAACACCATAAAAGCCCACCTTTTGCTCGAATCTGATGGTTCACAAATCAAATACATAATACACACTTTTTTTCACCATCCTCAAAAACATACCTCAAAAGATCAAAAACCAAAAGGACCCAAAATCAAAAAACAAATGCAAGATTTTCGACGATCTTAAAAGTTAAAGAGAAATCTCCACCGAACCCACCGCGAGATGGTGGCTATGGACAACCGAAACCACCAAAAACCCATCCCGGACTACCTGAAACCACCTAAACCACCGAGAGATGGTGGCAATTTCGGCAGATCGTGGTGGTAAAGAGGTTATGATGGCGGCGACGGCTGTTGTTTGTTCAATGAGAGAGATGTTGTATGTTTTCGGTGAGAGAAAAAAGTGAAGAGAGAATAAAGGAAAGCAAGCATGTGTATTTGCGTGTGTTTGTTGTTTTTATATAAATTAGGTTTGAAATAAATGTGTTTGAAATCGGTTTTGTCCAGCAATGTTCCAGCAATCGTCATTGAATACATTAAATACTTTCCAAATGCCTATTTCTTTCCAAACGCTAATTTCCGTCAAGATGTTCACTTTTAAGGTTGACCAAGTTTCAATTGAAAGGGCATTATGGGCATTGACCCAAAATTCAACATTTCACTTTTCCACTTTTTTCCACTTTGACCATTTTCACATTATAGGTAGTTAAGATGTACCTCTTTAACTTCTAGTTATTCAAAAGGACCGCAACATAGGGTCTTTAACCACCATTAGTAATTTTTTTATCAGCTTTTTAATTTTCTTCATAGTTTCTTGTGTTAACAACTATCATTTTGATTACATTTTACAATCAAAGGTTGGTTTCCTTATCAGTAACTTTTCCTTGACACTTAAAGTTTTGGAATACAAATTATTTAAGCGCTCATTTTTAGCATTTTTAAGCGATACAACTCGTCTTTTCTAAAAGAACATTTTCTTCTTTTACTGCCTTCGTTCTTTGTATTGGTTCTGCACTTCTGCCCACCCCAGGCCGTAAATTACCCATTTTGACCCACTCTAAAAATCCAATGTTGTATCACATCACCCAATCCGCCCGACATGAACTCAAAATAAAAACTTTGTTCTATCTAGTAAGCATACAACCAAGACCTTCAAAAACCTACAATAAATCTAATCATAACTGTACATACCACATACCACACACATTCAACATCACAGTAAAGTATTCATTATCATGTAATTAATATTATAACTAACAAAAAATGTTCGGTGCGTCCAATTAGCACAACCTATATCAATCTTATACATAGTTGCAGCCCATATGCAGATTGTGGTGAAAGTTCATTTCGATATACCAATCTTATACATAGATGTAGCATTTTCTTTTTGTGCCAGGTATTCCGTCGTTTAAAATGCTTGGGATTGCTTATTCAAAAGTACCTTATCAGTTGAAATGCAAGAAAACTTTGAAAGATTGCGCCATCAATTCTTCCCTTCGCAAGTTCTTAACTGTAACAATTTAGTAAACACACTGTTGCCAACAGAAGATATACTATTACGGTAATATGGTAACGTGGATAATAAAATCTGTACGAAATAGGGGGATTACACTTTTGGGACTAATAACTCATGTTATTATCGGTTTATTACGACACCCTATTTGTGTGAAGATAAAAGTAGCTCCAGTAACATTTTCACATCAGTAATTTTGTATAAAAGAGCATACCTCTGGTATATATGTAGTGCCTAGTTATTGAGGTTGTTCAGAATTCACCGCATTTTCTTCGATCACTGGAACAACTTTAGTCGTATTGAGGTGACAAAAATTTCTCATGTGATTCTGTAGTTGGCTCGGCATCTTGGGTTTTCATAGTACACCTCATGTTTGATGGTTTCAACATTATCAGAAGTTGAAATGTCGTGGTTCAAGTTAGGCCACTTCTCATTCTGGTTAGAAATAGCTTGATGTTTGATTTCATGAAGAGATAAATGGTCAAAGCACGCTGCTAAATTTATAGATTTCTGGTGGCACTTTGACTTAGAAGACCTTCCTGCAGATTTAATAGAGTTACACATACAGTTAAACAAAAATTGATTAATGAAGTAGCTATGATAATCAAAGCAACCACATTTTGTAAGCATTTTACTGACTCCTCATTGAATACTACCCATATGGCATCGATGGATTACTTATTTCATATGCAATTCAGGAGCTCGCCATACATATGTAAATCATTACTATCCTGATGAAAATGTTGTCATTTATGACACAGAACTTTAATCATGGTATAGTGAATCAGTTAGCTTTTCTATAGTTCAACGACCTTTACCTATACCCGTATTGTTCTCCATTTAATTAATTAAGGTTAATTAAATACATTAACTAATATTATATAATACATCAGGAACTTTGGATTTGGATATGTGATACGGGTTTGTGTCTACAACAAATTAATCCTTATAACGAATAAATTTTTAGTCGCCTAATATTAGTTAATACACCTCGCATATATAATACAAAGTTCCCGTCGCCCACCTCGTATATATAATACACCGTTTAATGGTTAATACACCTTGTATATATAATACACCGGGAACTTTTAGTCGCCTAATAATGAATAAAAATAATTTATACCGTACCGCCAGATGTAGCTTGTAAAAAGTAGTCCTTACATGGTCGTCGTATACTTGGTGGATGGTCGAAAAGCTTTTCGGCCTTTTAAACTCGTCTGCAGCAAAAGATAATTTAAAAAACTCAAACCAAGCAAAGCATTTTGATAAACAACTTAGTTTATTGAATTAATTTACTTGCCTTGACTTGAAGTATGTCGTTGGCTACTTTTCCCATGTGCGCCACTTAAAGGCCGGTATGTTTTTTCATTAGCAACTGCAATAACAACACATTGCAGGGAAAACTTAGATATCACACACCAAACTCAATTGCAAAGAAAAAACGATATGACATAAAATGAGCCGCATCTTTAACGTGACTCCAAAAGGTGAACTCAGTTTTTTGAGTATATATTGAATTTAAGTTAGACAATAAACAACAAATAATCAATAACTTTGTGCCTAACCTGCCACTATTTTTAACATGTTGTGGTGTTTGGATTACATACTTATGGTTATCTGCTAACAACGAAAAACGTGGGAAACACGAAATCATAGAGTATACGTGAGACAGATTCTGGATTAAAAAAGGACTACCTGATTGACTTGACATTCTCTTCCCGTCAGTATAGTCCAAGATCAAGATCGTAATTTGGAGTTCGAATAGCTATTTCAAAAATTCATACCGGAACAAAATAACATACCTGCATCAGCACGTGCATTTTTGATAATATATTAGAATAATGCTGAATTTCTAATCAGATAGAAGTTAACATAATGAAAAAAGCATATGTACTACCTTCATTAACTTCAGTTAAAGCTCTTAACGTACTCGAGAAAAAATAATCACGAGATTGGATACTTTTGTTGAGTAGGACTATCATATTGCTTCTCAAACAATCTCACATTTGGCTCTTTATATCTGAATAAACAAACGGACATTTCATCAAACACCTCGTGTGTATGCAGTTAGCTTTAACTCAATCAAACATTATATGTTTACCAAAAATCAAACATAAAAACAATTACACTACCTGATTGATTATTGAAGAACATAAATTAGATTTGCTTGACTCATCACGTGCTTTGCACTTTTGGCCTAAAAAAATGATGACACAAACATACTTAAATCATGAAAAAATGAAGTAGCCACACAGTTCTAAAACAACCACATCAATTAGTTTATCATATTTATGAAAACAAATTCATACAAATAGACTACCATCAATTCATAAAAGCAGTTTTCCCAAATATTTTTTTAGGGTTTTGATACGAAAATATGTTATTCGTAATTACTCAAATCAAATAAATAAAATCTATCGATACTAATATTAGATAGTAAAAACTTAAACAAAAAATCAATCAAATTATAATAGATAGGTACAAAATAAAAGTAACTGAAAATGAAAGAAACTTGTAGATTATGAAGCATAGTCGAGATATAAATTAAAAAAAATAATAAAAAAAAATAACTTATGTTTGAGACAGTGTTAATGGTTAATGGTCTTGGATGATGCTGGTGCATTGATTTGCAATTGTCTGTGTTTTTTGGATTGGAGAGAAAGATAAACTGGTTAGTGTTTTTGAATATGTGTTATGAATTGAATTGATAAGTGGTGATTTTGAATGGAAAATGTAGTGTTAACCATTTAACAAAAATACAGCAGCGTATGAAGTAAGCTTTGGTGGAGAGAATTGAATGTCTTTAATCAGCTAGCAAAAATAGAATGAAGAAGCTTTGGTGTTGTACGCAATAAATCATCAGCCAATCACAATCGTTACACATCAGCGCATTAATTTCATTTGCTGCTTCATTGGGTTGTAAATTATTTTTGTTTATTATATAGTATAGATATAGATAGATAGATTATGTCTCAAAATAATTTTACACTTTCCATTTTTAATAAGAAAAAGAGAATTTTGTGAGGGAATATTCTATTTATGTGGTTAAAAATTGTAATGGCCCCACTTTTATTAAACATTATTATTTTGTCTCCTGACAATAATTTCGAGACGGAGAGAGTATTGTTTCTCGTCTATATTTGGGTTTTGTTTAAAGATTTTGTTTTATGTTGTGTTTAGGATTTAATTATGGAAAGAAACAAAAAAAGAGTAAATTACATAAATTGTCCTTGTGGTTGTAGCAAAATTGCATGTTTCGTCCTAAAACGCAGTTAATTACACCAATGGTTCCTGTGGTTGTCCCAATTGGGTTGATCGGTCCTTTGACCTTTTTTCCGTCCAATTGAAAGTTAACGTCAGGGGCACTTTTGTCACTTCTCTTACAATAATACCACAAGGACCATCCTTGCAACACCTTATTTTTTTCCCTCTGTTATTAACTCCTGCCATATCCACACATCCAAACTCTGTTCCCTTTCTTATTCTCCCTCAACACTAGTGGTGATCTAGAACTACTCCAAACTCATAACATAATGAATTCACCCACAAATTACGAATGGGAACAATTACTTGATATTGATGATTCCGATCTCCCACTAACTCCCGTCCTCCGTCCCTACAACAGCCACGTACGTGAGACAACCACCACCACCCAAAACCCTGATGTTGATAATTTAGAGGAAAATCAGCCAGTTAGGATGATGCCCGGTCATGCGTGTATTGTTCAAGCAGCCAAGCTCCGTAAACAATCGGATATTCACGAAGTTGGGGATGAGTCTGTATTATCGACACAAGAATATATTAGGAAAATTGTTCAGGATGTGGGCGAGGATGAGGATTTTAAGCGTGGTTCATGGGTTAGCGCGATTGGGTATGTGAATGCTAATGGTGGCATTGTGAATGGGTGTTTAGGAGATATCAAGAATTTTCTCAATAATGGGAAACTTTATCAAGTTCTTGCAATAGTCAAGTCTTGTACTCCGAATGTGGTTGCCAATCTTACAGTAACTCTCAAATACCTCTCAGCTACACTAGCAGGTTCAATACATCAAAAGTCATTGAGGAGGGGGGTTATGGAAAGGATATTACAGTAGGAGCTGCTTTGATACTTGCTAATGTTTCAGTTTTTTCTCCTAAACCATCAATGTATTACCTTAACATTACAAAGAGAAATGTGGTTAAGGTTTTTACATAAGGATACAGTTTCTGGAAGTGGCAGTGGTGTAGGTGGGAGTGGAATGTTAGATGAAGAAGAAATAATGAAATTGGTAGAAGAAGAAGAAATGGCTGAATTGGAGTTGAAGGTTGGTGGAAATGTTACTGATGAGGAACATCAACTAAGATTAGATGAAGAAACATTAAACCGTGCATTAGAAGATGAAGCAAGGGCTAAACAAAAGTGGCTGGCCAAATGTAGGCAAGAACAAGAAATGGAGGAGGAGCATGATAGACAACTATGGGGCTTGTATGTGTAACTTAACTATTAGGATGAACAAGATTTGTATTGTAATCCTTATGTTGTATCACTTTATGTCCTTTCAATGTATTAAGGTTCATAACATTTTGAGTATTAGGCCTAATTGCTAACCAAAAACCAAAAACAGTTTGAGTCAAAACAATACAGTTTGGTTATGGAACAGTCGAAACCAAACGCCCCTGTAATTGCAGTCAAAACAATGAAATTATTGACCCTTGTATTGCAGTCAAACATTGCAGTTTGGTTATGGCAAAGTCATATCCAAACACTCCCTTTATCTAATTTGGAAATGGTACTTTCCAATTTTGGAGTTTTAACTGCAAAATGCAAATGTTCGTGGATACACTCATGTCATTTAGCATTTGCAGTTTGACTTTCTAAAGTTAAACTGCAAATGCTAAATAGCATGAGTCAAACTGCAAATACAAATACAGTCAAACTTTCCAATTTGGAAATAGTACTTTTGAATGGATTTGCAGTCTGGAAATCATATCCAAACACCCCCTTTATCCAATTTGGAAATGGTAATTTCCAATTTTGGAGTTTTGACTACAAATTCAAATGCTCATGGATACACTCATGCCAAGTCAAACTGCACATGCTAAATGGCATTAGTTAAACTGCAAATGCAAATACAGTCAAACTTTCCAATTTGGAAATGGTACTTTTGAATGGATATGCAGTCTGCAAATCATATCCAAACACCCCCTTTATCCAATTTGGAAATGGGATTAGACATGCCCAATCAGGAAACAACCATTGTGCTAACAAAGGTCAATTGAGAAACTAATTAGTACACAATTATTTTGTTGAAATAACATATATCGGATACTACTATAAGACAAATAAACAAATATTGTGACATAATCTTCTTTACAGTCAACTGCACAAGACCATCAAGTTGTTCAGGATTACATAGATGATGAAGTACCAAATTACTTAGTTTTCTGAGACGTCATTACAGAAATCATTCTTTACAAACAAGCATTCAAAAGGCATTCCTTCTAAGAAAAAGACACCCTTCCACTGTACAACTAAGCCATTCCATCAAAAGACATTCCTTCAAAAGACTTCATTTCTAAAAGCTGCAAAAACAAGCAAACACCAATCAAATCCTGCTTCAAAGTACAATTAAGAGCTCTTAAACCAAACCACAACTAAAAAATAGAAAAGGTTACTTTGGCTTCCTCTTTCTGACATTTATTGGGAATGGGAACTTTTCCTCTGGTGCTTTAGGAGCTCTAAGAAAAAGTACACACCCTGTCATGGAAATTTTCATATAACCACTAGAAGTTAAAGGTTTTGAAGTTGAAGCTGAAGCAGTTGAAGCTAAAGTTTTTGCCTTTCAACCTGCAGATGTTGACTTTAAAGCGTGGATAGTTGTGGGGATTCCTGTTGCTTACGTTGGTTTTTTCCCATTGGTGATTTAGTTTCTGTATGTTTCTAATAGCTTCGCTTTGTGGCATGTCACAAGCATTTTAGTGGGTTTGGTTGTTCAAGCGTGGCTTGAGGTTAATGTGGTACTTTAGCCACATTCCATTGTACTTAACTTTTCTGTGATTAATATATTTTGCCAGGGTGAGCCCTTTTACCCAAAAAAAAATGTTGACTTTAAAGCCTTTGAAACTGAAGCTTTTGAATTTGAAGCCTTTGAATCTGAAGCTTTTGAATTTGAAGTTAAAGTTTTAGTCTTTGAAGCCTTTGAAGATAAAGCTTTTGACTTTGAAGCATATGAAGATTTTGCCTTTGAAGGTTTTGGCTTAGAAGCATTTGAAGTTGTTAACTTTGAAGGCTTTGAACCTTTAGACTTAGAGGCATTTGAAGCTCTTGACTTTCAAGTTGAAACTTTTGACTTTGACAACCAATCTTCATCACTTGATGAAGAGACCCTATAGAGGTATCCGTGATAGTTTGTGGTCTTTCTTCCAAAAAGAATATCCACTTAGTAGTAGTCGGATAGGGGCATTTGAAGCTTTAGACTTAGAGGCCTTGAAAGCTCTTGACTTTGAAACTAAATCTTCATCACTGGATGAATCACTTGAAACTTCTTCATCGGTTGAACTACAAATTATGTCATCACTTGAAACTTCTTCATCACTTGATATATAGATTATTTCTGCAAAACATAACAATGCAACATAACATAACAATTAAAACTATGCTAGCAGTCTAGTTATAGCAGAACAAATGCAACACAATGTAAACTAACCCATCATAATTCCCTTTCCCTTTCATTTGAAATCTACATAGATAGAAAAAATGATCATGGATACATCCTCAAATGTAACACCCCCAAATTTGAATTGTGGCAGCGGAAGATTTATTTGGGTGTTACTGTGAGGATCGATTGTGAAATCATAGAAAAACAGCCTAAGATGACATTTTTAATTTACATAGGTCCATAATACAAATTCAGTTATAAAACATTATATCAGAGTACTAAGGTTCCTTTAAAGAAACATTATTTTAACTGAATTACAACTTATTTTACACCATTTATTGAAGATAGGGTAAGCCTGCTCCATGCCTTGCCGTGCTCTCCTAGTTCCCTGAGATACATGCTTAAAAGTCAACATAATGTTGAGTGAAATCATGGAGTTTATAGTTTAAATATCAGTTCAATCACAAGTAAGATTGTATTGGAGATACAATCAGTTTAAAATATTGATATTGCAGTTCATATATCGCCCTAAGTCTCATGACACGCAAACGTTAACAAAGTACCGCCTAAACGGAGGTGCACACCAAATTAATGATGAAAATTTGCCCTCGTGTAATAGGTGATTTTGCCAATTCCTATTTCTCTCAAATATAATGCATCGCGACTAATACGACTAGCAAAAAGCATTCCGTCACAGTATTAGTGGGATAGGTCGTCAACCTCTAATAGATCTATTCATTATATTCGCGTTCACCGCAGTGATTAATGGCTCATGATAAAGGGTCTTGTGGCAATATGTGTACTTAGGCATATATCAAGTCAGGTAGCATACAGAAAAATACTTGTGATTTATTTATAGCATGTATCCCCCTCACGGAGTTTAAAATTATAAAGAGTTTAAAAAGTGAGGCCATGACTCACCTTATGCGTTCCTGGTGATAGTAAAAATAACTCAGAGATGATTATAACAACTTCGATATAGAACCTGGTAAATATATATAAATACTGAGAATCTTACTAATTTCTAGTGGTGTATGTGTATGAGTAGTGGATGGTGATTATTTAACGATCTAATGAAGATGTTATATGCTTATGATGCTCGTACTCTCGTAAGATCATAGTTTCAACAAGTAATTAAAATATTACTATGGAATATTTCTATCGCTATTAACTATTATGCAAATATAATGCAATGTGCATATAAAGTAAAGATAAGGTGCAAAGAGGAAAAATAAGATGAGAATGACAAGTTATAATAGTTGTTCCTTGGTCTTTCCAGATTTTACATTTTCTACCCTAACCGTGGTGCGCGTTACGTCGTTAGTCCTTATTCAGTCCGTAGTCCAATATCAGTCCAATACTTGTCCAATAGTCCATATAAAGCTTGAAGGTCAATAATATGTCAATTTCAGTCCTTTACAACTGTTTTTACAGTTTCAGTCCCTTAGTTTCCAGGTTTGGCAGTTTTAGTCCTTTTCGGTTAAGTCGCGTTACATTTTTAGTCCTTTTTGCATAAAAATGACGGGAAAAATATTCTGAAAATTTTTATAACTTTATTAAGTTTATTTTAACTTATTTCACTTTATTATTTCAGAAAATAAATTATTTTTGCACTAATGGGCCATTTAACGAATTGTAGCATAGCCCGTTAAGAGTTTTAGAGGCGAGGGCGTGAAAATAGTTTTGGGCTTGGATTTGGGCTATTTTTAGGATTCTAAAAATATATTACTCGGGCCTGTTGGGCTTGATTATCAAAAATCCTTGTTGGGCTTGGTTTTGGCCCAAACCGAAGGCTATAATTATTTTTCTGAAAATAATTGGCTAGTTCCTAGTGAAAGTCGATTAAAATGGATTATTTTGGGCGTGATGTCGAGCTTATGGGTTCGAACTTAGAACATGAAAAATGTAGTGTGCTAGCTTGTTGATCGAGTGGTATGAAAATATAAATATGTTATATACGAAATTTCGAAAATATAATTAAGGTTTTTAGGCTAGTCGAATGAAAAGATTTTGTGAATATTCTATGAAAATTTTCTAAGGGTTTGCTCTTAGTCGAATAGCGTTAAAAGGGATTAATTTGAGTGTTGAAATGGGGTTATGAGAGGGATCTCAAAACACGAAATATTTAGTTTACCATGTGAGCTATCGAGATGGATAAAAATATTTGGGTGTCGCATGAACGGTTTCGTATTAATTACATCGTGAAGTGGCCTGTTCGAGCGGTTTCTCTAACTATTAATTTCTTGGTTATTTTTCTGTTTTCTCTTTATCCGGTTTAGCGAGGGGGGTTTATAGTTTATGTTCAAGTCGAGTTAAGGTAATATTCAAGGGTTGATCACATGTTAAGCGTGACTTGGGTAGTTCGATCAACTTAAGTTTCGACGTGTTTCCTTTTGTTAACCCGGTTGAGTACGAAGGTTGTTAGTGTTCGAATAACAAGTGCATGAACTAAGTAAAGTGTTACTATATACGTTATATCATAATGATGTGTGGTGAGTTGAACGTGTATTAGCAAAAGGTGAGTGATTCTTTATTCTTACTTGGTATTATATGACATGAATTTACATTGTGTGATGTATAGAAATATGTAGGCTCGATCTAAAATAATGTCAGGCGTGTGCATATGGTGAAGGTGAAACAAGTTTGCAACTAAGTGGCACATATAGGTTAAAGTAGTTACAAACAATGCATGCATGGTGATGGTGTGCGTGCGTTATGAAGTAAAACACAAGAGTTTGCAAGTTACTTACAAAGTCTTCCCTAAGGTGGTGAAGGAGTAGTGGGCTGTTCGAATGAGGCACCAAAACAGTGGGCTTCGAAATGGATTTATACGATCTTGTTCTTATTATTTGCTTCCAAATCTTCGACAGAAAGTTGACTATAAGTTTAAGGAATGTGATGACTGTGATTGAAAGGGATATGTGATAGAGGATTTCGAATAGTGGTGCCTTATATAAGTAAAATATCTACACTTGCTTGTCTAATGACACTGTACATGGAGGACACTTGTGTGATGTTATATTAGTTTGAGTGTAAGAGTGGTTATAAATTTGTATTCTAGTTCTTGTTTCTTTGGTTCTCTACGTGTATAGTTCCACTGTCCACAATTTGTATTTCCATTTTACTTTTGCACTATGTACTCCATTTTGATAAGTTTGTTGTCGACAGATTTTGATTAAAGCAAGTTTAATATCAAGTTTCAAATGGCTATCTTTAGTTGGTTTTTGTTATCACAGTGTATGTTGGTTCTATAAGTTTTGCATGGAAGTTTCGGTATATATGTTTGTGTCGTTTGGTTGAGTAGGAAAAGAAGCAAAGGGTGCAACAATTAAAAGAAATGGGTCGAGCGGCTGTGATGGTTGTTTGGGTTGGCAATTGGCTCGATGGGTTATTGTCAATTAGTGTTTATTGATTGTTGTTGGGCCGATCAAATGTGGCCCAAATTGGTTTATAGTATTAGTTTTAGGATTAAGGTTTGTGTTTTGTTTAAGTGAGATTGTGTGGTATTTAATTTGGTTAAGTGTAGTGAATTAATTAAATGGTTAGGATTACTTGTCGTTGTTTATAAGAAAATGATGTTGCGTCGAAAAATATAATCTCTAGTGTTGGGGTGTTAGATATACATATGTGTATATATAATGCATGGCTACTACTAATAGCAATAATAATAAAAAGTTTAAATTTCTAGCAAAAATAGGCGTTGGGAATCATAAATACGAGATTATTATTAATTACTAAGATTAATTACAAGGGTTTTTCACAGGGTCTTACAGTACTCCTCTCCTCATTCGAATTCCGTCCCGGAATTCAAGTCTAAAACGGCTACTAAGAGTGATTTACGGGAATAAGTGGGGATATTTCTCACGAATTTGATCTTCGCGTTCCCATGTGTACGTTGGTCCTCTCTTAGAGTCCCATTTTACTTTCACAATAGGAATACGACTTTGCTTGAGTTGCTTAACTTCTCTATCCATTATCTCCACGGGTTCTTCGGTGAATACAAGTTTGTCGTCCAATTTAATCTCTTTCAGTGGAATAACGAGAGTCTCGTCCGATAGGCATTTCTTAAGTTGAGATACGTGGAAAGTAGGGTGTATCCTACTGATTTCTTCCGGGAGTTCTAACTTATAGGCAACTGGACCTATTCTCTCGAGGATTTTGAACGGTCCAATGTACCTTGGGTTGAGTTTTCCACGCTTTCCAAAGCGTATCATTCCTTTCCAGGGCGAAACTTTTAGCATAACCCTATCTCCGACTTCAAACTCCATGGGTTTCCTTCTCACGTCTGCGTAACTCTTTTGTCTGTCACGAGCGGCTTGGAGACGATGTTTGATTTTGAATATTTTCTCAGTTGTGTCGTGGATTAATTCTGGTCCGGTAAGCTGCATATCACCAACTTCTGTCCAACAGATAGGTGATCTGCACTTTCTCCCATAAAGTGCTTCGAAAGGTGCAGCCTTCAGACTAGCTTGATAACTGTTGTTGTACGAGAATTCAACCAATGGTAGGTGTTTATCCCAACCTTTTCCGAAGTCAATAACACATGCTCTAAGCATATCTTCCAAGGTTTGGATTGTCCTTTCACTTTGTCCATCAGTTTGAGGATGATAGGCGGTGCTCATGTCCAATTGAGTACCGAGAGCTTTCTGTAAGGATTGCCAAAATCCTGAAGTGAATCGACTGTCTCTGTCAGAGATAATAGAGATCGGGACTCCATGTCGGATTATGATTTCCTTGAAGTATAACTGAGCGAGTGTGTCCAACTCGTCAGTTTCTTTGATAGGCAAAAAATGAGCTGATTTGGTTAAACGGTCGATGATAACCCAAATGGTGTCATATCCGGTCGACGTTCTTGGTAACTTGGTAATAAAATCCATGGTGATTCGTTCCCATTTCCAAACTGGTATCTCCGGTTGTACAAGTGGTCCAGAAGGTTTCTGATTTTCAGCTTTGACCCTTGAACAAGTCAAACACTTCCCAACATATGTTGCAATGTCGGCTTTCATGTTTGGCCACCAGTAGAGTTGTTTAAGATCTTGGTACATTTTGGTGGATCCGGGATGAATGGAATATTTAGACTTGTGAGATTCATGCATGATAAAATCACGAATACCTCCATAAAGAGGAATCCAACATCTTTTCTTGAAGCATAACATTCCATCGGATCTTCGTATGAGTCCGTTCTCCCTTTCGATCATGCCCTTAATGTTCTCTTGAGCTCGATTCTCTTCCTGAAGAGCTTCTGATTGGGCTATGAGTATTTGAGATGGGAGTGGTGAATGAATTGTCATTTCTAATGATCTCACTCTAAGAGGTTTAATTCTTTCTTTTCTGCTCAAGGCATCGGCCACGACATTTGCTTTACCGGGGTGGTAGCAAATTTCACAGTCGTAGTCGTTGAGTAGTTCTATCCATCGGCGCTGTCTCATATTCAACTCCTTCTGATCCAGTATGTGTTGAAGACTTTTGTGATCGGTGTACACCGTACACTTTGTACCATATAGGTAATGTCTCCATATTTTAAGAGCAAATACTACTGCCCCTAGTTCTAGATCATGAGTGGTATAATTCTCCTCATTTTTCTTGAGTTGTCGAGACGCATAAGCTATGACTTTGTCTCTCTGCATTAGTACCGCACCTAAACCATGATGCGATGCGTCACAATATACTACAAAGTCTTCGCTTCCGTCGGGTAGCGCTAGAATTGGTGCTTCACAGAGTTTTTGTTTTAAGAGTTGAAATGCTGATTCTTGTTTCTCTTCCCAGATATACTTCTTGTTTTTCTGAGTGAGTTCTGTCAAAGGTTTTGCGATTTTGGAAAAGCCTTCTATAAACCTTCGATAGTAACCAGCGAGTCCTAAAAATTGTCGAATTTCAGTGGGAGTGGTGGGCGAAGCCCAACCTTTAACTGCTTCGATCTTGGCGGGATCAACGTGAATTCCTTGACTGTTGATGATGTGACCTAAGAATTGAACGGTGGAGATCCAAAAATCACATTTGGAGAATTTTGCATACAGTTTTTCTTGTTTGAGTACACCCAAAATGGTTTTCAAATGTTCCGCATGCTCGTTTTTGTTACGTGAGTAGATCAAAATGTCGTCGATGAATACGATTACGAACTTGTCCAGATATGGTTTACACACGCGGTTCATTAGATCCATGAACACTGCAGGTGCGTTGGTAAGACCAAATGGCATTACGCGGAATTCGTAATGTCCGTATCGTGTTCGGAAGGCTGTTTTGGGAACGTCCTCTTCTCTGACTCTTAGTTGGTGGTATCCTGATCTTAGATCGATTTTTGAGTAAACACTCGATCCTTGCAGTTGGTCAAATAGATCGTCTATTCTTGGTAATGGGTATCGATTTTTCACTGTGAGTTTGTTCAACTCTCTATAATCGATGCACATTCGGAATGTTCCATCTTTCTTTTTGACGAACAGGACTGGTGCTCCCCAAGGTGATGAGCTGGGTTGGATGAATCCTTTATCCGACAATTCTTTCAATTGCTCAGATAATTCTTTCATTTCGGAAGGGGCTAATCGATATGGTGCTTTTGCAACAGGTGCTGCTCCAGGCACTAAATCGATTCGAAACTCTACTTGCCGGATGGGTGGAATACCTGGCAAGTCTTCAGGGAACACTTCTGCAAACTCATTTACAACTGGCACTTCTTCTAGTCGCTTTTCTTTCTCTTTTGATTTATTTTCCGTTACTTGGACTAAAAATGCGTGATATCCCTTGTTTATGTATTTCACTGTTTTGATGTACGAGATGATATTGAGTTGGGTTTTGAAGTGATCACAACGAACGATGAGCGTTTCATTGTTTACGGGGATTTGGATAACTTTTTCATCACAGATGATCCGAGCACGATATTTGGATAACCAATCCATACCCACAATTGCGTCAAAGCTTCCAAGTTGGATGGGCATGAGATCGATTGGAAATGAGTTGTTTTGGAGAGTTAAGGTGCAGTTTTTGAGTACGGTGTTGGTGTTTAATAATTTCCCGTCGGCTATCTCAATTTCATACGAGGTGTCTAATTCTACAGGCGTTATCTTAAGCAATAAAGCAAATGAAGTAGATACAAAACTTCTATCGGCTCCAGAATCAAATAATATTTTAGCACTATTTTGATTCAGTAAGAAAGTACCCGTAGTGACGTTGGGGTTCGGTGACACGTTTCCATCTCCGAGCACGTAAGCTCTTCCTCTGGCAACCTGATTGATATTCTTGGGGCAGTGGCTTTTAAAATGACCCGCTTCACCACAACCGTGGCACTTTACTGTTACTGGGTGCGCATTCGCTCCCGTAGCTCGACAGTCTCGGGTCACATGACCTATTTTCCTACAGTTACCACAAATGGCGGTACAAGGTCCTGTATGATGCATCTTGCACTTGTTACACTGGGGTTTTGTTCCAGCATACACTTTTCCTTCGGCGGGTGTGGCCACATAAGCTCTAGCGGCTTCTTGTCTGCGGTTTTGTTGTTGATGTCTGTCATTTCTGCTTTGCTGATGGTCTCTATTACGGTTGCTTCGATCATTGTTGCGGTAGTTCCTGTTGTGATTGTAGTAACTGCTACTGTTCCGGTTGTTGTTGCCAAAGTTATCATAGTTCCTCTTTTGCCCAGTGACCGTGGATTTAGCACTTCGTTTAAGCTCTCGATTCATCATCCGTTGAGCAAACACGAATGCAGCTTCGAGGGTCTTTGGGTTGGATGCGGTAACATCTCCTTCAATGCTTGAAGGTAGTCCCTCCACATATTTTTCCAACAGTTTTTCAAAGTCAGGTACCATGTGTGGACACAAAAGAGATAGTTCTAGAAATCTTCGGTTGTATGTACTGACATCACAGTTCTTCACCACTAACTCGTGAAATTCATCTTCAAGTTTTCTCATCTCTGTTCTTGGACAGTACTTCTCCAGCATTTTATTCTTCAGATCGGTCCAAGAGATTTGATATGCTGCTTCAGCACCCATTATCTTGACGGTAGCATTCCACCAAGATAGTGCATCTCCCCTTAGGGTTCCGGTGGCAAAAGTAACCTTATTGTTTTCAGCACAGTTGCTTCTCATGAATACCGTTTCCATGCACTCAAACCACTGGCCTAATTCAGTCACTCCTTCCACACCTCTGAAGGTGGTGGGTTGACAACTCACGAATTCTTTGTAAGTGCATTTACGTGGAGTAGATGCCTCACTTTCATTTGTTGTTCCCATAGTATTGCTTGAATGATTTGCTGCATCGGCCTTGCGTGCTGCAGCGATGCCTTCATCAATCATTCTTCGAACCTCTTCATGTGTTAGTGTTACGGTTGCGTTGGTGGTTTCGTTGTCGCTATGTGCCATTTTCTATTAATGTCACAAGAATACAAATTTAGAATTTGGATATAATAGCTGAGTATATGCACAATGTAATCATGGTGTGAAATGATAATTAAATTGATTATTTGCCCATAATTATGATATCTCTGTAGTTTATCAATTTACAGATGTGGGATTATTAAGGAACAATCAATTTAATTATGCAAACTGGATTTCATGTCACCATATTTATGTGTTCAGATTTTGCAATATTTACACAATTAGAGAATCATAATAATAACAGGTAACATCACGACATGTCTGGATACAATTACATACGAACAACCATAATACATAAGTTAACAGATATATAGTACATTACTACCAGCATTCCAACATTAATAACTTGATCAGTTGAGTTTTACAACAAAACGATACAAGAGTCTTTATTAAGTGCCACATGCGGCAGACTACAATGTCTCAACTATACAATCATGCTAACTATGTCTACTGCTCAGGTCTATCCGTACGCCTCGTGAGCTCTGAGATCTGGTCTCTGAGTCTCTGTATCTCTGCCTGATGCTCCATCCGTATGTCTCCCATGAGTCTCTCTAATGTGTCTGCTCTACGCTGTGATAAGTGAGCCTCCCAAGCTAAGTCCTGGCCCTCTCTACGTAAGGATATCGCGTGGGATCGGGTATCTGCCAAGTCTGTCTGCATCTGTCTCAGGCACTGCTGTATCACTGCTCTGTTGAAAACCAACCTATGCAGAGTATCGCTGATAGTCCCTGGAGAATCTAGTGGCACATGGTCGGTCATCCGAAGAAGTGACTCAATCTGCTCTTCGTGACCTTCGAGTCGTGTCACTACTGTGGATGGGATGAGGGTGTGGGTGACTACCGGTCTAAATCCTTCCCAGGCGTCATGAGTCTGAGCCGGGGGAGTGAAACCAGGAGGGTAAGGTAGTGATGGTGAGGATGGGTGTGTCTGGTCTGTGATGCGACGTCTACTCGATGAAGGAATATCCTCTGCAGGAATCGGATCCCGCTGTCGAGGTGGTAGTGGATAGGTCTGGGTATGTATGTCAAGTACATGGTCAGGTAGTGGTGGTGGTGCAACATGATGGGGCTCGGGTAAATCATCAGCAGGGAGCCATTGCTGACTCTCGTAGTACAAGTCATCAGGGGGTGGTATGTAAAAAGGAGAGTAGGTGTCGTAAACAAAATGTGGTGGTAGCGTAGGTGCTGGTAAAACTGGCACATGTATGTCATCTAATAAAGGTTATAGCGGCGGCTCCACCTTCTACAAAGGGCTCAATCGCGTCGGGCACAATCTCTGGTACTACAGCATCGGGAAGTACGGGGGACGTGACTGATGCTGGTGATCCCTCGGAGTCCGGCTCCGATGATATACTAAAGTGGGTGATAAACGACATAGTACTGTAATAATCCATATATCGTAGAATAAGTAACTTACTAACATCAAGTGGTGTATTATAAGCATAAGATGATCTAGTTGCACAATAACTATCGAGTATGCAGGGCTTATATATGACAATTTGACGAATAACATACCGAGCATGGCAGCAAGCAGGCATGGAGAATTTAAGGTAACATGGTGTATAATTAATTTGTTTGAAAAATGTAGTTATAGTCCAACGTTTAAAAACATTTGGTTCTCTATAACCGAAGCTCTGATACCAAACTGTAACACCCCCAAATTTGAATTGTGGCAGCGGAAGATTTATTTGGGTGTTACTGTGAGGATCGATTGTGAAATCATAGAAAAACAGCCTAAGATGACATTTTTAATTTACATAGGTCCATAATACAAATTCAGTTATAAAACATTATATCAGAGTACTAAGGTTCCTTTAAAGAAACATTATTTTAACTGAATTACAACTTATTTTACACCATTTATTGAAGATAGGGTAAGCCTGCTCCATGCCTTGCCGTGCTCTCCTAGTTCCCTGAGATACATGCTTAAAAGTCAACATAATGTTGAGTGAAATCATGGAGTTTATAGTTTAAATATCAGTTCAATCACAAGTAAGATTGTATTGGAGATACAATCAGTTTAAAATATTGATATTGCAGTTCATATATCGCCCTAAGTCTCATGACACGCAAACGTTAACAAAGTACCGCCTAAACGGAGGTGCACACCAAATTAATGATGAAAATTTGCCCTCGTGTAATAGGTGATTTTGCCAATTCCTATTTCTCTCAAATATAATGCATCGCGACTAATACGACTAGCAAAAAGCATTCCGTCACAGTATTAGTGGGATAGGTCGTCAACCTCTAATAGATCTATTCATTATATTCGCGTTCACCGCAGTGATTAATGGCTCATGATAAAGGGTCTTGTGGCAATATGTGTACTTAGGCATATATCAAGTCAGGTAGCATACAGAAAAATACTTGTGATTTATTTATAGCATGTATCCCCCTCACGGAGTTTAAAATTATAAAGAGTTTAAAAAGTGAGGCCATGACTCACCTTATGCGTTCCTGGTGATAGTAAAAATAACTCAGAGATGATTATAACAACTTCGATATAGAACCTGGTAAATATATATAAATACTGAGAATCTTACTAATTTCTAGTGGTGTATGTGTATGAGTAGTGGATGGTGATTATTTAACGATCTAATGAAGATGTTATATGCTTATGATGCTCGTACTCTCGTAAGATCATAGTTTCAACAAGTAATTAAAATATTACTATGGAATATTTCTATCGCTATTAACTATTATGCAAATATAATGCAATGTGCATATAAAGTAAAGATAAGGTGCAAAGAGGAAAAATAAGATGAGAATGACAAGTTATAATAGTTGTTCCTTGGTCTTTCCAGATTTTACATTTTCTACCCTAACCGTGGTGCGCGTTACGTCGTTAGTCCTTATTCAGTCCGTAGTCCAATATCAGTCCAATACTTGTCCAATAGTCCATATAAAGCTTGAAGGTCAATAATATGTCAATTTCAGTCCTTTACAACTGTTTTTACAGTTTCAGTCCCTTAGTTTCCAGGTTTGGCAGTTTTAGTCCTTTTCGGTTAAGTCGCGTTACATTTTTAGTCCTTTTTGCATAAAAATGACGGGAAAAATATTCTGAAAATTTTTATAACTTTATTAAGTTTATTTTAACTTATTTCACTTTATTATTTCAGAAAATAAATTATTTTTGCACTAATGGGCCATTTAACGAATTGTAGCATAGCCCGTTAAGAGTTTTAGAGGCGAGGGCGTGAAAATAGTTTTGGGCTTGGATTTGGGCTATTTTTAGGATTCTAAAAATATATTACTCGGGCCTGTTGGGCTTGATTATCAAAAATCCTTGTTGGGCTTGGTTTTGGCCCAAACCGAAGGCTATAATTATTTTTCTGAAAATAATTGGCTAGTTCCTAGTGAAAGTCGATTAAAATGGATTATTTTGGGCGTGATGTCGAGCTTATGGGTTCGAACTTAGAACATGAAAAATGTAGTGTGCTAGCTTGTCGATCGAGTGGTATGAAAATATAAATATGTTATATACGAAATTTCGAAAATATAATTAAGGTTTTTAGGCTAGACGAATGAAAAGATTTTGTGAATATTCTATGAAAATTTTCTAAGGGTTTGCTCTTATTCGAATAGCGTTAAAAGGGATTAATTTGAGTGTCGAAATGGGGTTATGAGAGGGATCTCAAAACACGAAATATTTAGTTTACCATGTGAGCTATCGAGATGGATAAAAATATTTGGGTGTCGCATGAACGGTTTCGTATTAATTACATCGTGAAGTGGCCTGTTCGAGCGGTTTCTCTAACTATTAATTTCTTGGTTATTTTTCTGTTTTCTCTTTATCCGGTTTAGCGAGGGGGGTTTATAGTTTATGTTCAAGTCGAGTTAAGGTAATATTCAAGGGTTGATCACATGTTAAGCGTGACTTGGGTAGTTCGATCAACTTAAGTTTCGACGTGTTTCCTTTTGTTAACCCGGTTGAGTACGAAGGTTGTTAGTGTTCGAATAACAAGTGCATGAACTAAGTAAAGTGTTACTATATACGTTATATCATAATGATGTGTGGTGAGTTGAACGTGTATTAGCAAAAGGTGAGTGATTCTTTATTCTTACTTGGTATTATATGACATGAATTTACATTGTGTGATGTATAGAAATATGTAGGCTCGATCTAAAATAATGTCAGGCGTGTGCATATGGTGAAGGTGAAACAAGTTTGCAACTAAGTGGCACATATAGGTTAAAGTAGTTACAAACAATGCATGCATGGTGATGGTGTGCGTGCGTTATGAAGTAAAACACAAGAGTTTGCAAGTTACTTACAAAGTCTTCCCTAAGGTGGTGAAGGAGTAGTGGGCTGTTCGAATGAGGCACCAAAACAGTGGGCTTCGAAATGGATTTATACGATCTTGTTCTTATTATTTGCTTCCAAATCTTCGACAGAAAGTTGACTATAAGTTTAAGGAATGTGATGACTGTGATTGAAAGGGATATGTGATAGAGGATTTCGAATAGTGGTGCCTTATATAAGTAAAATATCTACACTTGCTTGTCTAATGACACTGTACATGGAGGACACTTGTGTGATGTTATATTAGTTTGAGTGTAAGAGTGGTTATAAATTTGTATTCTAGTTCTTGTTTCTTTGGTTCTCTACGTGTATAGTTCCACTGTCCACAATTTGTATTTCCATTTTACTTTTGCACTATGTACTCCATTTTGATAAGTTTGTTGTCGACAGATTTTGATTAAAGCAAGTTTAATATCAAGTTTCAAATGGCTATCTTTAGTTGGTTTTTGTTATCACAGTGTATGTTGGTTCTATAAGTTTTGCATGGAAGTTTCGGTATATATGTTTGTGTCGTTTGGTTGAGTAGGAAAAGAAGCAAAGGGTGCAACAATTAAAAGAAATGGGTCGAGCGGCTGTGATGGTTGTTTGGGTTGGAAAATTGGCTCGATGGGTTATTGTCAATTAGTGTTTATTGATTGTTGTTGGGCCGATCAAATGTGGCCCAAATTGGTTTATAGTATTAGTTTTAGGATTAAGGTTTGTGTTTTGTTTAAGTGAGATTGTGTGGTATTTAATTTGGTTAAGTGTAGTGAATTAATTAAATGGTTAGGATTACTTGTCGTTGTTTATAAGAAAATGATGTTGCGTCGAAAAATATAATCTCTAGTGTTGGGGTGTTAGATATACATATGTGTATATATAATGCATGGCTACTACTAATAGCAATAATAATAAAAAGTTTAAATTTCTAGCAAAAATAGGCGTTGGGAATCATAAATACGAGATTATTATTAATTACTAAGATTAATTACAAGGGTTTTTCACAGGGTCTTACAAAATGATCATGGATACATCCTCAAATGCAGAACAAATGCAACATACGAATTAAAACTATGCTAGCAATCTAGTTATAGCAGAACAAATGCAACACAATGTAAACTAACCCGTCATAATTCCCTTTCCCTTTCATTTGAAATCTACATAGATAGAAAAAATGATCATGGATACATCCTCAAATGCAGAACAAATGCAACATACGAATTAAAACTATGCTAGCTGTCTAGTTATAGCAGAACAAATGCAACACAATGTAAACTAACCTGTCATAATTCCCTTTCCCTTTCCCTTTCCCATTCCTTTGTAATCTAAAAAGGACTTGAAATCTAAAAAGGCAATAGCAAAATGACATCCATCCTCAACCAGTGTGCATTACATGTGTGCATTATCAATTACATTATTATAACAATGAAAATATCTTAGACTAAGACATTAAAACTACTCACTAACCTTTGTCAAACTCTGGTTCTTTGGTAACTTCTTCAGTTTCTTTGTCATTCTCTGGTTCTTTGGCATCCTCTATTTTTTTGGCAACATCTGCTTCTTCATAGAATGTGTTATATATATATATCATCGAGCATGATATCGGACCATGAATCATCTTCCTTCCAATTCGCATTCGTATATTTAAGCATAATATAGTCCATTATTTCATCAGTAATTATAACTTGACCCCAATCAATGTCCTTTGGAGATTCTTTCATTTTTGTATCAAACAAACAACAAATTAGGGCAAACAAAAATATTGAGATTACGTGTAATTAATATCAAGGGTCGGTCATTAAGTTTTGTAATAGGTTGGTTAGTTTAAATAGGCTTGTAAGTTAGTTAAAGCCCACGGCTCTTGTAGCAAGCCAATGGGCCGTGGACATGTATCTAGAAACTCCACATGGGGCGTTGCCCTATCTAGGAGCCTATATATACTCTTGTAAACCTCACTTTAAGGTTGTTGGTTTTTTTTTTTTATGCTAATAACACTTTGCTATTTTATTTCTCATTCTTGTTAAACCATACCAAGTCTCTCTCTCTCTCTCTCTCTCTCTATTTTTTCTCACAGGAATACTTGTGTTGTTCACTCATGGTGACCTAATAAGTGGTATCAATCGCCATAAGATAGTTGTTAAGTGTATTTTTAGTCGTATGATTTCCTTTTGTTCACAAAGTTTAGTCTTTTACGTGTTGTGTTGAGTAAAAAAAAACCTTGATTCTTGCACTTTTTCTTTAATCTTGTAAAGTTTTAAGAAGCTTGTAGTGTTTAGAAGATTGGTTGTTAGTTAAAAGTTTAGTCTTTTTTAGTATTTTTACTTGTTTCATACGTTGTTAAGTTATTTTGCCTATTATCGAACTTCATCCACGTTTCTTAAAAACATCAAAGTTTTCAACTTTATTAATCTATTAGTGTTTTTAAGGGTTTTGATTGGAAGAAAATGTTTGGAAGCTTGTAGTTTGTCGTTAAAATCATTTTCCAATAAACTATGTTGTTATCGAATTTGCAACAAACTAGGGTTTGTCGATTTTGTGACAAAACTAGGGTTTATCGAATTTGTGACAAATCTAGGGTTTATCGAATTTGGACAAATCTAGGGTTTATCGAACTTCCTCAAAGGACATTTTCTTCACGATTCAAGGATTACTCAGTACTCCCCTTGCTTGTATAAGCCTGTGGAATACTTCGACTTTGGGGAAATCTTCTAACTTGTATAAGTTAGATATATACTATTCAAATTCTATCGAATTTGCAAAGTTATCAAACTTGTGCAAACTTATCGAATTTGACCTAAGTTATCGAACTTGGACTGAAGTTATTGAATTTGTGCAAACTTATCTAACTTGGACTAGGTTATCGAATTTGGACTTAGTGAACAGTGTTATCGAATTTGGAAGGTGAACAATGTTATCAAACTTATAATGTGAACAGTGTTATCGAATTTACACCTGGGAACAATGTTATCGAATTTGCATCTAAAATCAACATTCATCTACCTTACAACACACTTCTCAATTGTCTACAAGATCCATCATAAATACACACAAGTAAATTTATCAATCATGTCTCAACCACCTTATCCTTATTACTTTCCTCAGCAACAACAATATCCTCAGCAACAGCAATATCCGCAACAACAACAATTCTTTCCACAACAATAATTCCCTCAACAACAACCATACCCTCAACAACAACCATACCCTCCAACACAATTTCCAATGCAATCATTTCCTCCTCCACAAATACAACTTCATTGGTTTGCTCAGATGTGTGAAGCTATCAGCAATCAACAGTCAATTCATGAAGCTGGCTCACTTGAAAGACCTCCAATGCCAACCCCGGGGAATTCTGTTCAATGGGCTAGCAAATTCTTAAGGTTTATGGAACTCAGAAAACCTGATGACAAATATCTGAAACGGGTGATACTTGAAGGACCTTTCCAAATGCCAACTATAACGGTTCCTGGTGATCCGAATGCTGTTCCACCAAGACTTGAAACTACAACCACTATTCCAAAGAGTCAACTTACTACAGATCAAATACTCCATATGAAGCTGATGAACTAGCAATGAAATACATTCTTCTGGGAATACCAAACCCCATCTACCGAAGTGTTGATTCTCAAAAGACTGCAAGGAATATGTGGGAACATATACATCTCCTGATGGAAGGCACTGAACTAAACCAAGATGACATGGAATCCAAACTGTATCACACATATGAGACATTCGCAATTGAATCAGGGGAGACATTGGAGTCATACTATCATTGTTTCACAAGCATCATCAATGACTTAGACAGAAACAATATTATTCTACCAAAGATTGCTATCAATACTAAGTTTCTGAACTCCTTAGGTCCAAATTGGCAAAAATATATCACCTTCGTTCGTCAAGCTAAGGACCTTCATGAGACAAAGTATGGATTGTTGTTTGATTATCTGAAGCACCATCAAGCTGAAGTCGACAAAGATCAAGCCATTCGTGGAATGCTTCAACCATCTACTTCTTAGAATTCACTCGCACTTATGGCTCTATCTTATCATGCTCCATATCCACAGTCTCATCATGCATTTGTCCAACAACAAAATCTCTTTAATTACCCTCATAAATCACCTTTAACCCAAATCATTCCATATGATTCACCACATCATTCAACTAGTTCTAAATGAAAACACAGACACAATGTACTATACACAAGCAAACGACGAAGAAGAGGAAGTGTTCAAAACTTTGAATCAAGGATTTGCATTCATTGCTCGAGCCTTCTGCAAATTTGCAAACAAATAAAACAATCATCTCCGCAATTCATCTAACACAAGGAATCAAGCTGTTGTACAAGGTGGACGGGTTGAAGTGCAGAATCGAACTTATGCACGTCCAATGGGAACTAGTGGTTATGCGGAAAATTCAGGAACTGGACAAGTGTTTACTGCAACTGGTGGAAATAGGAACAATGTCGATGTTCCTCAGAGAAGGGTTGAAATTACTAAGACTGCAAATGCGGTGATCAGGTGCTACAACTGTAACGGCAAGGGTCATCTGACTAATGTGTGTCGTAAACCAAGAGTCGGAGGAAGTGAATATCACAAGCAAGCATTACTCCTAGCTCTTAAGGATGAAGGTGGAGGAACTCTCTTTGATAAAGAACACAGTTTCATGGTTGATGTTGGCTTAGATGATGACATGGAAGATTTGGAAGCTAATGCAGCTGTTATGTTAATGGCTAACATGCAGGAACTTCACATGAGTAACACAGGCCCAGTTTATGATACTGATGGCCTGTCTCAGGTACATGATCCATTATTTGGAAGCTCTGTAGTCAAAGCCCAAGTCAACCATTGAAGCTATACGTCGTATGAAACTCTGGCCATACGCCGTATTGAAGATCTTATCCCCAGTCCAAGTATATCAAAGATTTGAAGGTATACGCCGTATCACAACTCAACAATACGCCATATTTAAAAGATACGCAGAATATGCTTCGAATAAGATTTCTTCGTCAGCAATCAAGAAATCTTGGATACGCCGTATCAGTGCCCTGACAGAAGGCTATAAATACAAACCTCATACGAGAGTTTTTGATATCATTCACTCACCACTCTCAACCACAACCGAATTTCACCACTCCAAGGCCCCAAGATCAGTCCTAAGAACTAGAAAATCAAGAAGAGAAGGTCTCATATCATCACATTAGGTTTAATTATTCAATTTGATATCGATTTCATCATGATTACTATTTGTATTTCTTTTGAATTCTCTTCTTGTGCTTTTACATACATTATGGGCTAATACCCATTGGTGTTAGCCATGTTATGACTATTACATTAATGTTATTTCCGTTTGTTAAGATTTGATGTTTAGTATTGTTTAGTTTATGTGTTCATCGTTTAATATGTGCTTGTTTATATGTTTGAGTATTTTAAGTCTAGGTATCGCATGAACCAAGTGGATAATTATATGTATAATACAAGAACACTTAAGTTAGCAACTCTTCAATAAAGTGACCGCGTGAGAAGAGTATGTATCGCATGAACCAACTGGGTACCAGAGATAAATCACATAGATTAGTTGACACGACTTAATGCATGCTTGTAATCGAATATATGCATAGACCAAGTGGTCTAGGAGATTATATGTGTAAAGGCTAGATGCATGGACCAAGTGGTTTAGTCCAGGTTAGATAGGAGTATAAAGATATTGCCTGGACCAAAGGGATAGTCTCTATACATTCTGAAGTCACCAATACTTTATATTAAAATCATTGCACTAATAAACGGTTAACTAAAATGTGTAATAGGAGTAACATGGCTAACGCAACTTTCTCTTATTGATCACAACACACGTAGTTTAGTTAGTTTAATTGAATTTTATTGATTTAGTAGTTATAATTAAAATCAAATCAAAACCCCCTTTAAAATATGTAATATTCACTAGATTAATTCTAACCATACTATTACTGAGATCGACCTCGTACTTACCCCACTGGCTACATCTGATTGGGTACACTACCCGTGAAAGTGTGTCCTTAGGTATAAGTCCAACAAAATATAAATTTAAAAATTGAATAAAAAATACCTACAACGAAACACACATCAGTATTCAAGATAAGATTGACTGTTTTGCCATATAGCAAAATTGAGAAATCTTAGTTACTTCAATTTGACAACGAGAAATTGGCTTTTATATTAATTTATTAGTGTTTCTGTCACTTTTTAAGACTGAAAATAAATAATTATGTCTGTAGATTTTTTTTTATTTTTATTTTTATTTTTTTTTTGTTTCAAACATACATGTTGCTTAAAATATTGACCAATGACAAAGTATTAAGCATCTTCTCAGTTTGTTTTAAAAAAAGTTTGTAATAAGACCGGATGTAACAATGACCAAAATTTTATTTTCACGTCAGTTCCACATTAACTTTCACCCATGCATTAAATTCTTCACCAAGAAGTCGTAGTAGTGACCTCTAAACCAATCACACTAACTTACCCCACTTAACACATAGACTTAACCCATCACCAAATGTTGCACAATTCCGGTCGATAACCCGTTATGAGGGAGGGGCGCGACAATACCTAACGCGCGAACAAGGACCTTATTGCGTAAGCATGTGCATTATTGCGATTAGTCTAATAAATACAAACAATGGTTTTTTTAAAGAAATATATATTACATCATAAAACATTTGGGACCTGCAAAATAATGAATTACTAAAATTTTCAGCCAATACAATTACTTATTATGGAATTGTGTTGGTTACAACCTAGTAATATTAGTTACAATATTTTAAAGCATCCTTTGTAAATATGTTTTACAAATAAATAAATAAAAAAATACAATGTGATTTAACCAAAAAAAAAGTTTAAAACCATATCTTCCCTTTTAATTAATGTTTTTAATATACAAACAAATTTTTATGCAATTAATTGAATGGTAAATGATATTTTCAATTTCTTTAATTTTTTGTGATAATTTGTGATTGTGTATGATAAATGATATCTTATATTTGAATTCCATTAATATAAGCATGATGTTTTCGATGTTATAAAGTATGCAACAACTATTAATAAAATTAACAATCATCTCGTGGTCTTGCTCTTAGACTAGTTGATTTCCCCGTCCCATTGCTTGAGCTTCATATTGTTACATGTTTGTTTAATAATACTTATTCTGTTGTTAATTTTAATATTATACTATAATATTTTGTTAGTGCAAATATTACGATATTTAAACTAAACGGTTTCTTTAGTCTTAATAATGACAAACATGTAACTTGTAATGCATAACGTAAAATACACAATTTACTTGTAAACACAAATCATCAATGCATACTTACATCAATATCTCTTGACGTCTCAAGTATGCCTCAACAGAGTCGTAGATTTCCATCCCGACGCAAATCACTCAAGATATGAACAAACAAATTTAAACTTGACGGATGATCAAATAAATAAATTTTTGTTCAAAGACTTCACATTTTTAATGTGATAAAACATTTTTTCAAAAATAAATTTTACAAATTTTTTTTGAATTAAAAAGAAATGTTTCATTTTGAAAAATTAGTTTAAAAATCCCAACAGCTATCCCCCCCCCCCCCAAAACAGCTGCAAACATCCCCAAATGAACCTTCACCACTAAAAACAAAAGGAGAGCATTTTCGGTACGGACGGTACCACTAAATACCCGACGGTACCGTTAAATTTAGTGGTACCGTCTGTCATTAACGGCTACTTCTTTTTTTTTTTTTTTTTTTTTTTTTTTTTGCCTATAAATAGTTGACCATTTTACACTTTCAACTTGATTTTTCCAGTTAGTTTTCTCTGGTCTAATCCTCTTTTATTTAGATCACTTTCTTTGATTATTTAGTGAGTTGAAGTATAATTTGTCATACAGGGGGATATAGCATGAAAAGTATTTAGTTGCTTAATACTTACAAGTTTTGTTGTTGAAGTATAATTTGTCATACTAGCATGAAAGTTTTCTTAAACAAATAAAAGAAAATAGTTTGTAAGTGTCCGACTATAATTTTTGAACAAGTCGTAAAGTGATGCGGTTTTGAAATAAGCATTTTGGAAAATTATTTATTTTGTAGCAAAAGTATTCTCGTAAATACTTTTCTTAGTCCTAAACGTGGAAATGATGCTTAACATATTCTACATGTTCGATATCTAGTTTACTAAGTTTTACGTTTCTTCGTTGCGTCAAAACAGAAAATTAATCTGTGACAGAACTGTAATAACAGTGGACGTTACCACTAAATATTGGATTGTACCATTATATTTAATGGTACTGTGGGGTATTTAAAGGTACCGTGCATCTGTCTCTCTGTTTTCAGAACTGAGTCATTTTCAGAAATTCACATAAAATCAACCGTAAGTCCGTAGGAGTCACATCACCTATCGTTTTAAACGTAATTAAGTCTACTGTTATTTAAAAATACTTTTAGGATTTGATTGTAAAGTGAAATTTATCAAAGTCTTTGATTCATAAAAGAAAGTCTAGTACGGTCATGCCGATTGCGTAAACTTTTGATTAAATTGCAAAGAGAACATCTTACGTTGATGTTTTTATATTTTCAAAGAATTGAACTTAATCAAATTTTGAAATGAGAAGTGAAATAATTCATTTGCAAACAAAATCAAGCTTAGTATACATTGTTATACTTAATACACAAAATGGCGATAAGTATTTTTGTGTGTTATGCTAAATGGTTATTTGTTTTTCTTTGTGTCTTAGTATGGTTAGTTAACATTTTTGAGTGCTTATAGTTATCTTTAGTTGAGCTAATTATATCTATAATCACAAGCGTTTTACATGCCTTGTTGCTATGTGTTGATTATTAGTTTTCCGGTTTATGCGTCAATAGGACTTAGACTAGACTTCTTGCACTAAGTTGCGTAATTAGTTTTGCATTGCATATAGGCATAGACCACTTTTCTTGCATATGTGTTTTCGACATCTTGCAAGTTTTAAAATGTTTTAGTAACCTTCTTAGGAATGGAAACTAAGTTGGTTGATCATGTGTGTCGAAAGATATTGTCTTACACAATTATTTCTCCATAGGTTTAAGTGTAAAAAATATATTACCTCAAAATATTTAACTCTTTCATTAAATCCGTAACATGATCTCTAAAACATTACATCCTCTTGTCTTGCTTGACCATGGGTTGTCTAAACAAGATAAAAGATCATATTAATACATTAGTATTTAAGTAAAAGAAAATGTATTAAACTTGCATTGATCTAACACAATCACACAAAATGTTTTAAATATTTAGTATTTTACGTATATTGTATAAAAATAGTTAAGATAATTATTTTTATACTCATGATGTGTCAAAAACTAAGAATATTATACTTAATAATAAATAGTTTTTCGCACATAAAAATAAATGACAATCTCGAAGTAGTAAGTTAATATGTCATTAATCTCACACATCCAACTAGTATTAGAATAAATGGAACACATTCCTTAAAATTCTATTTTCTTTTTAGAAGGAGTAATCGTGAGGGTCAAGAAAGATTTCGAGTACATATCAATTCATTATTCAAATTATGATTGATACCATCATCGAATCTAATTGACCATTTTTCAAGTATGGACATGAAATTGGAGTCATTATTTGTCTAGCTTCAAGATAACATCAAAATATAACGAAATATATTATCTTGAATCTACATATTCAATCACACTCGGTTGTTATGAAAATAATGACGTCCTCTCAAGACGAAAATAATATGCAACGGATCATAACTCACACTTGTGTTGAAGATGTCATGTTGAGTCTTCTTGTCCAATGGTTGTGTTCCAAATATTAAACTAATATGTTTAAAAGATGCATAAAATACACAACTAAGTAGAATTGACAACTTGGATATTTCATCCGAAATATTCAAGTAATTTACTTTGCAATGCAATTAGTAAATGTGTCATTTCTGAAAAACCAAACACGAGCAAACAAACAACATATGTAAACTTTGCTCATGAACGACTCAACACTGAAAATCACATGTCTAGTAAAAGTGTCACACATAATATGTTATTAACTATTATGTACGTCATCAATCTTCGAGAATATCACATGTATTTCTCTTATCAAAAGATTGACAAATGATAACTTATATCTTATGCATTTTATTTTCTTTGTAACATGAATGTTTATGTTACAAGAGAATACATTGCATCCTGTTTAAAAAATATAGGATATTAGATTTGAATAATAACCCAATACAAAATGTGTCATTGCATAAACAAGTAAAATTGGTCATACACTAAAATACTTGCTTTACTAAGCATTCGTAAGAGTGATAGGTTTCCTCTTAGAAAAGCATATTTGTTGAAAGATACAATATGTCTCATTTCAATCATACATCATATAATACTCACAAGATCAATTGAGGTAAGTAACCTTTACTAGATTCTTTTCTCAAGATATGCAAAGGAGCATTCTTGAAACACTCTCGATGTAGTATATTCTACATTGTACCACATTAGAGCATCTCTTGGTTCTAGAAAACCAAATCATGTTAAAATAACATGTAACAACTCAACAAACAAAGATGTCTTCCAAGTGATTATGAAATGCACCATCTAAACCAAATAACCTCTAAATCTCAAACATGAAATTGAAACATTGTGCTTGCCTTTGTTAGGATATTGTGTAAGACATGTCATTTTCATTAACCGGCTTTTAAAATATGGTTAGTTGAGTCATATTAGGCCATGTATTAGCTGAATAAGCTAATATCATCTTTGCTACACTTCGATAGGCAAATATAGGAATTTGAATTTTTCTAACATGAGAATGACTACTTGAGAACCTATCGCACTAGAAATTCAATCTGACATAATGGTTGAATTGCTTCCAGGAGAAAAGTTTGGTTCGTGGTATAACACGTAAAAATGGTCATGTTTAGCCTGAATTGAGCACTACTAGTGATAGTCTCATACTCATTCTCTAACTTGAAAATTTTTCATTCCTACATTTGACTAAAAATAGTTTACATAGGTGAACTTTGTGTCCCATTAGGATTTCATTTTGAACAAGTAATAATTAGGATCCTCCTTAGCGAACCTAGATTACTTGCATCCCACATATGTGTTTCAAAGTGATAACATGTTCTTGTGAGATATGATTAAATGTCTTCATGCTCAATGATTATTTTCTTAATTATTGAATGCATGTTTATTATAAATGTTTTGTCTCTGATTAGCTATTCCGATATTATATCTCTTGATATATATATATATATATATATATATATATATATATATATATATATATATATATATATATATATATATATATATATGATACATGCTCTTAAATGCTAAATGATTATCATGTTTTGCATGATGTTTGCATTTATTCCTTATGTGCATTTTAGATGATTTGCTTGTGCACCCACACTATGTTGTTTTGACACATAATGAATTAGATATGCCTATCCCTATAAACTCTTAGACGTCATATAGTCATACACTAGTGTCAAAATCTATAAGTTAAAGTAGTCGCGGAATTGTCCTAATTCCTTGGTCATCATTTCGCTTTCTTCCAAGTAATACACTCTTTTGTCAAGGGAAGGTTAGATACAAACCTAATAGAACTCGGAGTAGGTTTGAAAACTTAAATATTTCATCCGAAATATTCAAGTTATTTTAACTTGCGATCGCAATTGTTAAATGTCATATCCGAAACATCATATTCAAACCTTTTAACAACATATGTTAAAACTCTCATCCAAAAGCTAAAAGCTAACATCAACCTTCGGGTCACAAAGGACTCAAGAGTTCCTACATTAAGGGATTTGTAGTCTTTTTCATCCTCGTCTGGATATATACTCCTTGAGACCAAGTATATTCATTTCTGCCAGTTCCCTTCATCCACATAAGTTTGTCATGGTATTTAATCATCAAGCTCACCTCATATATAAAGAGGATCGAACTTTATCCATTGGTTTTAGGGTAGAAAACCAATGTACCATTCTATCTCGCCAAGAGTCCGTTGATACTCTATTTCTTCTGAATAACGGGCAATATGTCTATACGAAGATTGATATTTTTGAGTCTATTCATTTTCGTCGTCAATATTGATCACCTACCGACTTGCAACGATCTTACAACAACAATGGATGTTCATCCCAAAAATCCCATCAATCACCCTAAGAACACCAAACCTTAATCAACTTGAAGCCATCCTTATGTTCCAAATCGAGTCTCACCCACACATCTACCACCGTTGTGTTGGTTAAATACTTCATTCTTTAAGATCCTAAACCCTGCTGCGAATCAGCACCATAGGCCTTGCTTTACGCCTTTCAAAAACCTGTAAAATACTCGCGCTCGAAGCACATCAAAATCCGTCATCATCTCCTTCACGACAATGTCCGGAAAGGAAACATCTTCATCGAAAAAGGTCCGATAGAAGACAACATCGCCGACATATTAACCAAGCCTCTCAAACATAAACCCTTCAACTATCCTCACTTAGGATTAGGAATGATGGAACACATATCGTAAATCGTTGATTTACTCGTGTTCAAAACATCATTAGATTAGAGTCACATTCCTCTAAAAGTCAAATGACAACTTAAACATTTCATCCAAAATATTTAAAGCATATTTAATTTGCGAAATGCAATTAAATGTTATCTCTCATTCTCGATCAACACTGGTTAAATCACATTGGATTTATTCTCTAAAGAATTTATTTGGTATAAGTTCTTTAAAACATCAAGTCTAGAAAAATCACAAAATATGTGTAATTTCTTTGTCGAAAATCAAATTCTAGTTCAAAACTAACCTCAGCAGGTCACGGTACCCTTAAATGGGGGGACGGTACCACTAAGTTTAATGGTACCATCGGACCGTTTTTTGCTGAGACATTTTATTTCATTTTCATTTCTTGCAGTTTAAAAAACACTATCATAACCTACTTGCTGCAGTCACGAACTAGAATCGTCTCTTGTCTAAACAAATTCTAATTATCTTTTGATTCCTTAGCCTTTTTACTTTCACAACCTCTTATAATCACCTTCTTGATCCTTGAGTCAAACAACAATTCCACATGGTACAAAACACACCATATGTTTGGTTACTCTCATATCCATCATCTTCACAATTTGACTACATTATCAATCTTCATCATAGCTTCCGCATCCAACTCATCTTCCACACACTTCAAGCGAAGAACCACTAGGCTAAGTGTGAGGCAACTCTTCTTCGTCAATTTATCCTCTTCCAGTGACGAAAACTCTCCAAGAACCCCATCGCCAACTAACCTCTTGCCTCTACCACCATATAGTCGCTCACTCTCATCTCTACCACTACATAGTTGGTAAGTGTCCCATCACACCATCTCATCCCTACCTCCTATGAGGCAACCATATGCCTCATCAAGTGATTGTTATGTGAACATACGCAATGATTGAGAAGAGCTACATGACTTCAAAGGTGAAGTTCAGTGTATGCTAACCACCACTCGTCATAACGTTACTAAGCTCATCGCTTACGTCAACGTTTACTCATCATTTGTTGCTCAAAACATCTTGTCCGGATGGCCATGGATTAAGGGGGAGAGAAAACATACTCATACACATATAGTCTTTCACCAAACATTCTCAAGAACACACAAATGTGGTTCTTATTCCCTAGAATTCTTTACTAAAACTCTAACTTCTTAAGTACCCGCTACCTAGCAAAACCTCAGTCACAAAACCACAATAGGTTCTAGCTTCCTAACCTCTACTAATTGTGACCACCTAGATATTTGTTCTATACAAGCACCTTCAACCCTCACATCAAACCTCACAATAATATCATTCATCATCGCACTCAACCCTTATAACTAAACTTCACTCTTGACAATGATATTTAGTTTAAGAATCTTCAACCCAACGATCATTACACTCAAACCTTACAAGTAAGGCATCCATTACTACAACTAAACCTTGTAACTATTCTTCACTCTTGATAGTGATAATTAGTTCAATAACCGTCAATCCTCACAACCCAAAGTGTACAACTACACAATCACATGACATCTTTCATGCACTAAATTATCTCTAACACACAACTAGGATCATCCAAAACTAGAACTCTAGAACATCATTACCTCAACCCCGTTAGAGAAATTCACCCTCAATAGGATCACATGCACATTTTTTTTCTCCTTTGAAATATATCATGCATCTCATTGTCAGTGTAAACGATATATTAATCTAAACCGTCCTTACCCACCTTTTATCAAAGGTCAAAACCAACACTCTCTCATCTTATGGAATCATTTCCATTCGCATCTAGGTGTGTATCGTTCTCATTTTCATTTTTACTTGAAGTATATCTTCTGTCGAGTCTATATTGTGACATGATTCGTCATAATAATATTGACATATATCTACCTCATTTAGAGTATGTTTTTTCAACAAACTATCCTCAACACCAATCATTTTAGGTAGATGATTATGTCGTTCAAAAGGTTTGTTGGAACTCACCTTCCCAATGACAACCTGGAAGAAGTTATTCCCATAATTTCATGTGTCATTCCCATGATTGGTTGAACAATTACACCTTAGGTTTTCGGTCAAGTTGTGACTTGTGACCCTCTAGTGTCTTTGAATTACATTACGTATTCACCCCTTTATGTCGCTCAACTTTCTGGGGCTTTCTTATTTGTTTTTATCTTTTTGGCATACTTTCATCACGTGTTTAACCTCTAGCATACTTTGATATGCTCACATACCTCATCAAACTCATTGGTTTTAGGTAGCTACATTTTAACATAGTTTAACCCTTGCATGTCTTGCTATGTGTATTCTATCCCTATAATGTTGCTCCTATTCTTTTATATATTATATTGCACGAAGCTAATCCTTGATGTAGGAAAAGCCTTTGCAAGAATTTGGTCCATGGATTCGCTAAAAACAAAGGTAAATTTAGAAGGGGATACAATTATCATAGGGGAGCATTGAGCTAGGGGGAGCTTGGTAGTATTTGAATGCATAGCATGGAGTCTTTTTAACAATGGTGATAGAAGAGTCCACTAGGATGATGCAAGCTCGCCTTTTTGGGAAGAAAGAAAAATAGTGTAATAAGGGGGAGTACGGAGTGAATTCAAGGGAGAGCTCGAGGTAACTACCTTTTTGCTTCGACAAAAGATGGAGAAGGGAGTGTAAACAAGTAACTATTACATTTTACCGTGTGTTACGGTTTACATATTTGTCATCATCAAAAAGGGGGAGATTGTTAGTGCAAATATTACGATATTTAAACTAAACGATTTCTTCAGTTTTAATAATGACAAACATGTAACTTGTAATACATAACGTAAAATGCACAAGTTACTTGTAAAAACAAATCATCAATGCATACTTACATCAACATCTCTCGACGTCTCAAGTATGCCTCAACAGAGTCGTAGATTTCCATCCCGACGTAAATCACTCAAGGTTTGAACAAACAAATTTAAACTTGACGGATGATCAAAGAAATAAATTTTTGTTCAAAGACTTCACATTTTTAATGTGACAAAATATTTTTTCAAAAATAAATTTTACAAATTATTTTTGAATTAAAAAGAAATGTTTCATTTTGAAAAATTAGTTTAAAAATCCCAACAACTATCCCCCCCCCCCCAAAAAAAACAACTAAAAACATCCCTAAATAAACCTTAACCACAAAAAACAAAAAGGGGAGTGTTTTTGGTACGGACGGTACCACTAAATACCTTACGGTACCGTTAAATTTAGTGGTACCGTCTGACAATTAGTGGTACCGTCTGTCTGTAACGGCTAGTTTTTTCTTTGCCTATAAATAGTGGTACATTTTACACTTCCAACTTATTTTTCCAGTTAGTTTTCTCTGGTCTAATCCTCTTTTATTTAGATCACTTTCTTTGATTATTTAGTGAGTTTTAGTTTGTTTTAGAGTGATCCAATCATCTATTCAAGTGATCACCTTCATTCCTTTACTAGTGCTAGAGAAGAACACACCGTATCAAGAAGATACAAAGTGTTGTAGTGTTAGTGTAGTGCACTCGTAACATTCGTTACGTACTTGTTGTATCTTGATATACATCAAGTTGTCTATCATCTTGTTTAGTTAGTTTGTGTGGATCATTGTGATCTTGTAGAGATCGGGGAGATCTTGTGTAGCTTGTGTTGATAGTGTGTAGATCGGGTAGATCGTGTTGATCGGGTAGATCGTGTAGATCGGGTAGATCGTGTTGATTGGGTAGATCGTGTTGATCGGGTAGATCGTGTAGATCGTGTAGATCGGGTAGATCGTGTTGATCGGGTAGATCGTGTTGATCGAGTAGATCGTGTTGATCGGGTAGATCGTATAGATCGGGTAGATCATGTGTGAGATTGGTACTAGCTAGATTAGTACTCGACATTTAGCTTTGTGTCGGAAAATAACGTAAGCGACGTTGTATGGTTTTCTCCACTGAGAAGGGAGCTTATTGATTAGTGAAGTAACTCTCGAGTTGGGTACTCGGGGAGTGGAGTAAGGCGAAGAGGAGCTTCGTGACTGAACCACTATAAATCATCGTGTCCGGTTTGCGCTTTCTTTACTTATCTCTTTTTGTTTATTTTTGCATTTACCGCTTTACATTTATAATTGACATTGCATTTATATTTGTGTGATTTGTTGCTAATATTATGTTAGTTGTGTTTATGTCATGACATGTTATTTATAATATGTCTAAGTTTGTGTTATTATGACATGCCTTACTTGTTGCTTTATATTATCTCTAGTTCTTATATGACTAGTGTTGATACTTTTCATATGAAGCACACTTGATTGGGTGTTTGATACAAAAGTTTCTAAGCTTTTAAACGGGAACGAATTCACCCCCCTCTACGTTTTCCGCATATTTTTTCATATAACAATTCTTAAAAATATATTTACTTATAAGGTATTCTTCGTCGCAACGCACGGATACCTGACTAGTTATATAATGTAGCTTTATACTAGAGTATATTATAACATTTAGATAATGCATATTAACCATTGAAGTGAATACATATTCTCTATATTATGATGATTTTATTTTAGAATGATAAAAGCTTTAGCCATAACTATTGTTGACTAGTCAAGATGGTTAAAGTGAGATCATATATAACAGGTTACAAATTAAATTTTGTATTAAACCATTTATGCTACTTATACTTCATTATAACAAACTCCTTTTTCTCATTAATACATTATCCAATTAATTTAAGTAAATATTTATCTATACCACTAAGAAAATGTTCAAGTTTCTTTGGCTAAAGTCTTAAAAATCACAAACCCAAATTTATATTTATACTACTTATAACGAATTTAAGATTTTTGCTTCAACTTTTCAAAATAAATAAAAAAATGAATTACAATAGTACCCTAGCAATTAATGGTAACAACATCCACAATCTTATTAGCGATTTAATACTACTCATTATAGTCACCAAACCCACAACCTTCACATCAGCGCCGCATCATCATTAATCATACCACAAAACCTACCACTTTTTACCATCAAACCTATTTTTGTACCAAATTTAATTAAAAACTAAATTAAACTTTCATTCATTATTAAAAATATTGCATTAAAAATTCATAACATCAAACATATTAAAAACTTAAATTAAACTCCATGGGAAAGGTGTTCGACTAAATTGGCACGAAGGTTTTGATGTGCTTCTGCTTATTGGATTTGTCTTATAGATTGTAGCATTTGTTCATGATTTTGTACGAGGTCGTCCTCACGATGTGCTTCCTCCGGATGTCAGTTGGGAGATATCGCCTTCTCTTTGTGTTTTCGAATCATATTATGTAATATGATGCATGTATACATCATATTCCTTGTTTTATCAACAGACGTTGCTCGTGCGGGATTGGCTAGTACAACCTATTTTTTCTTAAGAACACCAAATGCTCATTCTACATATTTCCTTGTCGCTTCATGCATTCTCTTATATCGTATTCGCTTGTGGTCATCGTCGCTTGGATGTGAAGTCGACTTAACAAATGTTACCTATTCCAGATATATCCCGTCAACAAGATAATATCTCATCTGTAACTTAGCCGTTAGCCATAAATGCAACCTCTGGTGTTTTTCCGTCTTTCAGATCGTTGAATATAGGAGATTAATGTACAACGTTGATGTCATTATTCGCCCCAAAAACACGAAAGAAAATATGTCATATCCATAAGTCTTGTGAAACAACAACTTCCAACAAAATGAATGGATTCGGACCATGATCACGTCTACAATCAAGGCTTCTTAACGTTCCCGGAACCCCCTGCTTTTCTTCAGGAAACACATGAAGTTTTTCCACATCAGTGTAAGTGGGTTTACACAAATGCTTTGCTCCATATATTTCCATAACAGACTTACAAAAATACTTAATAGAATCACGAGAAGTTGTTGCTCCATGTGGAAACCGTAGAGGGGGAGGGGGGTGAATACGTTCCCGTTAAAAACTTAAACCTTTTTTTTTTATCAAATTAGCCGATCAAGTTTGACGTAATATGAAATGTGGTAATAATACTTCAACGATAAATATAATAGAGAGCATGGAGTAAAACACATAGCCACAACCTAAACATAAACATCAAGCCACAACACAATAATAAACATAATGTAGAGATAAAGTGATAAGTAAAAGAGATTACAAACCGAACATGGTGATTTATAGTGGTTTGGTCACGAAGCTCCTCTTCGCCCTACTCCACTCCCCGAATACCCAACTCGAGAGTTACTTCACTAGATCAACAAACTCCTTTCTCGGCAGCGAAAACCTTTCACAACGTTTCTTACACTTTATCCGGCACAAAGCTAAATATCGAGTCCTAGTTTGAGGTAGAACCAACCTAATGTCGCTTACACTTTATCCGGTACAAAGCTAAATACCGAGTCCTTCTTCGGGTACAACCAAACCCGTTATGTTTTGTGACCCAACATAACAAATCTTGTGTTTTATGGCACAAACACATAAACCATCTAATCTAGTTGGTGCTACAAGATAATGATACAAATGTGAGTAAAATGATGATCCAAGACAATGTGTTTAATGGACATGTATGACTAATCTAAATGAACTTCCATTGATGCGAAGCCTTCAAATGGATGAAGATGATAAGATCACCAATCTTGTAGATCTTCATATGTATATGCTTGTAGTGGATGGAAATGGCAAGATCTTATAAGACTTGATTTGGTGGATCATCATGGAAGTATGCTTACAACAAAATGAAGGTTAGAAGCATTATGATCAAGGGTTTTACA